>CP092090.1:14287944-14710444 GCA_029203775.1 Neoneuromus ignobilis
CTTTAGTTCCATTGAATTTATATTTGTCTGGGTGCTAGTAGGTTAGCAAAGTTGTTCAGCTCTGACCGAAATGTCATATTTATTTTTGGTCAAAAAATAAACACTACTTATACACACACGTAAACACATGTACATTATATGTATGTTGTATATATATATATATATATATATATATATATATATATATATACACACACATATAATACAATTCTGATTACAATAATCATTGTTAATTGCAACCCTGGTTTTTGTTTACAAAAATTAAAAAAATTAAATCATTTTGGATAATAACTACTGATAAATATATAACGATAGTTTAATATTTTATAAAAAAATATGTTCTGAGTATAAATTTCGAAAAAAGAATTAGATGCTGTCGCAAAATACAGTGTATTGTCTTTATTTATATAAAGTCATCCAAAAGTGACGCCTACATTTTATTTTATTAAAAAGAAACATGTGTATAGGGTGGTATATAGGGAAACCTGTATACAGTTTCTTTTGTTTCTTTTTAATAAAACTCAAATCTAGGTGTCACATTTGGATGACTCTATATTTTAATAGATTTTTTGAAAACAATTTGTACTTATATATATATATATATATATATATATATATATATATATATATATATGCACATACCCTTAAGTAAATACATATAAAAATTCTATGTATTTAAGTCAAAAACTAATGCCTAGTTTAAAAATATCATTTATTAATAAACTTTTTAAAATTATTTTTTTCTGTACATACATTTTATATTATATGATTAATTGAATATTTTGTTGAAAATTTACAAGAGAATACACGTACTTTTCGATTTAAACTACTGGTAAGATTTACATGATCATTTGAAAATAATCTTCAACGATATTTTTAAGTGCATTGACTTGTATACGAAAAAGGGCTTCAAAATGAAATTTATCTTTGGCGCCAAATACCTATTATATTATTCATGTATTTTCAATTCATCAATATTATTTATTTAATGATTGCATTTATAACTCAATTTCGTATATTAATCAGAGAGATATGAAAGAAAAAAAATATTGCTGTTAATAAACATCTTCTTTAATAATGCTGATAAATATATTTCAAAAATCAATGAATAACAGAACAAATTTAATATAAAGATAATACTTGGTTGAAAACTAACTGAATATATAAAATAGTCTTAGGCAATAATATTTATATATTGATTTGTTTTATTAAATATTTTATTATTTTCATTTCATTTGACCTTAATGTATAAAAAGCTTTAATTATAAAATGTATATAGAAATATGCAAATTAGTTTCTATTCGGAATATTTTATTTTGTAGTATTAATGTATATATATACATAGTGATCAAATGATTTCCTTTCTGAATACTCTAATTGAATTACTATAATCAATTTTCTAATTGTATACATGCGTTAGTATGTTTTTTTCATTTAACCAGAGTTTCCATTTCAGTTTCATTCTAATTACATCTTATGATGATTGGATAATAGTAGATAAAGACAGATAGAAAATCGAGACACGAGGTTATAATCATTTTCAGATGAATACCCAGTAAGAAGCATAACGAAAAAAATAATTCAAACATCAACAACACTGCACACTCGACGAATTTTTTTTATATTATACGTATATAGAGTTCACTGTATATGTGTATACATAAATATTCTTTTTTTAATTTAACACAGTCATATCACAACAAACGAACACCCAACACACACAATTAATAACGATTATTAAATGCAACCGTCGCATCGCGGACCAAGTGGAAAAAACGGGACCGGGCAATGCCGGCGCAATCTAACAAATCCTCCGTGTGTCCATTCACCACAAGAACCAAACAAAACAACGAACGAACGACGGCGAACAAGCAGTCGTTGGCACAAGCGCGCTCAGTGCACTAGCGCGCACGGAGCGACGCGAGGACACCCGACCGTGTTCCAGCACCGAGTAATTTGACGGGGGAGTCTGGAATCAAGCGTGCCGCGGCGCCTAACGCCGCCGTCGTCGCCTCTGCTACCCGTCGCACCCCCAACACTGCCGCGACGCCCCAAGAACACCAACCAGCACACTAGTGCTCTGCTCTGGCGGCGGCCATGCCGGGCTCGTATCAAGCTTATCCGGCCGTATGTGTGCTGTGTCTTATATGAATGCTCGTGATTATGCCCATGTATGCACACACACAACACACACATATTTATGACAGTTTGCATGTGTACGTGTTATGTTTTGGTGGCTGTGCATGTTTACATACGAATATATATATATATATATATATATATATATATATATATATATATATATATATATATATATAATGTGCGTGTATATGTATGTATGAACAAACATATATTTTCAAACATGCACCATACATTTTCTGCTGTGACTAAATGAAACTGACTAAAGTTTATTTGTACATTTATCAGGGTACAAAATGTTATATATATATATATATATATATATATATATATATATATATATATATATATATATATATAATACTGACACTTCACAAGTCACAAAGTTATAAAAATAGCTAAACGTGTTGTTTTTTTTATTACATGTTTGTTTTGGTTTCGATATGTCAAAAAAGAAAAAAAAACGTAAAGTTGATATGTGGATAACTAGTCTGTGAAGATAATTGATTTTCAAAGAACTCAATTACAATATAAAATCATCAGTGCGTTTTCATACTGTGACAAAATGACTTCAATACAAATTCAATTCAATTCCATACTACAAAAATGTATATGTTCAGTAAATACTGTTTCCTTTTTTTGTTGATATACATTTCGGTAGCAACGAGATATCGTTAAAATCCAGCATCATCAAATATTTTGTTAGTATGAGATTTTTAACGTAAATTTTGAAATAAACGATTTGTGTTCAAATATATAGAGCCATGCAAACGTGACACCTAGATTTGTGTTTTATTAAAAAGAAACTATACACATATTCCCCTATACACATGTTTCTTTTTAATAAAACACAAATCTAGGCGTCACATTTGGATGACCCTATATAAAACCTTTTTTTAAATACATTTTTTTCTTTTATTTATTAAAATTAAAACTTTATCAATTGGTTTAGTAAAATACAATGATTGACTATATATTCAAGTGATTTATTTTACTTTTATTTTTGTTCTCCATCGATTGTATTCACATCTAGACACTTATTGAATACAAAGCTGAATTACATACAAGTGCTTCTTTATAATATAAAAGAATAACGGAAATTCTGAAGATTAGGATTTATTTTTATTGTTCATTTATAAAATAGTTAATAGTGAGGATTTATTTAGAAAAAATACTGTTTTATATTACAAACTTACTTACTAAGATAACTGTGATAAAATTAATTTGTATAAAAATAAGAAACTTTTTACAAATTATCTATTTTGTCGATAAATCCATTTTAAGATATCTGTTACTTATTTTTTTTCTTGCTAGGCAATTGATTTATTTATATATGGATGGTTTATGTTTTAAATCCATAATTAATTAAAAAGGATATTTTAAAAATATCTAAAATAATTTGGCTTTATAGCCAAAATTAGTCATTGAAAAATACAAAAACAACAACTTAAGAAATGCGTATACTATTTTTTTCTTTGAGAATTATTGTCTTATAAAAAATGTATTATATTTGCTAACAATAGTTACTGATAAATATCATATAAGTTTAAATGTATAAATAATATCATATATGTATAAAATGTTTAAATTGAAAGAAAATTTGAAATTCGTAAAAATGTATAATTTGAATAAATAAATTCCCTTTCGAAATAAAATTTATTATTTTTGTAAATAATGATAAATTTTTGAAACATTTGTCTAGATGTAACAATTTTATAGATATCTACTTTCGTTTCTTTCTCTTTGAGTACTGCAAATCTGATATTGTTTCATTATTTATATATATATATATATATATATATATATATATATATATATATATATATATATCATCACATCACATTGCCCATATCAATCCACTACTGGACGAGAGCCTCTATGAATGCTACCATTCACTGGTATTTGGTCATATTCACCACGCTGACCAGGCGGATTGGTGAAGATTTTTTTTATTCGGGGTTTACTCCCTTCTCGACAGTTATTTTTTATAAGATGAGGTTGTCGGCCTTCATACTTAACCCTCGAAAATGAGGGACTCTCCGACTGGGATTCGAACGCAATCTCCCGCATGACACGCGGTGATGCAAACCACTGTGCTACCCAGTCGGTAATATATATATATATATATATATATATATATATATATATATATATATATATATATATATATATATATATAGGTTGGCAAGTATCTCCCTTCCGCTTTTTTTTACATAGCTTTTTTGTACATAGCTGCGAAATTCAAAAGACCAGAAGGCGGAAGGGAGATATTTGCCAACCTAATATATATATATATATATATATATATATATATATATATATATATATATATATATATGAGTAATTTATTAAATTTCGATATAATAACAGTTGGGGCGTAAATGTTCTGAGAGACTTCAGGAGTTCAAGGCCAATTCTTTTAGAAGTAAATTTCTCCTAATTGATTAGTCTTTAAAAACTATTTACTAACAAAACATCAAATGTTGTTTAGATAAATGAATGTTAGAGGAAAAATATAAAAAATGATAACGTGGGGTTTTTACATGATATGATAAGTTATGTGACACATATGTAATTTTTATAATTTATAAAATAATTTATGAAAGGATAATTATGATTTTAATAAAAAAAATTACTAAACGCAAAATTTTTTTACACATTAATACTTAAATCGTCATATCAATTTATATCAACCTAATGATGGCTGAAAGCGTCATTGAATATTACAATTCACTGATACTTGGTTTATATTCACTACGTTAACCAGGCGAGTTGGTGATGATTTTTCAATCGGAGTTCATTCCCTTAAACAACTTGCCTAAAACTTATATATCATCATTATAAAAGCATATACCAGCTCAATGTTGGAGGAAAGTCTAATCGAATGTCATTAGGTCCTATTAAATATTTTTCCAAGATTATTCCACTGTTTCCTGTCAGCAGATAATCTCATCTGCCCCTCACCTCTACAATACGTCATAATAACATTTTTTAATTTTTGATAGGGTCTAGGGTTATTTATTCTTTCAAATACTTTCCATGTTGCTCTAATTCACAATTTCATATATGGCCAGAGGTCACCATCATATAGTATAATTTTTTTCAGTTATTTTATTTCACCCACTTGTTCCATTTATTATCACTCTAATTGTACATTTTTTTCTCTACAAATCTAAAAAAACATGATTTTCCATATTTATTTTTAATCCAACTTTTGTACTTTTTCTGAACACGTTTAAAATATCATTTTAGCTTTTTTGAGTTTTCACTTATAAGTAGTAAATAATCAGTAAAACATAAATGTGACAATTATTCTCCATAAAACTTATATATATTAAATAAGTTTTCTTCTTTAATTTGAAAAAATGTGTATACATATTATACAACTAATATATATATATATATATATATATATATATATATAAATATATATATATACATACACACACATACACATACACACACACATAGGTACTAATAACAGTATACAGTGTTTAATTACTTGTTTCGTTTTCAGTGTATTAGAAACGTTAGCTATTAATCAAATAATCTCCTTCATATACAAATAATCCATTTTCAAATTACATTAATATAATTAATATACAAGTATGGCGTAAACAACCCAAATAAAAATATATTCAATGTATAATTATATTTAAAAACTGAACATAAAAAAATAATTAATTTATTAATGTTTTTAATTCTATGTAATATCATTGCTGATTACTCAAGGGTTGATTTTTAATTTTTCTTTTATAAAAATATTTTTAATTTTGAATTCTTCAAAAGTGCTGATAATTAATAATATTTTATAGTGGCCTTTTCGATTTTCATTAAAAAATGTTTTATTGAAATAATATTTAAAAATACGATTTTTTTATACTTTGTTAAAGAAATATTTTTTTAAAAATCTTAATTATAAAAAGTTTTTATGTAATTATAAACAAAATAATTAGCAACAGTTAACTTCCAAAATTTTATACCCTATTGAAATCAATTCAATCATGTATTTTTATATATAAAAAAAGCTTAATGTAATTTATTTTATTGCCAAGAAGAAAATATTTCGTACACGAAACTGAAATAAAGTTCAAATTTATCCTTTTGATATTTAATAGCAAAACGAAATTGTGAAAATCAATAGAATAAAATTAAATATCGTTGAAAATACAATATCTGTAATCAAACTTATGGATGTATTGTGTTATTTAATCAGATATGAGATTATACAGGATTAATTAATTCTAAAATAAGAACGTATTGAAATCTGATCAAAATGATTATTTTCAGTAAGAAACACGAACTTCAGCTAAGATTAAATAACCATGAAAACCACACGAAAATGCGTGTTCTGAGTAAAACATTAACAAAACATACGAGTAAAATAGTTAGGTAAGAATAATGGAATAGAGTTTAGTTGAAAAACTGATGTTTTCTTACTCACGTAATTCAATATATATGTGTATATTTATAAACTAGAAAATGTATGAAAAAAAATCGTGTTAAGATGTATCTTTTGAAATATAGTAGTGTCTAATGAGTAATGGGAATAAATAGAAATAACTACTGATATTTAATTACAGACGCGTTACTTGCAGTTCTTTTAAAGGAACTACAATGAACAAATAAAATACAACATGTAATCATCATTACGTATAATACAAAAAGTAATTCTGACTCGTCTGTGCTATCTCTGCTAACACTTGCAATCCTAATAAAGATGTTTTTTAACATCATTATTACATAACGTTAATTATAAATAAATGAAAATGTTATATATAATAATTTTTAATTAAAACGAGACTATTTTAAAGTACATCTGTTAAAGGATTTTAAATTGACTCAATTAAATTCTAAACAAAATAGCTCAAGTTATACCGGTCGAATTCACCAGACATTTTTTATGTTCATAAAATAAAATTTTCTGTAAATAAAATCGTTTTATGCTCAAAAATATGATTTTAATTATCGGTTTGTATTTTCATACAATCGATTTTTGATTTTAAATGAAAAAAAAACAGTTTTTGAAAATGTTGATTTTTCATGAAATTTTCCATACTATAGGTCGTCGTTTTTTTGAGGGTCGAAAATTGAAAATTTGAAAATTCAATGAATGTTAATATTTTTAACTTGATATCGATTAATGTAGTAGAAAATAATAAGTTCTTGGTGAAAAAAACATTTATTATTGGAAAATACATTTTTGTAAACCTTAAGTACATTTTTAATTATTTTAGGAGCTTTGTTCGAAATAAAAAAACTAATATTAATAAAAATGTACAATTTTTGATTTGAAATATATCGTTTTCTTTTATGTAAATATTTATAGTCAAAAGAAATATATTTTTCATGAAGTCCTTAAAAATTCTGAATTTTCGATTCCAAAACAAAACCTGATTTCCTAAATTAAAGATTTTTATGAATAAATTTCGTAATGTAATAATTTTAATCAATTTCGTATGCAAATATTAAAAGTTAATAATTTTAAGATCGATTTGGTTTATTTTATAACATATCTTTGAATTTGAATACAAAAAAACAATTTTCAGAAACAAAGATTGCTCATAAAAATCCTGTTTTATAAAATCCACTATAAGTGAATAATTTTTACTAAAAATAGCTTATATAAATAGAAAATAATCAGTTTTAATCACAAGTAGTATTAATTATTGAAAAAACAAAATTTTGCAGTATAAAAATGACTTTTTACATTTTTGAGAGTTAATTTTTTTTTAAATTAACATTGATTTGTAAAAATATATTTTAATAAAGAGCTTAAAATATAATGAAATATGATGTTAAAATTACATTTTTTGATATCGATTTAAGGAATCTAATTTATTGTTGCTAAATTATTGACATTTATAAATTGAATTTCAACATTTTTTAAAAAAATACATTAAATTTGTTATTCATGTCTAATTGATATATTATAAGACTATTAAATTATTTTTTAGAATTAAGAAAGAATATCTTATAAAAAAACACATTAACTACTATTTAACTTAATTATAGAATAAAAATGAAATACCAAGATATTTAAAAATACAGAAAAAAATTTTTTTCATGGGTGCAATAAAACTAAAACGATATATTTTTTAATGACTAAAACAATAGTCATAAAGACATCATTTCATTAATAAAATGCAATGGGCTTGAATGAAACACAAGAAATTTACATTTCTGGCAACCAAAAAAATAGTTAAGTATGTACAATGGCACTTCTACATTTCTGTTCAACTTTTCGAATAATTATACAGTCATTTAACCATGTATATTAGGTAATAAAACGAATATACTTTATAAATTATTCATAGCATTGTCAAAATTTCAAGTAAAACTTTATTGACAGTTATCATCTTACTTCGTTTAACTTTTTGAAATGTACTATGAATGCTTTAGGGGAAAAAATTGAATATTCTACTTTATTATATAATTTTAAAATTAAAAATATTTAAAAAATAACTCACATAAATTAATTATTATATAAATATTTGTGGAGAATTTGCGTAAATAATTGTTCAGTATATAAGTAATTTAACTAATTTGCATTATAATGATTACCTCCAATCATTCCTAATTTATCAAGTTTGAAGAAACTACACTGAATAATAAACACAGACAATATAATAATAATATACATATATATTCGAGACAATCAATTGATACTCGAACAACATACTAAATTCTAGATAAAAGCATTGTTTTTCTATTAAATTATACCTTTGAAAAATGTCAAAAAAATGTCATCCTTACGTTGATAAATAACATACAGTCAACAAGAGATAACCTTCTACGAACTTCTAACAAGTTATCTAGAAGACAATCATAATACAATCTGATTTCTTATTGTGAGTTACGATCGAGCAATAAAACGTATATGAGTGATGACGTACTTATTTGCATATTTATTTGTTTGGACGAATACATTATTAATAATTGTCTACTAATAAATATAAACGTGTAGTTTTGTTTATTATGTAAAACAATGGTATAGAATATTCTATGCTATTAACAATTATTATTACAAACGGGAATTATTTTTAAAAATTTCTATATATATATATGACTAGAAATTAAAAAAAGGCACAAGAAGAGACCCATAGATAAGTGGAATTAAAATCCATAATAAGATCTATTATATATAATTATTTGTAAGAAATAATTTTTATAACTAAAATAATTCAAAGTGATTATTTAAATATATTTTCAATCAGATAAAATAAGCATATATCATTAATTTTTATTTTCACTAAAATATTTTTTTATATTCACTTTAACAGTTTTATAACAGTTCGACTCAAATGACTGATACGTATGTTTCGTGGTTTCATTTATCATTATTTTGATATGTGTGTGGGTTTTTGCATAAAACTCTTGTTAAAAATAGAAACGGATCGAATTATTTCATATACCATACTTGGCAATAAAAACATACTATCTGCCATACAAATTAATTTATAAATTATATGATAATAATTATGAATACATTTACTAAAATTAGCAAGTTTATTGAAAGATGGAGCTCTAATTTTTAATAATTTCTTAAATGTTGTCGTTGAAGACGGTAGTAGTTTTAATATGCAGAAAAGTATTCCATTCTCAGAGCAAACGCTTCTAAGAAAGATTAAACATTCATGAATTAGTTTATTTTATAATTTTTTAATTAAATTTTTAGCCTCAATCTGTTTCTCGAAAGAGAAGTTTTCTTTAATTAAATTCCTTCAATGTTTAATATATATTAATGATTAAAGCCTACGAACTAAAGTTACGTGTTTTGATTTCAGTTCTAATCTTTTCCACTTGAATTCTTTATTTGGACTATTTAATCCTAAATATTTTTATCAAGAAACCAACAAATATTTTCTTTGTACTCGATCAAAATCTTATATTCAAATAACGATTTTATTAAAGATAAATTAGATCTGTAATGGAATTATTTAGATTTTTTAAAAAATCCATTCCAATTTTGAATGATTAAAAATAGATATGATAACTGATGAACATACAGAAAAACTGTAAATACTTTTTACTGCCATTCAAGTTCAATACAAAATATAATTTCATAATCAACGGTCTATAAAATATTTCTATATAAAAGTATATAAGTTACATATTTGATTCTATATTTTTTCGAAATGTATCCAAAATAAAATTCATTTTAAAAAAGGTAACAAGACGGTATATTACTAAGATTTAGTCATTCGTGTTCAAATCATCTCCATGGATACTCTGGTACGTTTCACAGAAGACTTGCTAATTTCGTTTCTTGGCGTCACGTGTTTCGTACAAGTAATATTTATTTCTATGTCAAGCCAAGCGCAGATTAACACGTACATATATATATATATATATATATATATATATATATATATATATATATATATATATATATATATACGTACATACATACACACACATATATAATTTATTGAATAATAAACGTTCGCTAATATTCAAACGTGTGGTCTATAGGTTTAATCTAGATATATAATAAATAATTTTAATGTTAGTTGACGTTAAGTAATAGGCGTGCACACAATGTATGTAGTTAATTTATTTTTTAAAAAATCATTCATTTATTAAGACATATTTGGCTTAAAAAAGTATTAATAATGTAAATGGAAGTTACTATATATGTACCAGGGTCGTTTAATAAGTATGGTAAATTTATTTATTGTTTAACTTAATTAATTAATTAATTTAATTAAATTTTTCAATTTAGTTTTTCTTACTTTTTTTACCATACTTACCAAACGATTCTCGTGTTTATATATATATATATATATATATATATATATATATATATATATATATATGGCTCAAATGAGACTGAACATTGTAAACTAGGACTCAAGATAACAGCCTTCAGTCTCATTTGATCCACCCTATATATATTTTTATTATCAAAGACTCTCTATTCACAGCTGAATTAAGTTCTCTCACAAAACTTCAATTTCAGCAATTCAACTACTTTCACTTTCCTTCCACGAATAAATTTTCTCATGTCATATATATATATATATATATATATATATATATATATATATATATTCATGATTATATTTTACATTACTATGAATATAATTAAGTTTCTTATTACTAGATTTCACACTTACATGTAAAGATCATCTAATGTTCACTGTGTACTTTTCTTGTTCTTGTATTTTTATCAAGTAAATTTTAAAAACACTCCATATATATATATATATATATATATATATAATTTATTAGATTAATAACTCTTCTGATATAACTATGTGTGATAGAGAAAACTTGTGAAATTATATAAATTTCATTTATATATCAGAAAATTTTCTCTAAAACTTCATTTGTACAAAAAATGACTAAACGTGGCGAGGAATGTATGTAAAATTGCTATTTGGATATTATGAAAAATATATTTAACATAATACTTGTTCCAATATTCCAAGAAATATATTTTATTAATTTTTCATATTTTAAATATTTCTTTATTTATTATTATTGCATATAAATATAGACTGATTGTTGCTTTATTTATATTTTTTATTTCTATATACATATAAAAGTAGTGTCATCGTTTTTAATCATACTTTTTTTTAAAAAAAAAATCATAAATTAATAGATGAATTATTAATAAATTAATAGTTGGAAAACATATTATATATATATATATATATATATATATATATATATATATATATATGTATGTATGTATGTATGTATGTATGTATGAAAAAACGATTGAATAGATTCGAAAAAATATATAATTTAATATAAATCAAAAATGTCTACTACAGTAATAGTAGTGGTTTCTCCTATGAACAAAGTATTTATCTGACAGAAATCTCTTTTTTTAATCTATTGCTAAAGGTTTTCAATGAGAAAGGTAATAATACAAAGATGTAAGATTACAGTTCAATCTAAATCTTATTACGTTTGTATTACAGCCTCTTTTCCAACCATCTTTTTACTTTTTTTTCAATTCCAAATTTACGATCATTTTTATCAAAGAATAGATGCCTATTTTTAATTGAATTTTATTCGGATTTAAAAAAACTTTCAAATGATTTAAATAAAGTTTTTTTTCTTTTTCCTTGAATTCAATTACTAAATTTTTTTTAAAAAAAACAATTTTAATAATAAATTCCCAATATGTTTTAAGATATGTACTGTATTTTTTTATTGAATAATTATTCAATTTAATTATCTGAAATGTATTTTGATACTAAAAACGAAATTATTTTGATTTTAAAGGAGTGCAAGTATTTTTATCTATCTGTTTATTTAAAATAAGTAATTCAAATAAAGAATAAGGATTAAGTAGAATGTTTAAAATACAAAAAAAAAACCGTACGAGAAGAATGTAGTAGCAGAGAAACACTTAATAAAATCTAGTTTTAACATTAGACACTGGTTAAGAGCGGAAATTATTATAGTACTAACTGCTACTAGGTTTGTCTAAATGTGTGGTTATCTATTTTCAGCACCTCACAGACTATTCGTCAAACACTTAGATACATACATACATACGATACTTTTTTTATCGCTGTCACAGGTTACACATATAAAGTTTTTATTGCACGTCACTAAAAAAAACGCAACAATGTAATAAAATATATTCTATTCAAGCGATTATTGTTGTCATCGCATCACCTATCAATTTCCACATGGGGGTCGTATAAATTCGATATTTTTATGGTGAGTATAATGTGACAGATACTACAATATACATATTTTTTGATCGCGATAAATATTGTTAACATAGATTTTATACTTTGACTTATAAATAAAAAATGAATCAGATTTACTTTAATAGCATTATAATGTTTGAATAGAATAGCTGAATCGGACAATACATAAAAATTATAAAATAAGAATTAATTAACATTTGCTTCTATAAATTTTATAACATATATTACATTTTTTTTTAGTACGAATATCGTTGATAATTGAAAAAAAAATTGCTGAACGAAACGAATATATATATATATATATATATATATATATATATATATATATATTATGAATTAGAATAAAAATATTTTTCTAATTTATGTCAGTTTTAAAACGTTTATTGCGTTTGAAGCCAGCACACATTTTTCATGAAGAGCACGAATCTCGAGTAACTGAAGTACCAGACGCTTACAGCATAGTCACACCCACGCAAAATTTTAACTACAATAGCACGACAAAAATTTAACTATGCGTCATTCGCAAAATATCTACACCGCCTTTACAAACATTTAACGCCAAAGTACATGTAACTGATCTAATGAATTCTTTGACCTATGACTGTTCAAAATTATAGTATTTTTTTAATACTTTAATGAGATGCATATTCTAATTAGTTGAAATACAACTTACTATTTTGACGAATAGTTATTTAAAGAGAATAAAGAACTTTCTTGTTATGACATATCTACAAACACACACACACACACACACACACATATATATATATATATTATTAGTTAAGTACAAATTTGATTCGTTGGAAATAATATGTCCATATGATCTCATCTAAAAGCCTTACTATGCTTACTAAGAAAATTTTAGGAAAATCCTCCAACTTACGGATTTTACACTGGATTAACTTTTCGTTCAGGTAGAAAAAATCTGTACAAATACTTTAGTTTTATGATTGATGAAGTTGGAAAAGTACCAATCAGGCGTACAGAACTTGAATGATCGATCGATATATACATACATACATATATATATATATATATATATATATATATATATATATATATATATATATAATATAGATTCAAATGATTATTGGATTCATTTATAAAGCGAATCATAAAGTCCTAATTAAACAGATATTAATATTTAATCCTAATATATGTATCATATTGTTAAGTGATTTTAAAAATTGATACCATTTTTATATCTCTAGTTTAATTAACACTAAATAGCGTTTCTTTTCGAAAATGTTAATTTATTCAATAAAATGTAAATGTTCTATTTTCTAAAGTTGATTTTAAATATAAAATAAGAAAATTCAATAATTATTTTCAACTCGGCTGAAAGAAAAAGTAAACAATTACGTATTTTCATTACTGATTAAAATATACAAACCGCAGCGTGCTAATAAATTATTCAAAACTCGATTTTCGGATTGAGCTTCATCTTTAATTGTATATTTTAATTGAAATAAGTAATATAATATTTATTTTTATCACGGTTTTTAAAACACGTTCATATGCCATCTATAATTATTAATTTTATGCAATAAAATATTTATAAAGAGATCAGAATGTAGAGATTTATAATTAAAAAAATATTAGTATAAACTTTTAATTACTATTTACTTTCTATTTATTTATTTGTCTTCTACTCTCTCTCTCTCTCTCTTTCTCTCTCTCTCTCTCTATATATATATATATATATATATATATATATATATATATATATATACAAACGTGTGTGTGTGTATTCAGCTTGCATTTGAATACGAACTTCTAGTATATATGAAATACAGTTATATGAAAACATGGTTTATGCTGAGGCAATCTTTCAGTATTGACAGAATCAGAATGTTAAACCCGGAGGAATCAAATTACAAAGTATCCAATTTAAATTCACAATGAAGCACAGTTGGAATATCTTGAATATAATAAGAAAAAAAATGTTTCCGTGTATATGCATCTGTACGAGCTTCCACTTAAATATGCATAAAAATCTAATTCGAATGTCAATACTTCACAACATGAAATTTTTTTTATTTCAGATGATGATGTTTCATAACCGGAAGGATTCATTAATATTTTTAATAATGTTACGAAATAATTGCTTTATTTATTCAATTGATTAATAATTAAATAATTTAAATTTGGTAGATCAAAAGATTTCATTTGTATCATTATAAATATATTTATAAATTTTAAAATATCATTCATGTTATAAAAATAATACAACAAATAATTTTATGAAAGAAAAAAAATTCTAATTAAATTGATTTATTAAGATTATTTTGTAGTTTGTATTTTAAAAACAAATTAAAAATATTTTTTTAAATTTCTGCATTAGTAGTTTTACATCTACTTAAAAGGTCATTAAGTAAATACAAACAGTTTTTTTTACACAATCCACGCAATGAACAACCTTCAATTAACATCATATTAACAACAGAATAAAAATCTATGTTCATACACATTTTCAATATATGTCGGAACTATGTAAATTTGTTCCCACAAAAAAAGAACAAACAACATATGTATGTTACAAAAACGAAATAAAAAAGTATAGTTGAAAACAAACTTTTTTCAATTTTAATTTTCAACCGCTGTTAGCTTGAAATATCATTTATTATAAAAATGTATTTGTTTAAGAATATACAATCAATCTTATCGAAATATGACTTGTATATGAGCACAAAATGTAGAATTAATCAACTCGATATATTTTGAAGAATCAAAAAAAGAAAAAAATATCTCGTATCTTGTTCCATCACTGGCAAGTGTATATTTTATAAATGTATTCAAGACGATGTAACTTTGAATAATCTTTTTTAAATGACAAGAGATTTAAGTTAGAAAAATAAAACCAATAAATAACTAGTGAACTATTGGGCGGATTCACAAATATGCATATTACATACATACATTATTTATATTTATATATATATATATATATATATATATATATATATAATATGTGCATGTGTCTGTTTAAAAAGTGCAATAAAACGAATATGAAGTAAATAGGGAAAAAAGAATGTAAACTACAATTTATAACATAGAACTTGCATGTCTACTACACATTTTTATTGTTCTATTCGTATATTTCATACAAAGCTTCAAACAGCTTTTTATTAAAATACCTAGAAGTAATATAGTGACTTTAAAAAAAAAACGAGTTATCCTAATATGGACTTCATATGCTGATAAATGCACTTAATCTCTTATTTTAACTCACATTTTTTCATCGCTATTTTGAATAAAATGTATAAATTATTTCGTAGGCCGTACAAAATTGCAAACTGTCAGTTTGACAACGATAAATTAAATCATTTACCAAGTATTGTACAAAGGAAGTCATTCATAATAAACTCAAGTCGAGGCATTGGTAAAAACGACCGTTTGTTTTAAATTATAGACGATATTTTCTAGTCTGTTGGCAAACAAATCGCGTGTAGGGATCTTGGAACAAAATTCTACTCTCTATTTTAATATAGTTTTGGTTATAATACGTGTATAGTAATTAGTATAGTAATTTATTAACAATCTCACATATGGCAAATAATTGTACAGTGACAGAAACAGAATTCATTGTTCTTAGTAAATGATTCTTATCATTAATGTTTAATACTGTTCGTAATACAACTTCATAATGTTATATACATACGAATTTTACTCTTAAACTTGATGAACATTTCGCAAAATAGAAATCATTTATTTATGTAACATTTTCAAGCAAATTTATTACTTTAACCTAAATATTTTTCTTAGTCATCTCTATTATGCCGCATAACACAGCTTTTCGCGATATTAATACAATGTTTATTCCCTTTCTCTTACTCTCTCTCATAACACATAACTTTGTATAAATATATACAATCTGCATATTTGACAATTTTCATGTAGAAAGTAAAAATCATTTTAATTACGCATATATACACAAATACCACTCCCATATGTAACTAGTAAATTACATTTACATTTTAAACAGTATCTTCTACCGTTCGTTTAATTTATACCTTAACTTCAATGGAGATAAGTGAATAAGTCAATAAAAAATATGTAAATGTTAAACATATAAATAACCAGGCATCGTTTGATCACAAGTGATTTTTTTATTTCACTTGTATGTTTATTTGTAATCAATTTAATAACTGAATGAAATAATCGAAAATAATAAGCTAAATAAATGTTTTTTTAGATAATCTAAATTTATTCTAAAAAAATCAATTCTTAAATAATAACTGGAAAAATAACCTATTCACATTTTCAATAAACAATATTGTTAATAAAGAATCTAACAATTTCATTTATATAAAATATCTAAAATTTATTTCTCATAAATAAATTTCTATCCAAGTACTAAAAAATGTTTTTAGAATTCATGATAATTTCGTTACCAAAATGCCTATAAATAATAAATACTAGCAATAATTAATTACTAAGATTACAATATCTTTCAATGTAAAGTTAGTAATTTTCTTGTGAAAAGTCAATTAGTCACAGAACTAAAATAAGAATTCAAACTCGTTTTAAGTCTCGCTTATTCAATGTTTTTTTCTTTTTTTTAAAAAAAGTATATAAAGAAGAAAATTAATTATAGTAACCCCGCATTTACAAATGACTGTTTTAATCACACTTCAAGTTATTGATTTATTCAACAATCTCTTCTTTAAAAAGTTCTGACTTATATTTATGTCCTAAAGTATAATATTTTCTGTCTAAAAAACATTTTACTTATGTGATTGAAAAAAACTATTATTTAATATTCGAAAATGTATACGAATGTATTTAAAAAATAATTCTTATATAATTTTTGCTACATACGGCTTAATTTTTTAAAAAGTACGATTAATATATATATAAAGGTTGTGAACATAAAAACAATGTTTCAATTAAACATTTTACAGCTCCAAACATTATTTTGTATTAAAAAAATACTATAAATATTTATATCACTTTATAGAAAGTTTATTAGATTTTGCGTTTATTTTTTATACTAAAATGATAGTCAAAAAATATTGATTTTTTAAACTAAACACCGCATTATTCCGCACAAAGTGTAGAACGTACACCACAAAATATCAACTGTAAAAATAACATATAGTAACAGTTTCTAAGATTAGACTGTAATAAAATTTTATACATATTTTTCTTTTCAATTGCAATGAAAAAAACTCATACATACGATATATTCATTATTAATGATTCATTTTAATGTTTCAAATTTAATAAGACTACTTACGAAGATAATAGTTCATTTTCAGTTTAATTAGGAAAATCTGAACCTCGTTGTTCTCTAGTATCATATTTGATATATGTTAAATATTTCATTGTATAACGTAGAAATTATGTCGCGTGTATCATCTTACCTCATGCTTTAGATATTTTGTATATAAAATCTTTGTCTCATTTATAAAAAAAATGATGAAAATAAAGAAATTTATTTCTTATTAACATTAAACGTACTTTGAAATGAATTTTTATAAAAATATACAAATAATTGCAATACAATTGTTCTGGACAGAACATTCGATAACAGAAGTTCTAATAAAGAGGAAGGATTTAATTTTTACTAATTTTATTTTTCAAATTGTTCTGGAAGAGCACAGATAAAGACAATATAGAACAAGGAATATTTGTATAGGAAATAAAAAAATCATCAACCAGTTTATTCAATAACTCTAATTATAATTTAATTACTTTATTTTTTATCACTATAATGAGTTTTTTTTAATATCGTATATTATATAAAAATATTATTAATATTGTTACATTTTTAAAAAAATATAAAAAAAGTTCCATGACTAAATTAAATTGAAAAATACTGCTGTTATATTATTTTGCACAAAGTATTCTTCAATATTATTCTGTCTGAAATGAATATAACATTTTTTTTGCACTACAGCGGGTCGATTTCTTAATGAAAGAACATCTGCTACAAAAACGAACTCGAAGCATTAATGTACTGGTCAGCAGATAAATTGGTATACTTTTTAAATACGATTGTCTTTTACTAGATATTAAATGAATAAATGTATTCCACTGGAAAAAAATATGACTAGTAAAATCTCAGTACATTTTAAACGTTTAAAGATTTGATATTTAAACAAATAGAAACTAATAACACAAAAAAATGTATACGTTATATATTAGATTAAAACTAAAATATCTACTTTCAAAATATAACTTTTAATAATAATTGGCTAAAAATTCCATATCTGAGAATTAGAACATGTTATGTAAATACAGATTAGTGTATAACTATAGCAGATGTCTGCGTGTTTCTAAAGTGTCTTTCAGCAAAATTCCTTACGCCGATGTACACGAACCCATTCACTTAAAAGAGCCTTATTTGCATTTTGTGATTGACCTAAGGGCGACAAAACAAGAAAGGCTAAAGGTGCTCGTCACTTGCACATCGACATAAAGCAGATGCTGTTGAAATGTTAATAGGATGTTTACAAATAAAAATAATTTTATTCATTGTATAAAATTAAAGGATTTTATTTTTTTTATAATGATTGCAAGTTTATATATGATTTCATTATTTTAATATAAGTATTTCAGATTTATTGAACGGGTAAAATATTAAAATAATTTCCGAATTATCGTACAATTTGAAAATTATGAAAATATTTGTTAAGTTAATTACTTAAAAAATGGATATGTATTGGAAATTGATTTTAATATAAATTGAAATTTCTGATAAATTAATGATTTGAAAAAAGAGTAGTCGTTTAGTAAAAATTATGGAGATATAATAAATTAACAGCACGTGAAATGTTGATTTCATCCATATTTTTTTTAATATTATCGAAAAATGTTTAATTTTAATGACAAGTTACTGTTTAATTTTAACATAAAAAAACTATTTTTAATCAAAAATCTAATTAAAAAAAACAAACTTTAACTTAAAACATTGCTAAAATAAAAAAAAACATTTTAAATTAACTATTTCAATTAAAAAATAATTAGTCAGGTGATATATTGTAAAAAAGCTTGTATTTACTAATTTTACTTGAATAGAAAATTTCTGAAATTAAATTACACACAATAACACAAATTAAAGTTAGATTAAAGTGAATTATATATCTTAATTAAATATATGTTAATCCAAAAACACATAACGTCAAAAGATAAACGTGGAAGTTTACTTGTAATAGTAAAGAAAATTGATATCAACTTATTAATAATCATGAAATTAAAGGATTATTTATTATTTAAACATAATAAATGTACTGTGCTTTCAACATTTAATACTTGTCATCTTTCATTAAGAAATAATTTGAGGTTGATGTCATTCTTCACTAATATAATATAATGAATAAATAAATAAATAACCATTTATTATTCAATGTTGAAACATGTCAATAGCAATTATCGAATTATTTATTTGAATCTTTAATTATCTCTAAGTGCTAAGGTGTGATGTAAATATTGATTTATCTTTCATGACAGTTTCATTTTTTAATTTATATATATATATATATATATATATATATATATATATATATATAAATGATGAAAATCTAAAGATATTCTGATGAAAATGTCCCGTTAGAATTTTTTACACAGAATCACTGATTTATATCTGATTATGAAACGACCGGAAATTAAAATACGAATTACCATTCTATTCTAGAAACGACGCTACGTCCTCGGTCAATATTTGAAATAATCCTATTGCCAGTGCAATGATTAAAACCTTACATAATGTACTTTGATTTTGCTATTACACTGAACACAAAAAAAGTTAGTTCTTTTTTATACACAAATAAAATCCAATAATATGGACTCTATAGTTTGGCATTGTCCGTGTCACCGATGTACTGTGCGGTTTTATTATTCGGTCTTGACGTAATAGAAATTCCAGACATTTTATTATACGCACTCACACATTATATGTATGCAAATTTATTATAGAAAATAAATATAGGAAAAACACTTGATATGCTTTACATCAGAGCACGATGAAATTATTATACATGTTTTTTATTCATAGTAGAAAAGATTATTTTTCATTTTTGAAATCAACAGACAGAAAACGTATATAGATATCTTCATATTTTATTAGAATTCTTTCAAGAACATTTAAAACTATCTGAAGGAATGAATAATAAAAAATTAAATAAGTACAATTAATATAGAAAATGAATTTTATATTAAAAAATTAAAATTTTTATTTTGATATCATAAATATACCTAATATACACGATTAAAATCTAAAAAATATTTCTAATATTAATAAAATCATTTTATATATGATTTATAACATTGAAAATTCAGTGAATAAAATTTTATTATACAATCAATTGATTATAAAATAATTAATAGGACTCGATAGCAATTTAAAAGATAGTGGTTTGTACTTTTTATGATAAAATCCAGTTCTTTTAATTATATTAATTTATCTTTGAATGAAAACATTTAAAAATAAAAAATATATAATCAATAAAATAATGAAAAATAATTTTGCTCGTAAAATTAAAATATTTTTATATGTATATTTTTTTAAAAAAAAGTCATATAGCAGAATTAATTTAATAAATGTCAAGTGAGTATATGGAACTATTAAATATAAAATTCACTTACTGCCAAAATATTAAGCGTGTTTATTTTATAAAAAGGACAATTATATTTTTTATTATATTTTTTTTCATAATAAAAAATATAATTCAAAATCTAAATACACATTTATAACTAAAACTTAGACATTATTTGAAAAAAAAGTCTATCTTGTACAAATACTTTTTCTACAAAAATATAAATTATTTTATTTAGTTTTCCGTGCTCAATATAACTGAAATTCTAAATTTACAAAAAAAAATAATGAAAATGTATACTTAACATGTAAAGAGTAGTTAAAAGCAATTTTAAACAAAACGAATACTGCCTGTAGGTGCGGGAGTGTGTTTAACACATACATGTATTATCAGTTCATAGATAAACATTATTTTCTATATGTTGTACATATAGCGTGATGATGCAACAGTCAAGAAATAAAAACTGACCTAGAGTGTGCTTTCAGTGAAGTAGCAGCCAAAGCGACAGCAATCGATAAGCAGGCGAGACCATCGTGACGTAACGGAGGGCAAACCCGAGTTTACTCCACCTCACGCCGATCCAAGAGCTTGAAACGTAATTATTAAACGAAAAGTAACGTAAATAATCGTTAATATTTCATGTTAGCACGGAATTTTTGAATTATTTGTCCTTATATTAGAATTTAGCACAGGCTTATAAATATATATAATATATATATATATATATATAATATATATATATATATATATATATATATGCGTATGTGTGTATAAGTATCTATATAAACACGCAACACGTAGTAGTAAACAGAAAATATTGGAAAAATGTCTTAATGTTATATGAAAATTCCCGCGCGCGGAACAAAAACTACGACAATAAAAATCTGACTTTGTAAACTCCGATATTAAAGGTCTCAACTGGCATATAGGTAACTCCCTTTCGCTTTTACGAAGACAAAGTTTTCTGAATTCTATGCTTGTTAAAATTTTGATTAAATTGGGTTAGAGTTATGAACATTTTTATTTGCTTATGAAACTTGAAAACGTTCTCGCAAATTATTAAACGATAAGTCAGATAAGCTGCAGACAAGAAAATAAAGTTAACTGAATTTTAATTGAAATTATTCATTAATTAATAAATTATTTTATTAAAATATACGAACAGTATTCATATTAAAAAAAATTAAAAACCTATAGTGTCATCCAAATGTGACGACTAGATTTGTGTTTTATGAAAAATAAACCAAAAAAAATATACACATGTTTCTTTTTAATAAAACACAAATCTAGGCGTCACATTTGGATATCTCTCTCTTTCTCTCTCTCTCTATGTATATATATATATATATATATATACACAAACGATATAAAACGTTTTAAATTAAAATTCCAAAAAGAACATTCAACTAAAAAGATAATGTAGTTGCATGCACATACAGATGCTATTAATGTAAGAAGTTAAATTCATTTTCAAGTCAAATAACCAATTAGTTTCATCTGTATACATTATTGGTACAATTAACTTGAAATTCTCTGAAAAGATCTATTTTAATACATTAAGTGAAAATACTATGAATGCCTCTTACAACTTTAAATAAAACAATGACATCGAATGCATGCAGTAATCAATATTATTTGCATACGATTACAAATAACTTTCTTCACACATGAATCGTTACACGTATGAGAAAATTATATGAATAAATTTAAACTTCTACACTTTATAATCACAATATGTCAGTATTTTCAATATTTTATATCAATTAATTATAAATAAACGATAGTAAATCATCACTGATATTAAATTAACTCAATTAAAATATTTATGGAGTATTTAGAATTTTATACTTAAAAATGTGAATAGAAAAAATTACGTGCTAGTAAAATAATAACAGTCAACGTGGAAAAATATTTTGAAATACTAAAATCAATATTTATTTTAATATGTTATGACTATTTCCAATTATATATTCAATATTGAGAATATATAATAATTGTATTAATAAAATCAATTTAAAACGTTTGTTTTTGATCGAATCACATGACATCGAATTTACTAAACTAGGGGTAGATGGAAATATTATTTTGATAAAATTTTATCATAATATGATTTGTAATTAAGATTAATTCATATTTTAAAAATAGCACAAAACAAATTTATTTTATTTTACCATTACTTTGATAATATTAAAATAAAAAGTATTATTTTTTTTCAGAAAAAATGCTGAATTTATGGTAATGAATCTTATGAAATTAAAATGAATATAGCTTGAAACTAAATATGAGTGTTTCGAAAAGAGCTAAAACAGACCGGTAAGAGAATGTGGTTTCATATTCTGATTAAGTCTTTACGTTAAAAGCATTATGCCTATGTACTTCAACCACAACAAACAAACCCTTCATAGAGTAGATGTGTTAAGAGTTATTTAGTATTATATGTTTATATATATATCTGTATATATATATATATATATATATATATATATATATATATATATATATATATATATATATATATATATATATATATATATATATATATATATATATATATATATATATATATATATATCTGTGTGAGTATATGTGTGTGTACATATTTGTCAACTAATCTTACAAACCATATGTAAGCCATACCACATTAACACTAATCTGAAAATTAAAACCCGTTTACAAAGTGTAAAATAATTTTTTGCATTATTTTAATACCTTCAAAAAAATTTTAAAATTGAAATATATATATATATATATATATATATATAAATATATATATCGGAATGCAATGAAAGAAAAAGGCACTGAATTACTTTAAGTAGAGATTTTTGGGTAGAGCTTTCACCCATTAATAGATAAAAGAGACTAATTACACATACCTATACTGTGTATGTGCAATTATTGTGTTATGTATTTATTTTATCTGTTAGTAGAGCATCTAAAAAAATTGATAAGATGATTAAATGCATTTTCTTATTTTTAACTGAAAAATTATGTAGATTTGATTAGTAAGATTATAAAGAAAATAAATATATATAATAAAAAATACAATAGAACAACACAAAATTCATTATAAACAGTTTCAATTGAAACTAATTTTTCAGCACACTGATTGAGTATTGAACATTAATTAAAAACGTATAAAGATTTAACGAACAATACTGATGTGATATGTTTACTAATAAGCCATTCAAGTGCTCGTCAAACAAAACTATTGACCAGTAACATGTAACGGATATGTTATGGCTTAATGTATTATACATAAACACAAATACAAACACACACACACACACACACACATATACATATATATATATATATATATATATATATATATATATATATATGTAAAATAAATTTGTTGAATAGACATAGCAAATATGCAAAGAAATGTGTGGAAAACGTGTAGTATGAGAGTACAATATATTGAAGGCATGCAGATTTACTCCAGTTAAGGAGGCTTACAAACAATTCTATTCAAATCCAATTTCAAATACCGGAAATAGGCTTATACAGTATACAATGTACTTGTATATACATATGTACATAGTTCATTTTGATACTATGAATTAATCTTCAATCATTCCACGCTGAATATTTTGCATATGTTTTATACTCACACATATCATATGTTTATGTGCATATGAATATATATATATATATATATATATATATATATATATATATATATATAATATATAATTAAAATTATTTAAAACAGATTTTTTATACACTAAAATTTTACTTGCATACATTGTTGAAACTGTAAATATGTTTAAACTGGAATTAATCTTTAAATTTTATTAATCTGATAAATAGTTAAAAATTTCCTTTATTAGTTAGTTATTAGAACCTCATTTTCTTTTTATTAATTATTGTACTGTGATATATGCAAAAATACTTGAATATTTAACAAATTAAATGTTGCATATTTATTAAACTCTTTGTTCAGTTTAATTATTAAAATCATTAATCAATAAATTAAGTTTATATATTATATGTAAATAAATCTTTGAAAAGCAAAAGATTTATAAATTGATAATTATATATTTTGTTCTTAATTACTAACAACGATAGCATCGCAATGTATTCGACTTTATTTCTTTTGTAATTAAGATTATTTTCAACTGTTATCAATATAAAGTATATTTAAGATATTTTCTTCTAATATGCTGTATTATTAAAAAAAGTACATTATAATTCTTTGATTAAAATGTAATTTGAATTATATTAAATAAACGAAAGTTTACCATACATTAAAGATACATATGTGAATAAATTAAGTAAAATAAGAATGATATTTATAGATTTTATTAAGTTTACATCGAATTTATTTAATTTTTTAAAAAATTAATCTGGACAATCATCTTTTATCTAATTAACAATACTAATATTTTCGAGTTAGTTACTGTTTTTATTTTTTAAATAAGTTTATATTTTTTACATTAAATTCTGACCGAACTGTATATAAAATAACCCATCCACATTTGAGAATTTCCACGCAATCATGCTTTCATAGCCATAATTTCTCGTAGATAAAGATATTTATTTACGAGAATGTTTGAGTAAATATCAAGATTTTGATATTTGCAACACTTGGTAATTTTGACTGAAATATCCGTGTGTAGATAGAAAAGTTTATACAAAACTGTTAAATGTCAGTAGTTGTATAGTTTTTTAATTAAAAAAATAAGTTAAAATTCTTTTTTAACATAAAAGATTCATAAAAGATTATTGATTGGATTTTTTTAACAAAGTGTTATATTTATTAATGAATCTAGTCAAATAAAGATGTACACAAATATGAATTTAAGCAACCAATCTTCAATACAGATGAGTCATTTAATAATTTTTAAGTAAAATGAAAATTGTTTTGTATACTAGTTTTTTTTAAAAATATTCAATATTTGTACACAAACTCTTATTATTTATATATATATATATATATATATATATATATATATATATATATATATATATATATATATATATATATTAAAAAAAAAAAGGGTATGTGTACTTATATACACATGCCAGAAGTGAAATTTCTTTTCAATAAAGTAATTAAAAGGTACACGGACAAGCGTATGACTAAAAATCGTAGGTGAACAAATTCTTCAGAATAAAGCAAGTAACAAAATGAAGAAATGTAGTAGGGAGAGAAGCGGCAAATACACGAGATGAAAATTTATGTAGAAAATGATCAATGTTTTAAATAAATTCAATTTTTACAATTATTTCATATTAACACATCGTATGCGGACAACGCGACTCGATGATGTCTTTCGCGCTCTAGTAATAGTATGCGAAATACGTCGTCGAGACGTTGTCCGCACACAAGTGTTAAGTAAGATTAATATTTATTTTCAAATTAAAACTTTTATATCATATAATATCGGATCGATAAATGTCGGACCGATAAATGTCGAACCGATAATGTCGGACCGATAATGTCGGACCGATAATGTCGGACCGATAAAGTCGGACCGATAATGTCGGACCGATAATGTCGGACCGATAATGTCGGACCGATAATGTCGGACCGATAATGTCGGACCGATAATGTCGAACCGATAATGTCGGACCGATAATGTCGGACCGATAATGTCGGACCGATAATGTCGGACCGATAATGTCGGACCGATAATGTCGGACCGATAATGTCGGACCGATAATGTCGGACCGATAATGTCGGACCGATAATGTCGGACCGATAATGTCGGACCGATCGGACCGATAATGTCGGACCGATAATGTCGACCGATAATGTCGGACCGATAATGTCGGACCGATAATGTCGGACCGATAATGACCGATAATGTCGGACGACCGATAATGTCGGACCGATAATGTCGGACCGACCGATAATGTCGGACCGATAATGTCGGACCG
The DNA here is from genome assembly GCA_029203775.1 of Neoneuromus ignobilis. Taxonomy (NCBI): domain Eukaryota; kingdom Metazoa; phylum Arthropoda; class Insecta; order Megaloptera; family Corydalidae; genus Neoneuromus; species Neoneuromus ignobilis. The sequence goes on from CP092090.1 coordinate 14,315,186, forward strand.
ATAATGTCGGACCGATAATGTCGGACCGATAATGTCGGACCGATAATGTCGGACCGATAATGTCGGACCGATAATGTCGGACCGATAATGTCGGACCGATAATGTCGGACCGATAATGTCGGACCGATAAAGTCGGACCGATAAAGTCGGACCGATAATGTCGGACCGATAAAGTCGGACCGATAATGTCGGACCGATAAAGTCGGACCGATAAAGTCGGACCGATAATGTCGGACCGATAATGTCGGACCGTTGTTATATAATTGATAATTTTATAACACCATATAAAATTCAATTAACCTTCAAAATGACACTTGAGAACAAAGAATTCATAATAATTTTAATATAACATTTTTTGATAAGTGTAGAATAATTTGATCATAATTACAAATAAATTTATTGTGATAAATTGTTACAAATAAAACAACAGATAAACTCAAAACTGTTATAGGTTTCGATAATTTTTAAATACCATGTGTTTTTAATAGTATTTTTTTTATTTGATAAATAGATTAATGTATATACATAATTAATTAATGTATATACATAATTTTCAACTAAACCGCTGAGAAAATGTGAGCAATCAGACTTCCGTTACTACTATTATGTGGTTTCCGCGTCACGTAAAAATTTTACCCCAACGCCGCTAAAAAAGTTTCACTTCAAAAAAAGGAATTTAAAAAAATATAAAATACATTATTGCAAAAATTGCACCTGATATTGATAAAATATAATAACTTCCATCAAAAGATGCCAGGTTTCTAGTAAAAAATATATATATTTTTAAATACTAATACTCCTTTTTTAATATTTATATTTACAAGTGTAATCTAATACGATTAGAATATTTCAAATATTATTTTAATAATGATTTATGTAGAATTGACGATTTTCAGAATTGTCTTTATCGTTTATTATTCATACTATAAATACGATAAATTTTATCGCCCTATTTGTGTCAGACAAATATTAGATAGATTAGCATAATTCCACAAAATTGATTATTTGTAAATGCAATACAAATATCCTTGTTTATACAAAATTTTCAAATTCCTGCCATTCTTAAAGCCGATCCACATGACACGAGCTTTTAAGTACATGCAAACATTTGTACAAACAAAAGGATGCAATTTGTTCTTGTCCACATGTGGAGTTGTGCCAATCGAAGTTGATTATGGAGCAATTTCGTCAGTTATTACTTGTATAGATATTTAAATTATTTATTTATATAACTTAAATATCTTATTTTTTATAACATACTTAGCATAAATAGTTCAACATCTGCATTATCTATCAAAAATAGTTAGATTAAAAACAACAACTGATTGTATATAAAAATTACTAAACATAATAATGACATCATTCAAATAGTAAACATACGTGCTGCCTGCATTAATAGCTATCGCTATCTAATCACATGGTAAAAGAGTGCGCATGCGTGATGGGCTTTTTCTCACTCTATCTACTACTTTTTCTCACTCTATCGTCTAAGCATTTATGCAAATTCAAATCAACCGCAAAAATTCGTAATCAAGTTCCGTCATGTAGGTCTCTATTTCCGCGTCAGTAATTTTTTTAACCTAACGCGGCTAAAGAAGTTTCACTTCAAAAAAATTGTGACAAAAAGCAATAAACATAAAGCTATTAATGTAATTATTATTTCACTGATTACTAAATTTCATATAAGGGAAAAAGATAAATTGTGAAATAATGTTTATTTTAAAGCATAAAAATAAGTAATTAATTAATCAAATCAAATTTACAAAAATAAATGATACAGAAACAACCAAATAAATATAAACATAATTATTAGTCACTAAACAAACCATACGATACATCTTTAAAATTTATTTATTTTCAGATAAAACTGATATAATGTTTCTTCACTCTGATATCTATCTACAAATGGCGTGACACACAGTTCACGAACAAAGTAGGGACGAAAAGTTTAAGAATACTAATAAACAAGTAGTTGTCTTGATGTGTTGTATTCGCAATAAAACTAAGAGATATCGATTTTCAATAATGAGAGACAAGTACAGTAGTTATCTCTTCTTTGTTCCATCTACCTATTCAGGTAAAATGAATAGCCCTTTTAGATGTGTTTAACAGTGTTATGAACTTTAGATTTCCGCAAACTATATGGAATATAATAGACAAAATTATACCAATTTCCGACAGATATTTTAATTAATGGCCAGGAGTGTTTCATTTATTTTCTATAAATTTGTATATTAATAATTATCTATAATTGTAGTTCCTTGATTTAAGTATACATTTTTTTGAAAAAATATAATACAATTCTAATCAATTTTTTATAAAAAATGAAATGGAAATAAGTTATTTTTTCTGTTACTATATCGAAAAATAGTTCAATATTAACTACCTTCTTGATAACAATGGAAATGGAAGCACTTGTAAGAAACAAACAGATATTAACTTTTCAATAGCGGATGCGAGTCTGTATTGATGTACAGACTAATAAACTGTATAATATGTGCTTTTGTACTTTAGTGATTTTCCCTTTTACCACAGTGGGAAGTAAGAGATTAGGCGCTGACTTCCTCTATAACCACAAATAATCAATCAGACTAGACATAACAGTAGAATAGAAAATGAAGCAGAACGTACATTTTTGTTTTTCAAAGGAAAACTTCATAACAGTGAATATGAAGTTATAAATATGAAATTACTTTTCTGTTAGAAGAAATTCTTATAAAACTTCGCAATACAGTATTGATTTTATAATATAAATATTTTAAAATTGACATAATTCAGAAAAAATACGATCTGAAGAGTGATTCGATTAATGTCACTCTTCAAAAAATGAGATATAGATTATTTGAAAATGGGATAATTAATAAATAAGTAATATTTGATCTTGAAAATATTTTATTCTTGTATAACTTATAATTTAGATGCTGTTATTTTTACAAAAATATTTTAACCAATAAATTAGCCACATCAACTTAGAATAAAAAATAAAATATATGTTTTTGATTCAATTATTTAGAGATGTTACAATTAAGAGAAAAATTCGGAAAAACTAATTAATAAATCATCTTTAATGTTTGTAGTAAACGAATTATAATTTTATGTAAGAAATTTTTCAATCAGAAAGAAAATTTCTAAAAATATAAAATTGACTTATATTCAATTTATACATAAATTACAAACACAACTTTAAAGGCCGCATTTTTAAACAAAAAGGATATTTTTTAAACCAAAAACTATTGAAAAATATATGTATTAAATTTGAAACGTGAACTCTAGAAAAAGTTTTCATATTTTGTGAGAATACACACAATTATACATATTGAAAGCGAGTAATTTTTATATAGTAATTAATAAAGTGAAAAAATGAGGGTTATTTTAAACACAAATATAAAATAAATTTAAATATATTTTTTAAAAAACTTAGTTACTCGTATATAAAAACAGTTAATCATTCTGATTGTTTAATATGTTCATGAAAATATTTGTTTTAAATTAAACTTTACTTTTTCACAATATTATATATATGTTCATACTGAAAATTTTTGTATTAAAAATATTTTAAAATTAATCAAGTACTGTGGACAGATTTTTTTTCAGTGAACATTAATTCGAATCTACATATATTTTTTAACATTTAAAAACTGTTTGTACATAATAAAAAAATTGAATTAAAAATAGCCACATATAATTGAAAAGGCTCGTACGCAGTATAAAAATTCCAGGAATGAGAAGTTATGAACGCGAACTATTTCTGAAATGTCAAACTGTAACTAAACATTGAAATAATTCCGTTATTTAAATGTGCACACGCGTTTCGTACAAAAAGCGTTTTGAGTAAAGCTTGTGAAATATTTCTGCAACGTTCTACTAAAAGAGCATCAGCGCGCGCGATTGATTTTTTTCTGTTACCCATTTTTCTACTTCAGCACTCATCATCTATATCCCATGATGGCGTATAAATGCCTTGAGCATCATGCCTACTTTCAGATCACTCGTTTGTTACTCAGGCATCAGAAGCAATACCCTCTAGGGGTGATTGCCCCAGTTTTCGTGCAAACCTGACGGTTCTAGGGCGAGGGTGTCTGCGCCATCATAAGTCACGCGTACTATCTCTCACCCACATCGACCCGTGGAGCTATAATGATGTCCTTTATTCACACTCTCGACGCTAACAAGCAGCACGATAACGGTTCTTTTAAACATTGCTATTCTATCAAATTTATTAATTGTTCATTATTGTGTACTTCTTACTTTTTATTATAATTAAATGTTATCTATTCAATTAATGACGTCGTCGTTTTATAATTAATAACATTATTACATCAACGTCTTTAAGTACGAAAAATACTAACTTATTAATGCAGTAAAAAAATATGTGATTAATCATTTTAATATTTATAATAGCGTGAATAAATTTGAAAAAAGTATCTTATTATATGTTTCTATTAACAATTACAATCGAGGGTATAGACCCTTTTATATAAAATGAATGCATTGTAAAAAAAATTCAATTAAAAATATTAGCATTAAACTGCAAGAAAATAATCTTTTAATTATCTTATTTACAACATTAGTTTATGTCATTTATTATATAACAAATTGATAATTTATTTGCTTTAAATGAAAACAACTGTGATTAAATACACACATACACACACGTACATATATATATATATATATATATATATATATATATATATATATATATATATATATATATATATATATATATATATATATATATATGCAGATATATCCAAAAATAAAAACCTTTAAAATGATTTTCCATGAGACAATTTTTTGTTTCAGTAATACAGGATAACAAAAATATACGATATAAAAATATTTATAAATAAATACTGTGCAGATTGTAAAAACATAATATAAACCTAATATAAAAAATATTTTTTGTCATGAATTTTTCAACAATTCGGAAATAATAATATTCAAATAAACATTCGATGACAAAAATGTTTTTCTTTGACACGTGTCACCGAAATATACATTTAATCTATTTCAATTTAATCTCCATCTTTGTATACTTCCTTGTTTAACTTACTATCTTTGCTTGATTATTCGTATTGTATATGAAATTTCAAATACAATTAAATATAAACTAACATTAATAAATTACTATCATTAAACAACAGACATTAAAATGTATATTTCAAATTTAGTATTAAAAAATATTTCTATTCCTTTTTGAAACGAGTCTAGTAACTAGCTCAAGAGGTTTGATAAGAATTAGTTCAACGTACTACACACTTTCAAAATAATTTAGGGTAGCTACGTAATCCCCATGGAGACAATTCATCCGTCACTGTCAAATTACTGTTTAATTGTGAAACAAATGTGGAATAAGGATTAAATTGCCAAGTGCGATATACGTGGATATTAATTTATAAATGGATATTTTTGAATTTTATTTATGTACATACACACACACACATATTTATGCACATACATGCTATACGGTTATTTTTTACATTTGTATCCATTTACAAAAAAATATTTTTGTTTATAACACAAATGCGTTTCAATATCCTATATATAGGAATATAATTTTTCTTCCTAGATAAAATAACATTTTTATAACAATTTTATGTGTTTTATAAAATACAACTAGTCAAATAAATAAATAAATATGTTTGTTTATGAAGAAATGTAAATATATTTTGTTCTATGGAATTAATTAAGATGTTTTTATCACAAATATCAAACTCTGAGACATTTCTTTTTAATTCGAAAAAGAAAAATATAACCTCTTTAATACGCATTCCTTCAGACTGTCAACTAAGAAAAACGTTTCAAAGAGATTTGTAAGAGTTGATACATCAAAAGAAATTAGTAGTGCATGGAAGTCGACAGAAAGATAGAGACCATTATGTGGCTCCAGACATATTCGTATCTATTCATTTATATATATATATATATATATATATATATATATATATATATATATATATATCACAACTGAGGCCAAATGACGCTGTTGATAAAAAGAAACAATTTGTTTGAACATCGTTAATCAATATTCAGTCATTTTGAAGACAAGTTGATAGCACATTTAATTAACCTAGATGCAAATATAATCTGTCAGTACTTCATTACTGATTTTAATCGATGTTTCCGTTAAAGGAAAGTTAATTTCATTCCACAAAAATGCATATCTTTAATAAATTACGTAGTTTTTAATCGACTATTAATATTTGATAAACGGTGTAATATAATACATCCAATCACAGCAATAAAAACATTTAATACTAAGTATGTTCTTCAATCGAATTTATTTTTATTTCATAAATCTATATAATTTTCTAATGTATGTATAGTATATCAGAACACAGCTCTATTTTTGGAATACACATGTGTAGACATGAATATGAATACTGTGTATTATTCATCATATTTTCGATTTTACATTCGTTTTAATATTTATTACAAAATAAGGCATATTTATAACATTCCACAATAATGCCGCGAATAACATTCAATAACAACATAAATCTGTATTCAAAAGCACGTAAAATGATGAATAATGTGATTTAATACTGAAATAAAATTTCAACTTCAAATTGCTGTCAATCAACTCATGTATATTTGTTACATGCATAAACATACGTTTCTTTATATACATACTTAATATATATATATATATATATATATATATATATATATATATATATTCACACATGTAAATATTTTTATGTATTTAAAAACATCATAGAAAAAATAAAAACAATAAATTTTTAAAAAATATTAATAATTTTTTTAAATCACAAAAAATTCTCACTAATTAATATAAAGTAACCTGCAAGATTAATTAATAAATATTTAATAAGATAAGATTAGTAAATAAATTATGAATTTAATTTATATTCAGAATGATAATAACTAGTGTTTATTAATAAATAAAAATATATGTTTAATGATTTTTTTATTTCTGGAAGTGACTTTAATTTAAAAATATAGAACTTTCCTGATTAATATCTAGGTTAATAGGATGAGAGTTCTAGCCATATAAATATTTAAAATGATACAATAGAACTGTGATATATAGTACAATATGCGCAAATTTAAAATAGATACAACAATTTAAACTTACAAATTGTTTCTGAAAAAATATATTATAAAAAATCCTTCAGTGCACGAGATCCTTGTTCAATTATAATAAATATTTTTCTAGAAGTAGTTTAAACATTTCAAATTTTCGTACAAAATTTATAACCAGAAAAAACTTATAAAATTAAAGTGAAATAAACTAAAAATTAACACTATAATTTTCACGTAATAAGTGTGTTTTATATCATGTGCATATATTTTTTTATGCAAACTCATAAAATCACTACTTTGTATACACTTCAAAAGTCAAAGCGTTAACATCAAAGTTATACAAATCGTCTTCTTCAGTTTATAAGTCTTTTAGAACAACCGTTGCTACTCGAATACTTATCGAGACACTTTGCGAATTTAATAGAAATCGAATTATTTTGTCAAAGTAGATATATTGATTGATAATGTAACAGCATAATGTCTTCCAAGTTTATAATTTGGTGAGATTGATGAGTTGTACCATTATTGTATAAAAATACAATGCTTGTTTTTTTAACAGAAATACTTGATTCAAACAATAAACATAACTATTATAAATACAGTATAAAAATCTTAAAAAATAGCTTAAAAATAGCTTTTGAAATAATAAATATTTAATTATATATAAATATAATTAAATATTTATTATTTCAAAAAATATTAATATGATACATTAAAAACATGTCAAATACTGGAATCATATTTGTAAATAAAATATTTTATGTTGATAAATTTTTATTCATTCTACTTTCACAAATAAGCTGTAAAAATAAATATTATATATATATATATATATATATATATATATATATATATATATATATATATATTTATGTATAATATAATGTATACATGATATTTAAATGCATATTTTTATAAAATTTCTTAATATATAGTATAATCGAATTTATTCATTTAATGAAAAGAATTTGAAAAGAAATAAAAACATGTTTGTGACTGAACGTGCAAAATATATTTCATATAACATGAAACGAGAAAACCACAAAATTAAAAGACCTAAGTAATTGACGGAACATGATTGATAAAGTGAGATGTGAAAGAATTAAATATAAGAAACGCTTTTTATTACTACATATTCGATATAGTCTGTGTTTCCAATTATGTTATTCAAGTAATTAAATTATAAACAGAACAAAAGTAAGATTAAATTTGATGTCGATATAAACAAAAGGATCGATAAAGATATTTAATAACTAATAATATTTCGTTATATTTAACAAACGTTTCCGTACCATCATAAACATTTTGAGTATGTGATAAGTATTTTACCTATCGTTTTAATAAATTGTAATAATTTGTCGAGTATTTCCAAAAATGTTAGGTTAATTCCACTGTCTTCTAAATATAATATAATCTTCATTTTTCTGATATTTCTCTACAGTATAGAAGATTTTTATTCAATACAAATATTAAATATTTTATTATATACACATGCACACGCAGACATATTCTACATACTTACATACATACATTCATATGTAATATATATATATATATATATATATATATATATATATATATATATATATATATATATATATATAAATTGTACATTTACAATTAGTTCGGAAAAATTATACTTAAATAATTATCTTTGATAATAAATGTCTTTTTTATTTTCGAAATAAGTATGTAGACTTTATATCAAAAATTCATCATAAACTTGTAAAATTATTCCACATTTTCGAGTTTAGTTATTGATGATACTTGTTTTCCATTGTTTATAAGATGAAAGGAATATAAAAATGATTATTCTATTTTAGTGTACTCTACCTGGAAATAGGTCCATAGACCTATGCAGTATGCAACACAATTACTCGTTTAGAACAGCAGTAATTATTGAGACATGTAATGAGTTTTAGCCAGGGAATAAGATTTTGTTTTTCAGATGATTATATTTCATGTTTTTTTTAACGTTTTAAAACATACGTTTAGATAGCTCTTCATGTAGTAAAAAGAATTTTTAATATATTAGGTTGTCAAATATCTCCCTTCCGCCTTTTTGTCTTTTGAATTTCGCGGCTATGTACAAAAAAAAAAAAAAAAAAAGCGGAAGGGAGATACTTGACAACATAATATTTTATAAAAATATACAATAATAGATTTTTACTTTTCATAATACAAAACTGATAAAAGATTATTTTTTTATTACACATATTAAAGTTGACTATATTGAAATTAGAATTTTAATAAAATATTCCTTTTTTAAAAAGTAGATATTCAATTATTTCTTTTAATATCATACATTCACACACACACACACACACATATATATATATATATATATATATATTTATATATATATATATGTGTGTGTGTGTGTGTATGTGTGTGTGTGTGTGTATGTGAATTTCTAAACAATACTCCAATATATAATATTTTCAATAGAACTATTGTTACGAATTTAAATAAATATTTTAAATCCTATATATGTACAAAAAATTAGTTTCAATCAGTGAATGGTTTTTTTCTAAAATTGTGTAAAAATTTGTCCATTAATACGTAATAAATCTATACAACTAACAGAAATTTTCTCTTTAAAATATGTTTCTGATTATTACGAATAAGTATGTAGGTTTATGATAAAGAAATAACTTAAAAAATTACAACTTTTGCTTTTTCAGCAAAAAGGAATATTGATATTCAAAATAATAAACTATTCAAAAATGTGAACTGTATGAGTTTTCTTTTGAGTTTCTGTACTCTGTATATATATATATATATATATATATATATATATATATATATATATATATATATATATATATATTATGTATATAGACACGTACGAAAATAAAATAAATAAAGATATCATTTAAAAATAAATAGACGACAATGTTGTACTGCAACAGCAAAATTAAATTGAATGAAATAAAATAAAAATTAAGGTATATTTAATGTTACTTCATTTTCTGTATAATAGTCGTATATATATATATATATATATATATATATATATATATATATATATATATATATAAATTAATAAATGTTATATACCTTATCAAATTCATTTTCCGCTGATAATTGCGCAAATTGTAAATATTAATAAAAACACATTATAAAACAATATAATGTTTTCGTTTTTTTTTTTTTACAGAGATAAGAATTATAAAAAGACAAAAATAGATAATTGCGGTAACAGTAAATAATGTTTAATTTATTATTAAGCAAATAATTACATGAAAAATATAAATATTAGTTACATATTATAAAATATGTAAATTCGCAGATATGAAAAATCAATCTGAATATTTACGTTTGTTTTTTGTATACAATGCTGGAGGTACTTGAAATGGTACAGAACAGTTTCCCTCGACATAGTACATGAGATAATACATTTAAAAGTTGAAAAAAATAAGATAACATGAAAAACTCACCATTGCTATTTGTGGAATTCACCGAAACATTGCAGTATTGTTGCAGTTGCATTTGTTGTTGCTGCATATGCTGTTGCTGTTGCATTTGTTGCTGTTGGTGATGTAATTGCTGTGCGGCGAACTGCGCTTGAAGCTGTTGCTGCAACGCATGCTGCATCTGTTGTTGTGCTGTGGTAGGCGTATGTAAGGGAGGTTGGGGAGACGCTGGAGACTGTTGAGGAGGTTGCTGCTGCTGTGGTTGGCACGTCGCGGCCGTCGGACCATTGTTGGCAGCTTGTGGAGGGAACAGTGTGGCGACATCGACGCCTATATAGAACACAATATATCATTAATATGATACGACGTTCTCTCTTCTCTCTATCTTACAAATCAGTCGATTTCTCTCCATCTTCATATTTATATAAGGGATAAAAAAATATAATCATCCCAACGTATCAGATTTTACTTTTATGTCAGATTTATTACATTCTATATTGAAAATGAGCCAAAGTGTATATACAAATATAAAGAACGTATTTTCTTTTTAATTGAGAATTTAATATTCGCTACATATTACGTCATCTTCCTACTAATAAAATTTAAGTGCTTAGATACTATATATTTGCAAATATAAACATGAAATTATTATAATATATTAAGATTGACATACACATATAATGGAGGAAATGGTGATTTATTTCTAAATTTTTTATAGTAAAACTGTTTTAAATAATTAATGCACAGAAAGGCTCTGACGATGATGGCGTCGCCATCGAAATGCATCAGCCGATATAATTATAAATAATAAGTGAACAATAAGTGATTATTGAACACTTTAAATTATTGTGGTGTTGGGGTTAAAATTCATTTGTGTAAAATTAATGCACACTTCTATAGAAATTATACTTTGTATAGAGATAATAGTTAAAATATCTCTATTATATAAGTTCAAAATTGTCAATACCTTCAGTATTTATAATTATTTTTCTTTCAAAAAGAAATATTATAATAGATATATGTCCTTCCAATAACAAATCTTGAGCAAACAGAAATATTATTAAATAAGATACAAAGGAGAATCATATTGAAAAGTTAAGCACATAAAGAAAAATATAAAAAGAGAAATTAATACAAAGTTCAATTAAATTATTAATTACAAAGATAATGAATTATATAATTGATTTTTTTTAAAAAAAAAAATCAGATTTTTCACTTTACGGTCTTTATTGGAACCTTACCACTATATTTTCAATCCTAGGTAAATGTTTTAATTATTATTATAATTAAAATAAGAAAATAATCAACTTTAATGAGAAAAATATTGTCTTCTATAAAAAATATTAGTAATATTTATTATATCAGATATTTTTTTTAGAAATTGTATAGATTTTAATAATCTTTGTACATTTCATTTGATTTTATTTTGTATTTTGTAAAATGAATTATATTTTAAATTAAATAAACAAAAACTTAATATATGTATGTAAGTTTTTTTTTATAAAAAAGTTCCGAAGACATAGCATAAAATAATGTAACAAAAGAAGAAAAGGCTAGGTTTAATTTGATTAAACTGTTAGATTTCAACCAGTTTGTAACATATAAAGGATGACAAATGACAAGGAAAACATAATACGAATTGAACACCAGCTTTGTACAAATAAAAAGTCGGATCAGAAGAAAATCGAAGGTCAAAAACATGTTATTATTGGAAAAGCAACTTTCAGAAAATGACAACTGTATCGATTGACGGATATTGGTATTGATAAGAAAGGTATTGAAGTTGATGTATATATATATAAAAAAACATTTATTTTGTTACATAAACGTTAAACGCGTTAAAAACGGAGTATAAATGAAATATTGTCTACCATGATATTGGATTTTCAATCTAGGACAGGAAGATTTAAAGCTTCAAAGTATGAAATAGTCTTTTCATAAAGATTATGGTGGATTTAAACTACTTCTAAACTCAACTTACGTAAAGAGTGAAAATACAAGGTGAGTTTTTATAATCTCAAGCATCAAGTTTTAAAGTGATGACAAGTAGATAGAAAATATTTATTTAAAAAATAGTTACAAGAACTATATTTAACAAATCATCCAGTTGTAATATTCAGTCTTCAACGAGACAATTAATAATAAATAAAATGAATTTTGTATTATATGTTTATTAATTTCACAACATGGTTTTAAATAAAATATTGATCTTTTAAAGTATTCATAATTATGCTCGAGAACAAAACTGGATAAATAATTTTGAAATAAAAAACGAGTACCAAAATCAAAATTTAAAGAATAGCTAATTAATTTTGTGCCAGTGGTATGAGTGAAATTCCACAACAGGATATTGCCGTTGTTATAAAATCAATAGCACAATTAGCCTCCAGTACTTCATTTAGTAAAAGGATATTCAACGAAAATATTGTTGAATATTAATTAGTACAAGTGGTCCTGATAAATGTATATGTAAAAATAATTGTACTAAATTTTCATATTCATTTACATATATATATATATATATATATATATATATATATATATATATATATATATATATATATATATATATATAAAGATGACGGATTGTTTGAATTCGTGTTAAATTTGTTTATCATTTTTATACAATTGTAATTTATTTTTTAAATACATGTTGTGTTGAAATATACTTTTCAGTATATAATAATAAAAAACATAAAAGAACAAAATAATATTACATGAAATCACTGTCAAAAATATTTATTTTTTAAACAGTTACATATTAAAAAATAATTTGAAAAGTGATATATTTTTGTATAATAATTTATACAAAGTATTTTATTCCTTTTTATAATAAATGTAGCTTATTAAGACAATTTGTATTAAAAATTAAATCATTAAAATTATTTGTGAGTTATTCCATCTCTATTAATAAATTATCAAAAAAATAAAACTTTTTATTTTATTTAGAATATATAAGGTCATCCAATTGTGACGCCTACATTTGTATTTTATTATGTCGTGTAATATGAAATGTCGGATTTTCAATTGGAAACCAAAGAGAAATCCGACATTTCATATTACATCACCTAATATTAAAAAGAAATATGTGTATACTTTTTTTTAATAAAACACAAATCTAGGGTCATATTTGGATGATCCTATACATATATACAAACACACACATACACACAAACACACACACAAATATATATATATATATATATATATATATATATATATATATATATATATTGATTTTAAAAGAATGGTGAGATTATCTAGATGTGTTCTTGATCACAGGTTGATTCATTATCCAAGTTCTTTACTCCTGATCCTTTTTCCAATAAATATTGCAGATAATGATTACTAAAGATTTTAATCATAATCATTTTGTAATAAAACACATTATTAAGGAGACCACTTTAACGATCATTAAAATACCACTTCAGGAAATACCATTTTTCTAATAGTAAAAATGATTAGAGTTTTTAGTTGTTAATAAGACTACATATTATTTTTTAACCGAAAAATCAACAAATTTAGTATTTAACAACAAATCAAAAAATCGGTATTTTTTAATTTGGAAATAAATAATGAGAACAAAATTATGATTACTTATTTGTTTAAAAAACCATAACTATAAATCCATTTTTATTATATGTCATAATATAAACAAATCAAAATTCTGAATGAATGACAATATATATATTCGATTAGGAAAACTCACAAAATATTTGCACTGAATTGCTTGCATTATTATTTACTTACAAGCATGAATTCATTTTCATTTTTTATCTCTCTCTCTTTATATATGTATTTAGAGGTGTGTGTGTATGTGTATATAGTAAACCAATGTAATTATACTAATATAATTAATACTACTGGAGTAACAAAAACGTATTAATTTAAACAAGGTACAATTGTAGCACAACAGTACAAAATAGATTGTAATCATTAACTTGTGAACGATTCCATATTAAATTCCGTAAAAAAAATATACGTAATGTTTAACAGTTAATGGTAGGGGGTGTAGGGAATAGAAAAACAACGAGCTGGTCTTCGTTAAGCCGATTATTTAACGTATTTAAACAATACAAAAATGCGGAAGCGTTATATGGCGAAGACCAAACACCAGATACGGTTGTATCAACAAATGGAAAATGTGATGAACGACTCTTCACTATATATAATCCATTTAACGTTACACTACGGAATACTGTCAGAAAATGCTACTCATGTACACTGGTGTAAATAAATGTTTTAAATTACGAATTTTCTCTGGCGACGTTATTACACACTGCGTGGATGAAAAAAGAGAGAATCTATAGAAATGTACTTATAAATCAAAGTTAAATAGGCGCGATTTTAGAAAATTTACTCAGTTTCGATACGGTAAAGGAAACTGAATACTGAACGAATGAAAACTCGAGAAAAATATATATTACTCAATTTAGGAAACTGTATGACCAATTTGAGACATGCGGTAAGTGATTTGATTTTATTCAGGCCAATGCGTACGGATTCACTTCGATCGTCTAATTTCATATTTGAAATATTGATTTTAGTTCAGAATGTAGTTTTAAAATTATTCAATTATTTTTTTAGTATACGATTTTTATAACGTAAAATAAAACGGTTTTGTTTTCGAAAATAAATTATTTCGAGAAAAATACTGTTCTCTCCTGTTCCCTTCCCCTCTATATATATACACACACATTCAAATAAAAAATACATCTTTTAACATAATTTGTAGTTTTATTAAATAATCATGGTTATATTAAAAAAAAAATCAAAAATTAATGGAATTGAAATTTGAATATAATTGCTATAACAAAAATAATAATAAAGGTAACTACTCTCAATAAAATATACAACGATAAAAATATTTGTTTGTTTGACTTTAATATATTTTTAGAAAATTTAATTTAATATTTTGAAATCTTTTACTCTTTTCCAGTTGATTCAATTCCAATTTTTTAAAACACTCGGTTGATACTACATCAGATAACAATAATTTTATTAAAAAACTCCTTCATTCAATTTTCCATCTACCTGCAATAATTTTGAAAGATATATAAAAACATTTATTTTAAAACAACATTAATTCGATGGATAATTACTTAAATGTATGATTGTAAATTATTATAAAATGTAAAAAAATGATTAATTTAATAACATATTTAATAATTAAATTTTATTATTTGATTCAAAATGTTATTATCTGATATTTAGTATTTGATTCAGAAAAATCATTTTTATTATCATTCTTATAAAATGTATTCTGACTTTAAAAAATTGAAATGTATTAAATTTTATAAAAAAAATAGTTGAGCCAAATGGGTGTAATTACTATTTATCAAAATATTGCTTACACAAAAGTCGACATTATATAATAAAAATTACTATATGATGTGTATTTCAGTATTACAAATAATTAAGTTTAACCAAATATAAATGAATGGTGTGTGTGTGTATATATATACCCAAATGTATGTATATGCATAATACAATATACGTATACATATAAAATCAAGGAATAAAAGAAATACTTTAACGTCAAGCATATAAACATAAGATTCTCTCCGACTCCGCAAGTAATAAAATTCATAAGGTAGCAGGTGAAACAAGGTAGTTTCTACGATGGCTTCGTGCAGTAGAATCGTACAAAGTGAAATATACATGTGTGTGTGTGTGTGTGTGTGTAGGATGTATGGATGTATATGTTCTTGAAATAAAACGCATACAAACAGCAAAAGCACGACATTTAGAAGTAGGCAATGCAACGGTTTCCTGCGAAAATCAATATAACGACGACAATGCATGCAAACCCTGCGGCACTCGACTCGCATCGATATGTAACAGAGATGTGTTCTGGAATTTATTAATTCTCATATTTAATCCGACCTTACCTTGTACGTTGAATTGTCGTCAATTGTGATAATTGATGGGTTCCCGGGTCGCGAAAACATTGTTGGTGTACTATCGTTTCGATGCGAAAACAAGGATGGGGCTCAAGCGACGATATATGTCCGTTTCGAAATTATTGTGATACGGATTTGAGATTAATGTGGTTCATAATTCAATTAAAAATATATGTAGAAAAAAGATCGAATTCGATGAAAAGTGGATTCATAGAGTTTAATCACTTGATTGTAGAATAAAGCACGTAATTATACAAATTGAGTTGTGCATGAAACCAAACTATGTAGATTAAATATTTTTGTTATATAGGGTTTTCCAATGAACGGTTTTTCTTTAATTTTTAAACATATTCTATAACATTAATGATGGAACACAATTTCACTCATATGACCATCACGACTTCACTTGACTTAGTGCATTCGTTTAATCCAATTTTTAGTCACTCTTTCACATAATTGTGGTCCAATTTCATGAATTATTTTCAATTAATTAATTAATTTCATGAATTATTTTCAATATTTATTTTTAATGTTTCTGTTGTTTGTGGTTTATCAGCATAAATCAATTATTTCACATAACCCCACAGAAAATAATCCAATGGAGTTAGATTACTTAATCTTGATGGCCAATTGATGGGTCTATTTCGTGAAATAATACTCTTTAAACTGTTATTTTAGTAAATCTATTGTTTTCGTAGATGTATAGCATGTAGCACCGTCCTGTTGAAACTATTTTCAATCATTTTTGGGAAAAAATTATTAATCATGATTAGGTAATGCACTCCATTTACTGTAACGTAATAACCAGCCTTATTTTGAAAAAAATATGGTCTGATGACACCACCAACATATAATGCACACCAGACAGTTACTTTTTATGGATGCAGTGGTCTTTGTTCAATGACTTGTGGATTACTTTCACTCCACATTCTACAATTTTCTTTATTTTGTGTTGACTGTAAATTTCATGAATCACATGATAAGTTTTATGAACCGAATATTGATTTTTATATGTTTTTACAATTTCTAAGCGTTGTTGAAGTATTAAATGTTCCATGATAGTTTGCCAAACTATACTGAGTTGAAATGTCAAAATGAGTTTAAAAAAATTCAAATATGGCTGCCATCAGCTGTCAAAGTTATGACATTCTTATTGGAAAACCCTATCAACAAATATCAGAATAAAAACAGTAAACATTTTTCGCGAAGATAACAATTTTTTATATTAAAAGTAATACTTATTTGTAAAAAATACTTATTTCTTTGGAACTGTGACAAATTCGCTTTCACGCAAATGAACTATCACCCCATCACAAAATATTAGAAAAATGTTCAATAATTATTTATTGTTCATTTTATTTGTTTATAAAAAATGATTTGAATGATGCACCGTCTTATAAACACACAAAATGAACAATAAATAAATTGTGGTGTTGAGATGTTAGTTTATTACATATATAAAAAAATCGAAATTTTAAATGTACATTGAATATATATATTTAAAAAAATAACATTCCATATGTAAAAATCCATGTTAAATTATAAATGTGAAATAAATAATGAATAATATAAATATGTAACACGTAATATTTCTTATATAAAAAAATAACCATTATATTAGTAAAATCGATAACTCTGCAGCAATTAATCACTAAGCTTACTTGCGTCCATTTCAAAAATAGTGTCGATATAATAGTACGAAAACCTCTTGTGTTAAATTATCCGTCAAATGTGTGCTAATCCACAATAGATTACAAGTTTTAAAGCACTGGAAAAACCTATTGTCAACATAATGTTTTTCTCAAGTAGCAAGTATTAATGGTGTAAGAAGATCCGAAGATTAAACAAATCCACAAGTGTGATGTCGATATAGGAAATAGATATTATGTTACGCTTTTTCACACCGATATATAAGGAAACATGTTTAATCAAGAAAAAAATATTGTTTCTGAATATTATAAAAAGAATTTTCTTTAGATATTAATACGATATACTGTATTGATATTTATAATAATTTCTATACTTTCTAAATAAAAATGATTAAACTTATCTCTAATTTAATAAAATTTATTAATAATAAAATTATATAAATTTACTCAACTAAAGATAAAAAATTAATATAGAAGTCGTATGAGTAATGAAATTAATTATAAAGTAGGTTAATAGAGTTCAATTGCTTATAACAACTCTTGAGAGTTTCTATACTTTTCTCTTGAAGCTTCACAACGATTCTATTCAATGCAGACCAATTTGATGCTACTACTTTAAAACATATACATGAATTCTTTAGTA
The DNA here is from genome assembly GCA_029203775.1 of Neoneuromus ignobilis. Classification (NCBI taxonomy): domain Eukaryota; kingdom Metazoa; phylum Arthropoda; class Insecta; order Megaloptera; family Corydalidae; genus Neoneuromus; species Neoneuromus ignobilis. Next base: position 14,333,847 of record CP092090.1, read on the forward strand.
TCAAATTACCAAGTTTTCAAATAATATTGAAAAAGTTTACTGAAAATAGTCTTTATTCGATTTCTTCAATGATAAAAACTTAGTTGATATAAAATTTAAGACAAAGTATTTTTGTCGAAATTGAAGAAAAAAATGATAATTGTTTTATGCGTACAGAAAAACGAAAAATAATTATAAATATAAATGTAACAATTTTTTCAGAATTCAATATGGTTTAATTTATAAAAAATTCAAACACAAAATAAATACATATCACTTTTTAAAATATATATTAAAAATATGTTATTTTTATGTACACACATAAAAATGAATTCTTCCTCTTACAAATTATCAAAAACGTATTATCACAAACAAACGCAAGAGTTTAATGTTAATTCACTTTTGTATAAATATGATTTATACTTCTTGTTGATTTCCTCAGTCAGAGGTTGGTTGGAAAATTATGTAAAATAATATATAGAGTCGATTTAGTCAGATATTATTTCCTAAAATAAATGTCGGCATAATATATATATATAATGCGTGTGTGTATACTCATACATTTATTCAAATCACGTTATGTTTCCCTTTCATAAAACACATAAAAAATATAATCTCAGTCAAACACTGATATCACTTTTAGATATACTTAAAGGTCTTTTGCGTGTTGAATTTCGATGCTAGACAGATTTAATCATTTCTGAGGTTATTTTTATGTGTGAAAATTTTAATCAACAACGTATTATTCGAATATTATTTGACTCGGTTACGAAAATCTTGATACAAAATTCGTTTCACCTAACGATAGTTCGAATAATATTCAAATTATTCAACCGAAAAGAAATTGTTCTATAAAAAATCTACACGTTATGAAAATTAGAACTGAACAATAAAGGTTTAAATAGTATTATTATATTTTATTGTGCAGAAATAGTTTGGTTTATTTTTTTTCGAGACAAATTTACATATTTTTAATGTCTTCCTATTTTTTAATATCGTTAGAATTAACTTACATATTCTGATAAAAATCAGTTTTAAAAAATTAAACGGTTTTATACGATATTAAGAAGAAAGATGATACAACTCATTTTTTTCAAGATCTAATTTTAGTTTAAAAATTGTATTTTATTAAATCTGTGTTATTCATATTACTTATTTGAATTCATTTTTCACTCTGAAAAACATTAATTATATGAAAAGAAAAACAAATTAAAAGAATTGCATTTTTACATAATATGCCCAAAAATATAAGACAAAATTTATGAATGCTCAAAAATAGAATAAATAGATAAATTATTATGAACTGAATAATTTTTAAAAGAAATATCTATTTGCAGATAAAAATTAGATACTTCTAATATATAAAGAGTGCAATATTGTTTTTTTTTTATTAAGAATCTATTCTAAACCAAAGCACTTCTTAGTGTTACATAGAAAAGTACACGTTTTCTAGATAATCAAAAAAATATGAGCTTTTATTATTTAGTGATTTATACTAATTAAATAAACTTTGATTACTAAATAACTTAATATGCAATTAAGAAATAAAATAAGTTCAGTCTAATTTGCAATAAATAAAATGTGTATCTCTAAATAATGTGACAGAAAACAGAAAGGAAATACAGGTGAAAGAATTTATGTGCAGGAATATTTGCTTTTAACGACGAAATTATTCACTAAGTAAAGTAAGAAATAACCATTTATAAAAAACTAATGTTATTCTTAACATTTCTTTTTCTTAGCAATATTTTTTACTGCTATCTTGTGTAAATTACATTTGTATAATTAAATATAATATTTATTTGAAGCTGTGAAAACACTTTTAAGTATTTCGTTTACATCCTAATTTATTTTTACAATTTAATACTATTCTCTAAAATATTTTTTTCTTAATATAAACATAGAAGATACCTTTAATTGATATGGCTCTTAATTTTATTTTCATTATGATAAATAAACTATTAAGAGATTTTATTTTTAAAAAATAATTGAGTTTAAAAAAAATATGTTTTATAATTTTGGTATTTATAATGTTATTATTTATTAAATGTTCTTCATAATATTTCGTTTGGCATTGTAAAATTTTATGTAACATATTTTTAAGATATCTTTTTTAATAATTTTAAACTTTTTTCATTTTTTCAGTATAAAGAAAAAACATTACACAAGTACATAATAAAAATAAAAAAAAACTTTACAGTATATTTAAAAAAATGTCAGCCTTATACTTAAAGAAATACTTGAAATAACTTTAAAAAGTGTTTATTCTATTTCATAATGAAACCACTACAAAAACTCTTGTCCCTTATTTTTTTTACATCGGCGTCTCTATACAGAATGAGTTGAATCATCCTTGCATTTTGATAGCGTTGTTTGTATATATGTTCTTTCAACTCTTTATTATTATTTTTTTATTCGTCTGTCGACTTCCGAAAGCTTTTCAAGCATCACGAAACTTGTGCTCCGTGCTAATATAAAAGAAAAATTGCATTGTAACAAATTGTGAAATCATAATGAAATATTTGTGTCTGGAAACGAATAGTGGCTTTTTATAGTATAATGATATAATCTGAATTTGAAAAAATATATATATATATATAAATTGTTTTTTATATTGTTTATGAAAAATATATATATTTATTTTAATAATAAATAACAAGTAAATATCACAATAAAAAGTGTCTTTCAAATGTCGCTTTCAAATAAACTGTCAACATTTTTTATCATTTATATTCATTTTGTCAATAGTATAAAAAAGATTCAGAGGATAAATTTAACGCTGTAAATATGAAAATTTGATTGGAAGTTTTATTCAAAAGAATAGAAAATAATGATTTTATTATACATATAATATATATATATATATATATATATATAACAAAAATGTATCTAAATATTTAATGCTCTTCTAATGGAAGTATACAATTTTTAAAAGATATTTTTATGCTCACATTTTTATAAATAAATAAATAATAAACGAAATATTATTTTTTTGAAATAAAACCTAATTCAATATTTAGAATAAATTAGATCCAATAAAAGCACTTTTGTAGAAACAAACCTATCAATAAATGTAAATTCAATTTTCCGTTTTTGAAATACATGCGAAAAAAATTATTTGCTGTGTGTATGATAACTATTTATTTCGACAATTAGATTAAAAGTAGAAAAATTATTGTAACTCTACGTTATCTGTATAAATCAGATCATTTATATATATATATATATATATATATATATATATATAAATCACTATCAATCTTTTTCCATCCACTACTAGATAAAGAGTTCCCCATAAAACTCTCTACTTCCAATGATCCAATGTATTTCTCTTCCATTTCACGCCGACAAACTTGCGCGCGTCTTTATCCTATATATTCATGGATTTCTTCTTAGGTTTTTTTATATTTCCCAAGGGTTCCCAATCAATTATTTTTCTTATCCATCAGTGGTTTTCTCCTTTTGTTATATGATTGATCTATTTTGATTTTATATTTTTCAATCTAGTTATAATACTCATAACTTATTTTTTATTATAATGATCATAAATTATTCTCATTTATTTCTTGAAATCCACTTCTTTTCTCTATAAGTTATATCTAAAATACATTTTTATATGCTTCTTTGTGTTGTCTGTAGTCGCTGAATTATTCTAGCATTTAAGATTTATGTTTGACTATCATAGATGAGAACAAGCAAAATCCACTGATTAAAAACTTTTTTTTTCGAACAGAGAGAAATATTTATTGTCGTAATATAAGAATTTCTTCTGAAATGACATCATTTCATTTTTATTCTCATGTTCATTTCATCAATTAATATTCCTTGTGTGATAATAAGTTTATATATTCATACACATACATACACAGAATAGATTAATGATTCGTTATTTTTTTACAATTGACTATAATATAGGGTCATCCAAATGTGACGCCTAGATTGGTGTTTTATTAAAAAAGAAACAAAAAAAAAACTATACACATGTTTCTTTTCAATAAAACACAAATCTATGCGTCATATTTGGATGGCCCTATATTTAATTTTCAAGCAGTATTATTTTTTCTTAATTGCTCAGTCATTTTAACTAGTTTGATAAATTGGTACAATTTTATGGTTTGTTCTATGAATTTAATAACAATCTATATTAATCAACATTATTTTAATAGAATTTACCGCAATTTACTATTGATTAGTTATGGAAATTTGCTTTGAAAGATTGTAACTTATATTTACAATCGTTTATTTCGTATTCTGGATATCTCATTTTAGAAGTTTTTTTCCAAATTCTACACAATCTCATTTTAAAGTCGTACCAATTATTCCTGTCTTTCAAAATTCTGAAATCTAAAATATGAAGTAAGTATTAAAAAAATAATTGTATTATGATTTGATTTTTAAAACGTAGATTAATTCGATGTATTTCATAAAACGAGCGATAAAATTTAAATAGTGGATATTTGCTGAATTTAAATTAGTTCCTATTTTTATTTTTTATTATCAGATATAAATAAACACAATTGAAAACAAATTTATTCCGTTACGTTGTTTCGAAATATGTCAATACCCAACATTTGAAACGGAATATATATTTACGTGCTTCTATAGAAAGGTCGAGTGCATTGTTTGATGTAAATGAAAATCTGGCTACGGTCGAAAACAATACAAGCAAATATATTACGAACAACTTGCTTGTTACAATAAACATATTTTTTGGTATCGATAAAAAAGACAAACGATTCGTTTTATTATTTAAATATACATTAATTACTTTTTCACTCTTGTTATATATATATATATATATATATATATATATATATATATATATATATATATATATATACATATGTATGTATGTATACACACACATATTCTAATACCAATAGATCATCTCAAAAATTTCAGTTAAACTGAAAATTTGCAGGAACCTTTTTCGATCCATTGATAGATGAAAGTCTTTCGTGACATCTTAGCTCGTCTCATCTATCCTGCCTATCTTATTCGTGTTACGTCGTCGAATGTTCTTATTTCATCTCGTGCTTGAACGCTTTTTCGGTATTTTTTGGTCCTCGGAAACCAATTTAGAATATCCTTGAGCTCAGATGCGTGTGAACGGTATGTCTATCGTGAATTTAAATCATAGATTTCAACAGTAATCAAATTAATCGAATACATTTACATGTTAGGATTGTACTGTTCTTATTTTACAGAAATGCTTTTAAAAATGATAAACCATAAAAAAATACATGTGAATAGATAGTAATGATAAAATGAAAAAATTACGAAATATAGAAATTAAATTTGATTGAAAATTTAAAATTCTTGTTTTCGATTATTTTTTTCATGAAAGTAAATAAATTTGAATTAATAGCTTGTTTTGAGATTATTATTATTTTAAAAATACTAATAATGTATTATTTTTTTATTAAATGAATATTTCTAAAAGATGTTTTTCATAAAACATAATTCAATTTTGAAACTGTGAAGAAAATAAAATACAAATCGTAAATAAAAACAATGCTGGTTTTTAAATCAGCAAGAAAATAATCGTAAATGTTTATTGAAAATTATCGAAATATAACAAATATGAACGAATGTTAATAAGTTTAAAAAATTAAAAACTGATATTAATTAATGGACAGAAAATATATACAAGTCAATAAAAACATTAGTGTAAGAGTATTAAATGTTTATATAGTTTACCGCATTATCGATCTGCATCAGTCGCTTATTTTTTTTTTGGCTTTAATTTCTTAAAATTTAAAATCAATAATGCGACAGTCTAAAATATACAAAAAACTACCACAGCTTTATTTTTTCATTTACATAATATACATATGTTACTGTTTATAATTAAATTTCATATTAACGTACAATTATTAAACTTTAAAATTAATGAAATAATTTTATTTTTGAATTTAATTAATTAAAATTTTATATTTAAAATTGTTTTTTTTAAAAAATCTGTGTACTGTTTTTTTCAATTAAATATTTATATATTAAGATACTATGGTTACTAATATGTATTGTATTTAATTCTATTGATTAAAACCTTAATATTAGGCTTTATTATCGCTATTAATATGATTTTACTCTTTGTAAAAAATAGCCATAAAGTTTCAATGAATAACATTTAAATATTACATAGAAAGATGATCATGAAACATTAATCTATAAATAATTTAATTCAAATATATATATATATATATATATATATATATATATATATATATATATATAACACGTTATTCTGGATAAAAAATAAATCAAATTAGAATTTATAAATGTGCAACAAATAATACATGAAAAAGTCATTTTTTTAAAATTTCAGCATAAAACGATTTTTCTAGAGAATAAATTTTGTGTATATGTACATTAAATTACATCTTTTTAATCATAAAAAAGTATTCCATCATTTAATTAACAGTAAAAATAAAAATAAAATAATAAATGCACTTAAAGAAAACACTTCCCGGAGTATAAATCCTCCTATATCGTAAATAATCGTCTAAGTGATAAAATGTCTGTTTAATAAACGTCAAATATCAATTAGATATTGCCGTATAATCCGTCAGATCTGTATAAAATCTAGTTAATCTGCGAAACGTTCATCGTAATAGACTACAAAGGTGAGCTCGTATAGGCGGTTTCGAACAGCCAGTAATAGCCTTTGGCTCGTATATGATAACGCAATTCATACATACGATATAAAATGACCCGCAAATAATGGACACGCCCGAAGTAGCTCATGAACGCTTCAACGACCTCCAAATATAGTTCACAACGGCATTCAATCATGGTCAAGTTTTCATACCGTATGAAAAAGATACGTGATATGATTATTGTACGGAATAAGGAGGATAAGATATAATTTCAATTAAAAGCAGAGTTTACGGAACGTCTGGACCAGCAGTACGTTCATCCACGGCTCGTTAAATTTACTCAATAGATACCCCTGTACCTAATCAATTTTTCAACCGGATATTAGATGATCTGCTCGAAGCGTATAGTTTAAAGTTCATATATTCTGGTTTTTTATACATACATTTTATATATAAACATATATATATATATATATATATATATATATATATATATATATATATATATATATAAAGATTTAAACCAGTATAAGCATTACTTATATAGTAATAAGTAAACGAAACATATAAATAAATCCACAGACAATTGTGTCAGAAGTACATATTATTAACAATAATTTGAGCTCCGTTACTACTCATCAAGAAAAAAATATATATGTACAAAAATTCTTATAATATTGAGTTAAAAATAACAGTTTGTCTCATAAATATTTTGTTTCTTTACTACATTATCTGCAGATTAGTAAGAAGGTACTTTTGTGGATGTTAGTGAATTGCATAATGTGGATTCATTGAAAAATTGCTTCACATTTTAATAAAAATTCGCAATGGTAACGTAAGGTCCTATATTCAGCATTAAAATTTAAAATCATCCATCATACATGTGAAGAATGTTTTCTTAAATTGACATATGAAAAAAAATTACTTGTTACATTAGTTAAATTATAAACAATTTACAAGTAAACTTCGACGTATTTATTTAAACTGTAATAAATTCTCGGAGAAAATTTATAATGAATATAAATAATACTAATAATTTATATACATAGTTTCTTTTGAATAGAATTAAATTCACTTACAGTTTGTTTCCAGATTTGTTTTCGAATTATCAGTTCAATGGAGTACCAAAAAAAGTATAATAAGCAATATAAGTAAACTGGACGTATTTAAACGACAGAACTTTGATGTACCGAAATGAATTAAATGTTTTCAGTTAACAACGCCATAAAATAACTACTATACGGTAATAAAACAGCTTAGAACAATAAAACTTTTGAACGTATTTCGAGGCATAACTTGCACATTTTATTGAAGTCAATGTTTTCGTATAAGTTTTTTAACCTAAGAACAAGAGTGTCTATATATATAATTTATATTCTAATTTTAATATATTTTTTTATTAAAAAATAACAAAACAAAGTGAAATGATTTTTACATTGTATTTCTTAACGTTAACATTCTTGTAATCTCTTACAAGCTATTTATGTATTTACATCAACTTGCAAAAATAAATTACGAATTTCTACATAATAAATCTTTAAAAACTAATGTATGAAATAATCAAAATTTAAAAAGCTGATTTGTTATTAAACTGAATTGATACAAAATTGTATAACAACGAAATAAAAAAGTCATAAATTTAACTATTGCACTAAAAAAATATATATGATGACATTAAAAAAAATATTGATCAATAAAAGTGAATTTACATATAATGAATACAATTTGAATTATTTATCTGTATGTCTGTATGTGTGGAAATGTATGTATATGTATATATATATAGAAAGAATATAATATTTTCTTCGAAATGGAACAAAAAAAATTAAATACAGTTGTTTTTATTCTGTATGACATTCATACAATTATTTCATTTGTTGCTATTAATTAAAATTTAGTTGATTAATCTAAGTCTCTCTGGTGTAGGTTGTGACGCCAGCTAAATTTACGGTTGTAGGTGTTCTAATAGTTGATTGCAGGATATAATAATATACATTATAAAATAATTACAAAAAAAATTCAATTTATAAATATGTTTTAAATAATCAGTAACTTGATTTATTATTATAATTTTCTATATAATATTATATTTCAAATGTAAATAGCACAATATATTGAAAATGTATACACCTTTAGTGAATAAGTAACACGTTTTTCTAGTAATACGATTTTAAGTACTTTTAATAAGCTTACTGTGAATCTAATTCATCGATTTTATGACAGAGACAAATTATAAACTCAGCTTATTACTGAAGTATCTTGAATACCAAGTAAACCCAGATTTTCATTCAAAACGACACGCGACGAGGACAATCAATTAGGAATTTCTGTTTTCACCACGAAAACAGTGCGCTTCGTCGCGTTTTCTCTATGAAAATGCATCGAGAATTTCATTAAAATCCCGATTTAATGCCACAGAAATTGAAATCGTTCAATATTTTCTTAATAAAGAGTAAATGGAAAGTTATTAACTGAAAATAGACTGAATGTTTTTGACAAAATGTGAAAATAATAAATAATTTTTGAAAAAAATATTTACATATTTAGTTAATAAAAATTAATATGACGATTTAGAAATATTTACATTTTGATTATAAAAAATTTAATGTGAGTAAAAAAAGTACAAAAACGATTTTTTATTCTTCATTTAAATTAGCTACCCCTATATTAAAAAAAAATTTTTTAAATCTTTTTAAAACTTAAAAGTAGTAGCACATTAATTTATTTCATTTTCTACAATCAATTTTACAAGTCTTGAATAAAATTTTAATATTTTTATATAAAATATTGTCAAATAAAAAAAATTTTAAAAATGTATTTAATTTTAATACATATAATATATATTTAGTTGATCTTGACCGAATTTTTATTAACTAAGTATTATAAAATACATGTTATGTATCAAATCTAAATAAATGAATAGTCTAATTTTGGTAAAATATTTGCAATTTACTCAGTTATTATAAAAGATTTATTACATTTACATAAATTCAACAAATCATATATTTGTAGATCATATCATACAAACCATTTTAATGATATCAGTTTTTAGACTAAAAAATTTACATACATATATTTATGTTTGTTTTACGCTTTATATATATATATATATATATATATATATATATATATATATATATATATATATATATAAACTTCCTTTTTATATATCATAAGAAAATATACTTTTAGTATTATTTACAATTTCAGTCTCTCTGTAATAGCCACTAAAAAGCGTCATGGAAATTAAGTCTTAAATCGATATACAAAACAGGTATAGACACACCAGGTCGTTTATTATCAAGCGCTGGGTAAAAAAAAGCACGTAGCTTCAAAATATATTATGTTCAAGTATTTATCATTGTGTACGTGTTTTTAAAAAAACATGTTTCAATACAAAAATAAATCAAAATCGACAGTACTGAATGTAAAAAAAATAAATAGCAAGATAAATTTATACTGGCATTGTTCGTGATAAGGAAATATTTTTAGAATTAATGTCAGAATATATATACATGAAATGTTTTTTTTTTAATTTATATTTTCAATCTGGGCGTTGATTTTAGTATAAAATTGAATACAAGAAATGCAATTTATTACACATATGTATATATATATATATATATATATATATATATATATATATATATATATATAAAGTTTATAAATAAAAAAATCTCCAAATAGCTTTATTCTTTGTACTTTCTGATTAAAAAAATATTATGTTTATGTTCGTTGAACCATCACAGGTTCGAAATCAATAAGATAATTACAATACGTGAAAGAGACCTCTGTGTAAATGTAACCATCAATACTTGATTCGACGAGAACCAAAAGCTGTACTCTAGCAGGAAAATTGTAACTAGAACCGAACACAGCAGGAACTAAACCAGCTTTCTCGTTTGCAATAGCAGAAACCGCATACATGCCATCTAGCGGTGGATGGTATAAGTATGTAGTTCGTTGCGCTGCTACCAGATACCAATTACGTTCAAAGATGGTTGTGCAAACGATTGTGGTTTGAATTTAACTGTTAATTAATTCAAAGAATATGCACGTGAAATAATTAATTGGATTGAACGTCTTAAGCAATCGATAATCATACAACCAAAATGTCAAGAATCGTAAAAATAAAATACAATTGTCTAATCTAATTTGAACTACAATCTCAACTTAACAAATAAATTGAAAAAGATATCTACGAAAATAGCACATATATATGATGGAAGCAAAACATTTTTTTTAATACAGACTTTTTCTTTCATTTTGAACTATAGAAATTTAAATACCCAATAAAACTTTCAACATGTAAAAATAAGCTGACAGGAAATACTTAACACCTATAAATATATATATATATACATATATATATATATATATATATATATATATATATAAATATATATATATATATATATATATATATATACATACATATATATATACATATATTTATTTAGCATTAAATAAGATGTTGATATTATTAAATCAACCAATTATTAAAACAATAATTAAATGTGTGAAAAAATATTTATAAATAACAAAAATTAAAAATCTCCAAAACTATGACCAGTAAAGTGTTAAAGAAATAATATTTTTAACGTTTTTTTTCCCCACTGATTAACTAATTTTCATGCTACGTACGTGAGTCACAAAACGGTCATTTAGTTAAATTTAATTAAAAACAGTTCATATTAAATGAATCGTTTCTGTTAAAATTTACATAGTCTGTAAAAAAAAACAAAAGTACTAAAATCGACATTACAATTTTTTATAAAATTTTACTGTATTTTTTTATATAAGATTTGAAAGTTGAAAAAATACGAAATTTATTAATTTATGTAATGGGAATTTAAATTGGTCGATAAAAAAATTGAATTCATATTTATTACAAATTTTATACCGAAAAGTAATTTTAAGAATATAAAATGAAAAAAATTATCTACATATATAAATCAACTAAAAGTTTATTTCATGTATGTATATAAATTTGATACATATTATTATGTTAGAATATAAAAAAATGAAACATTGAAAAATAATATATCTAATTTTACTTGCCAAAATGAATAATTTATTTATATAAATATATTTTACTGATATAATTATTACAAAATGAATTTACAAAATGTTTATTTAGTTTTAAAAAAAATTGCAAATATCACTTTTTAAGCAAATATTGATTAATTCAATAAAAAAATATATTTTCTACTACAAAATATTGTTCCACAGAAAGAAAGAAAAAATAAATAAAATAAAAAATTGCTTCATATAAACTTGGCTAATTAACAGAAAAATACATTTTTGTAATTAATTCCTCAACAAATATTCACAATACATAAATATAATTAATAATTTTTTTTTTCAATATTGAAAATAAAAAGTGCATTTTTAATTGATGACTTGGAATATTTACGAACAATAGAAATATATGTTTTAATTTAAAAAATATCCAATAATTAATTTAATTATATAAATATAACTCTTAAGATATATAATAAGTACAAACAAACTAATGACATATTTATTTTTATGTTAGAAAATCTGAATTATGTTTATACTATTTATGTATTATAATTGAAAAGAAATAATTATATTTCAAAATCGACTGATTTTTATACATAATATTTGAATTAAAATACAAGCATGGACTTTTAATTGAAATAAAAAGAAAACCATAAATAATTTTAAAATGAAATCATTACCTGGCTCGGGAATAGGTGTAATGGGACTATCTGGCAGGAGTATTCCTTTTTGAACAAGTTCATCTCTATTGGCACGTACTGAAATCTTTCGTTCCAGAGCTATAAAACAAACATATAGTGACGAATAAATCAAAAAACGATTTTTTTTTATATGTATCAGATCTCGTTCAATTGTTAAACACCGCGACGGAGCACGAGATAGACGTGCAGGAAAAATCTAACGAAATTATATCAATTTGTCACTTACATCGTGAGGCGGCTTCAAATTTATCAGACTTCTTTTTTCTCTTCCATTTCCATGGTTTGAACAATCTACCGAGCGCCGAAAACTTGCTCTTTCTTTCCAATGGCGGCGTTCTCGTACCGCTGCCCAAACTGTTCGTCCGTATCGCGGCACCATTTTGTTTCTTGGCTGAAACAAAATAAATTAATATTAATGTCGTTCACGTTTTCGAAACACGGGTGAATGGGAAATTGGTGTCTTAAATCAGATTGACTTTTACATTAATTCTGGCGACAGTACAAATGCGAATACGCACATGTATTATCGTCGTGGAAATATATCACACCTGAATGGAAAAAGTGTACAGTTAACGAAAGATTTATTTTTTTTATGAAAGCTTTAAGCGGTTTTCGAATAGTTTTATTTTCAAAAATGATTAATTATAAAAACCGTTTGAGAAGATTAATTTTGAAGGAAAATTAGTTCTACTTAATTTAGAACCAATCAGGTGATTATTTCATAATAAATGGAAAATAATAATAATGTGATTTTTCCACACATTAATTATTTACAAGTTTATAAAAAAAAATTATTTTATGTGATCATAAAATATCCTTTCTCTCATACAAATAAAAAATGTTGAATTTTCAATTATTTACTATTATTGAAATATCGATTAAAATTTATTAGCCCCCAATAAAATACAATTTTTGGTATAATGACAAAAAATTTAAATAGTCTCTTTTAACAGATTTTTAAATTAAATAATTAATAAATAAATTTAAACATTAAAAGTAGAAAATGTAAAAAAATATTCATAATAAAAAATGAGTTCATATAAGTAACAAAATATATTCTGATTAATATTTTTATATGCAGGAACGTTTGTTTATATTAAATTTTTATACTCAACTACTCTTCTTTTTTTAGAAAAAATCACACGAAATAAAAACGACCGTACTTGAAAAAACTAAAATCTCAGACTGTTATATATTTTATATGATTTTTACGGTCTTATTTTGAAAGTCCGTACAACCAAGAGGACCGTCTTTGTACTGTTCGAAATGCACCAGTTTTTTATTGTATCTATCATGCTGAGTTACTAGTTATTGATCTATAGGTCGTGATTTGAAATCATACCAACATTTGTCCTTCAACAAAAAGTCACAACGTGATTTGAAATAATGTCAGTGTGGAATAATTCATAATAAATATATTCTACTCGAATTTAATGTTTAAATATAAATATTTTTCCAGAGTTATGACTTTTTTCATATATGTATTTTTTGAAGCAAATACGAGAGATGTATAAAAATAAATTTTCACAAAATAGAATATATTTTTTGACCTTATTTTCAAGTGTTCATTTATTATATTTGTAAAAACAGAAAATAGCATTATTTCTCAAACTCTTTAAAACGAAATTTATAAAAAAATGTTAAATATACAATGAAAAATGTTTAAAATTTATATTTAAAAAATATTTATTTTGTAAAACATATTATATGTGCTAACTACTGAAATTTATTAAAAAAAAACTAATCAATAAAAAATATTCAATCAAAATATATCACTTGGCAATTAGATTTTAGTAAAATATTTTGTTTAATTAGAATATTGTATCTGAATAATATTAATATATATTTATAAAATATCCAAAAAAAATTAATTATATAAAATATAATTAAGTGATAAAAACATAGTCTTTACTTATATTAAATAAAAAATTATTGAAAATTATTTATAACAGAAACATTTAAAATTTTCAAAACGCTACATGTTATATATATATATATATATATGTGTGTGTGTGTGTGTGTGTGTGTGTGTGTGTATGTAAGTGAATGTATGCAAATAAAATATTGGAAATATTGATATCAGTATTGAAGTACATTGTACGAAACTCTATACGAATTGTAAACATAAAAATCAGTACAACGTTATAAAAATTGGTAACAAAATAAATACTATAATTCAAATTAAATTGGAATTGAAATACAAGTTTATAACATAAAATAAATTTGCAATATGTATAGTATTTCGTACATTTAAAACTACTACATTATCATATTTTAACAGGAATTAATTCAGTTACAAAATATTCTTCAAATATGGTTATGTGGGTTAAACAAGTTTATTCCTAGTAATTTATATTCATTTTGTATAAATTACATAAGCATGAAAAATCAGAATATATGTTGTGTGGGTTCAAATATACGTTTTCTTATTTATGCTCATTAATTAAGTGTGAAATTACTTTTAGCTACTGACCGATTGTAAAATATTATTTTATAAATATGTTTATTAGTTTTTTTGTAATTTAATTATAATTCTTATTAATTGCATTGATAGATTTAATTTATTTAATTATTTTTTTTATCTTCAAGGTTAGAATTTTCTTTTAAAAAATATTGATGCTCTGACTGAATGAATAACTAATTAATTTAAATACTTATAACTTAATTAATATCAATTCGAACAAAAATAACATTTTAATAAAATAGAACAGAAAAATATTAACAAAATTTATTTTCAAATTGATAATTATTTGAAATAATTCCAATATAAATATGTATATATATTGAAAATATATTTTTTTTAATCGAACATTCAAAGGCAAAGACGCAAAAACGATTAAACGTAGTCGATTTTATTTAAAATAACAGTTTTGACGATTAAGTTTTTTACGTACAAATAACAAATAGTAAACAATTTATCAGAGCCAATGTACATACGTAGGAAAAAAAATCTAATGGCAAGGTTGATATAATGAAAAAAGTACTGCACAAATTTTAATAATTTGCAACAATTTGTCAACGTCGACGTAAATTTGAAACATGAACGTCGACAACAGTGACAGTGGCGATATCAATCAACAATCAAAAGGACGGATATAACGAGAACGAACACGAATCATATTTTTTCTTTACACAAATCATTCACATATTGTACATGGCCAATGTTTGTGTTTCGACGACAGCAACAATACGAATTGTTGTGCAAATATACGATGATTAAACTAACATGGATCATTTTTTTAATGATAATTTAGTATGCAGAACGTTATAATTCGATTACATTTTCAAATACATGAATTAATCGAACATTTGCATTATTGAAATATCAAATGAAAATATTCAATGATATTTCTATTAAATATTTCTGTAACGAAGTTAATATTTTCTAACACACAGAAAATTCAACAAGTAAAAGTGTTATCGTGTTTTTCTGTTCTCTTTTTCAAAGTTACTTGGATAAAATTTTTGAGTTTTCCGCAACTTATATATCTCTTGAGATTTTAAAAAGTATTTACCTTAAATATAATATTTCTCTCTCTCTAAATACACACACACAAATATATATATATATATATATAGAGAGAGAGAGAGAGAGAGAGAAATGATATTTTTACACCTTGAGAGATTGAAATCAAATGATTTTTTTATTATAATTCATCAACTAATTTCATAATTTATTATAAAATAGTATTAAAAACAATAAAGTACTATTTTAGAATATAAATAAGTTGATTACCCCCTTTTTATTGTAATGAATTGATATTCATATTATATAAGGTCATCCAAATGTGACGCCTAGATTTGTGTTTTATTAAAAAGAAACATGTGTATAATTTCTTTTTAATACAACACAAATCTAGGCGTCACATTTGGATGACTATACAATACATTATTTCCAAATTATATATACATATATATATATATATATATATATATATATATATATATATATATATAAATATATATATAAAATATGTTATTTGTCGAGAGGAAAAAATGAAAAAACATGAACCTATGCTATACGAAATACATATCAAAACAAATACATTATTTACTTTTTAATTTTGCACATAATTAGTTCCCCTGTTCTGTTTTGTTATTATTTTTGCACACAATATATTGATTTTCGTTATTTCGAACCGCTGCCGATGTAAAAAAAGCACATAAAACATTACGCAGGCCTGAATATAAAATAATGTATTTCGAAACATCTCCGTCGAACGAAACAAATTACATACGTATCTGTTCTTTCACAATCGGAAATTTAACAAAAAATCGTAATGAAAATTTGTAACGATCAATTCATAAATGTATTTATCGTATAGGGCGTAAAGCCAGACATCTGATTATACAATTCACTCAACGTGTAGGCGTCTGGCGTCTCGACCGTCGTCTCATAATAAAAGAAGTTGTAAAAAGCTGAAGCCGGGAAAGCCCGTTGACCTCAATTCACTCATACCAGTTATATATTATCAGGGTACACAATAAAACAAGAGATTCGGAATTTGCTTGTAACGACACAATCAATCCTTTGTTTGTTAATTAAGTGTTTGTTTTATTTGACAACAATGAAACGACAACGTTTGTGATTTTGTAATTTGATATATATATACATATATATATATATATATATATATATATATGTATGTATGCATAAATAGATGCTTCAAATATTGAAGATAAAACTTTACTTAATTATTAAGAAAAATGATTAATACTAAATTAATAAGAATATTTATAAGGGTGTTCATATCTACAATAGTATCTATTCAGGCATTAATTCTACAATCTAGATTGAAATTTATAATTTGCTTTAGTGGAAATATAAGGAAAAAAATAAAAAACGAAATAAATCAATTAAAAGTCATGTTCTTTATTAGAATATCTGACATTTATTTGTTCAGTAAGCAAGAATATCAGAATTATCAATTAATTAATTTATAAATAAAATGATTACACAGTAATCACAAAAGGTGTAGATTACAAATGTTTCTAAAAGATAACAGTAATTTACCAAAGAAACAGGTTATATTATTAAAAAGTTACTTTTAATAATATTTTAAATATCTAATAGCAAAAAACCATAGAACAATTTCTTTACCAATTTGTGCATTATGAAAATTGTCAAAAATATGTTTAAGCATTATTTGTTTTGTTGACACAAATTAATCTCTTACATGAAACATTACAAGATTTTTTAGATTTAAAGGAAAGAGTGGAAGTAAAAATCTATCTTAGCAGCTTGAATCATAACCTTAGATCAGTCTTAAAATTTCAATAAATAAATTTTATTTAAAAGATAATTAAAACCATTAAAGATTTATTTATATATATATATATATATATATATATATATATATATATATATTTATATATACATACATACTTAAACAATTTTTATTAATTTAATTTTCAATAGAATTCAAGCAGATACTTATGTTTTTAATTTCCAATAAAATAAATCTCAACATAATTCTTAAGCCTTCTTATCAGATAATAAAATATCTCAGATTATTTTAGCACAGACTCTGATCACGAAATTTCATATCTAGTACAAATTCATTATATATATATATATATATATATATATATATATATATATGTATATAAATGGGGAAATATATGTTAAATTCACCTGTACTGTTGATTCAATACATTAAATAAATGTACCAAAGAGCAAATACTTATTTTATTATTTACATTTCAGGAAAAACAAAATGGCCAAAAAAGTACATTATAAATAATCAATCTAATTTTTATCTCTACTCTACTCAAAATCCTAATCAATCTCTACAATATAAATATTATATATTTATTAGAAGTCGTATACAAATGATCAAAACTGAATAAAATTTTGAAGATAATGAAAGTCGACTTTAAACATTTCGATTCAAAAATCAACCCCACAAATGTGAAGTGATTTGAAGTTATTACTCTGAAGAGAAAGAGTCAAAAAATTTAGTATATATATATATAATGAAATAATATCAGATTTGCAGTACCTAAAGAGAAAGAAACGAAAGTAGATATCTATAAAATTGTTACATCTAGACAAATGTTTCAAAAATTTATCATTATTTACAAAAATAATAAAGTTTATTTCGAAAAGGAATTTATTTATTCAAATTATACATTTTTACGAATTTCAAATTTTCTTTCAATTTAAACATTTTTTTTTATAACTAGATTCTAAAAAATAACCTCAATTGTATTATTTTTTAAATTAAGATCACCGATATAAATTAATTAAGTGAAAACATATTTCAAAAAGGAAAATAAAAATAAATATTTTGTTTTCGAGGTCTGTTTTAGTAAATTTATAATATTTTTATATTTATATATATATATATATATATATATATATATATATATAAATGAACAGAGAGATAAAATTTGTTACTGTCGACAAAAAAAATCAAGAATTATAAATAAAATAAATACGGATCTCTACCAAAAGAGTTTGTTGTAAAAATCAGTACCAACCTAATAAAATGGTCAGTTGATTGGATTAGTCCGTACAATAATAAAAGAAAGGTCTGATTTATCGCATGCGATCAATAAAAGGCAAACAAACAAACAATTCATAGAAGCAGTAAGTTTCAGAGGAAAACGTAATCGATGTCTGCTCGCAAACCAATTAAAAATAGTAATGAAACACATATACAAATAACGTTCATTTATATTATTTAAAAATGTAATATGTGAGTGCAGCAGTAGAGTTAAACTGCACTCACATAACACGTTTTTTTCTGGGTGGTCGTTGTCTATAGAGAATGCGACGCCGTTGAACGTCTCGAGTGCCTCTTCAATCCGCTTCGTCGAGCCTGTTCCTAATTAGTGTCATCCCGAGGGAGTTAAAACGATAGCAGACTTCGATCGAAATAACTCTTTCTGTTCATCTCTCTCGCCCCTCGTTGTATTGGATAGATAAATGAACGTGAGAATGTTTTCACAACGTTTACAGTTATTGACTCTAATATTAGAAAATGACTTCTTTTCATTAAATATCTTTATAATATGAATGTAAATATTTTTAGTAGTTGATAAAAAAAAGCTGGAACTAAATGTACACTTATTGAAATCATTTATTTTTTTTAAAAAAATTTTTTCATTGCTCAATTTTAATTAATTATTATTATTATTTTATTTTTTTAATAAATACACATTTAAAAAGTAATTGATATTTAAAATAAATATTTCATTTATAAAAAAATAAAATATTGAATCGATAGAAACCTTTGTTGATTTTTTTTTAAAAAAAATCTATTCGATTTATTTTCAAAAATATATTTAGATATCAATACAATCATTAAAACATAGAAACGTCTTAATTTCAAATAAATTTAATTTAATACACTTTTTATATACATAAATTCAATAAAAATCCCCAAAAAGTTTTATTTATTTATTATTTGATGAATAAATAATAATTATAATTTCAACTTTTATTAATTGAATTCGAATCTACGATAATTATTTTCATCTCGTCCGGTTATAAAAAAAATCTATATTTAAAATATCATTTCGGTACATAACTTAATAAAAAAATGCATTTTGTAAATAATGACTTCCTTTTATTCTCAATAACAAATCTCCCCACATACTAAATATAGACCACAATCGAGTTAAACAGCAACAGGGGGAGTTTATCACTAATCAACAATCTCATGTGATGGCCATGTTTATATTTCAGATATACAGGAAACCAACCCTATTAGTATATTTACAATATTATTTATCGATCTGAAAGGAAATCAGATGTTAATGAATTAAATACACATCAATCATTCGATACAAATTAATACAATGGAAGCATTTATTCGAAAATAAATACGACATTTTGAAAAAAATAACTAATCCGTAATTGTCATAATAAAATGTTGATACCGAATTTAATATTATTACGAACTTTATATTCAAAATTTTGTTCTAAAGTAGATGTAAAGAGCTTAAATATCATGTTTCAACAATTACTGCTTGAGTATAACCGTGTGCTAAAGACATTAAGAGCGTTTTATTACAAGCATATTCAAATGTAATGAATATAATGGACTTTCAATAACGAGCTTTATAAATAGGAATATCAATGAATTTGTATTATGAGCTTTTAGCTAAATTGACAAATATAACTTTGATGTTCTCAGTATTAACAACCTGAAATAATTTTGATGGTTTCTTAATACCTTTTCTCATTCTATATTTGTTACAAATTTAATCATACACTAAATTATACAAAATTAGAATGGTACGGTTCAATTATTTTTTTATATAAATAATTGTAAATTATTTTCATATTTTAAAATCTACAAAAAAATCAGTATTACATTGAATATAGTTTAAAAGTGTAGATTAGTGAAATACAACAATAATTCTGCGGTTTTTTTTGCAAAATAAATTTCAACAAAAACATATTACAAAAAAATAGTCTGCGTCTGATATGTGAAAAATTATATTAAATCATTTACAATTAAATAAATTGTATACATATTATATTTGTATATTTTTAAATGTCTCTCTCTCTCTCTCTCTCTCTCTCTCTATATATATATATATATATATATATATATATATATATATATATATATATATATATATATAAACTGTATAAATACTGGTTTGGTTTACTGTAAAGTGGTTTGTAAAATATATTGAACTTTTTATATTTTTTTGTATTTCAACAAACTTTAGATTTTATTTAAAAACTCGTTTCAATTTTACAATTTCTATAAATAACAACTATTGTACTAAATATTATTATTAAACTATTTGCACACTGTATGATTATTTTCAAATTTACCATAAAATATTTAAAGAACATATGTGAATAAGATATTTTTTACTCGATGTAAAATATCGAGACTGAAATTAAAAATAATTATTTCTAATTTAAGCTCAGCTTGATTCTTTCACTAATGAAGAACATGAATGAGTTAAATTTGTATACGGATGTTACCTTTTCTTATTTGAGTTATTTTCGAAAGTAGTCAAGATATAAATTCATTAAATATAGAGACAATAATTTTCTTAATGAGAATTGACGTGTTGGAAGCTTGACGAAGAATACAAGCACAGCAGTCAACGGCCAGTCTACGTTTTATTTGTTGAAATTTAAAATATACTATTTTTATAATAAAAATAGTGTGAAAATCTATCTTGTCAGGTGATAAAACTAACATTTTTTTTTGTCTATTTTCATTCTTTAAATTATTAATTTTTCTCATAAATATCAAACACATTTTATTATCAATTATTTTGCATTTTCTTGTTTGTTTGTGGCAGATTTTTGAATGTTTATAAATGAATTAATGTACATTTTTATACAAAACATTTTTATTGTTTAAATTTATGTAATTATGTATGTACATCATTAATTTATAACATTATTTTTGTTTTATACAAATTTATTATCAATATAAAATTATTTTTGATACAAAAAAATAAAGAGAATATAAAAAAGACTAAAAAAAATTAATTATTTATAATAGCTTCTAGCAAAACTTGATATATGAAACAAAACATGCTATCAAATTTAAAAGAGCACTGAAAACAATTCCCTGCAGACACTGACATTTGAAATAAATAATTCTAATAAAATGGTTTATATATATATATATATATATATATATATATATATATATATATATATATATATATATACATACATATGAAATATATATTCGAACTTAATAGCATTATCACGGTTACAAAAATCACGAACAGATTTTACAGCTCGAACTTGTATGTACAAACGCATATAAATATATTTTCGTATGACAAGTTCGTGCCCGCAGTTGTGCAAATGTATCATTTATTAACATTAATAGTGCAAAACTGTACGTACACAGTGTATTCACCACTACTACCATTCATTCGCAGGACTAGAGTAACCGCGTGCAGCGGCCACGACCGCCAGAACAAGACAGTAAATTATGATACACTGCTAACTAGCACCGGGGGCGTGGCGCCGAGCTGGGATTGTGACATTCCTGCGAGATTTATCGAAACTATTATATATTTCATATTACTGTGAAATATTGGCGAACGGGCCAGGTCGGTGATATTTATCACGTGAGAATTAAACGCTCGACCAGGAATACAGTAATTGCATTCTTTTTGTCCGAATATTATCTAGGGGAAAGTATCAACGAAATTATTTATATTCAATTTTTTTGACTGAAACACGGTCAATAATTTATAAAGTTTTCATTTATGCGATTTAAACTTGCAAAAGCAACGTAGAATATTATTCTCTGTTATACTTTTTTCTTTATAAAATAACGAATCATAGATGTAAAATCATTAAGTTAAATAATATTGTTTTTTATGAAAATTGTTATTTCTGATAACAAGAATCTTGTTGTCATATTATTTAAAATGAAATATAAAATTTTATAAAAACGGTTTTAGAGTAATAATATTTTGATAGTTTTGTAATACATAGGTTTTATATATGACAGTATGAAAATCGAAATGTATATCAGAAAATGAATCAAAGAATAAATTATTTTTACATAATTTTGTAGTATTTATATTGATAATAAATTTGTATAAAACAATAAATAATGTTATAAATTAATGATGTACATACATAATTATATAAATTTAAACAATAAAAATGTTTTGTATAAAAATGTACATAAATTCATTTATAAACATTCAAAAATCTGCCACAAACAAACAAGAAAATGCAAAAATATTGATAATAAAATATTTGTTTGATATTTATGAGAAATTTTAATAATTTAAAGAATGAAAATAAACTGAAAAAATATTAGTTTTATCACCTGACAAGATAGATTTTTCACATTCTTTTTATTATAAAAATAGTATATTTTAAATTTCAACAAATAAAATGAGTGATATATATATATATATCTCCCTTCCGCCTTCTGTAATATATATAAATATAAAAATTTATAATAAATAAAAATGTTATAATAAATAAAAATTTTCTTAAAAATGTATATATGCCTATATTATTTAATTTCTTGATTCCACATTTATGATCGATTATTTTTTTTAAAAAAAGTAGCAAAGAAAAAGATTGCTGAAATCATTTTAACATTTTAAATGACAGACATGTAAATATTGTAAATTATTTAAAGTATTTCAGAAAAAGAGATTTAAATAATTTTGTTAAATTTTTTTTTAGATAATATAGAGTCATCCAAATATCACGCCTAGATTTGTGTTTTATTAAAAAAAAAAGAAACTATATATATATTTCCTTACAGACCACCCTATATACAGGTTTCTTTTTAATAAAACACAAATCTAGACGTCACATTTAGATGATTCCTATACTTTTATAAAAATAATGTAATTAATGTACTCTTTATTGAACATTTAATTCTTACTTAATAAATATTATTATGAATATAAATTAAGCAGAATGTCAAAGAACTGGTATATATTTATCCGATAATATAAACATTTAATGAACTTTAGTGAATATTATTATCATAACCGCAATATACCTAAATAATAAATTAAAGTACTACCATTTCCTAAGGAGCAGTAGCATCAATATAATAATCTATCACATTAAATTTTCATTAATTTTAAAATAGTTTCTCAGCAGTATAAAGCATTAATAAAATCTTTCAAATGGTACCATATTAAATTTTATTTGCAAATAAAACACTATAAGAAATATAGAATTTTTCTAATAAAGAAAAATCAAATATCTTAAGTGCCTCTAATTCATTTTCAGTTTTTTCAGTACTTTATTACTAAATTTATTTTATTTTTAAATAATGTAAAATATGTTTTGTTTTCTTTTCAAACGTCAATTAAATCTAATAAAATTTGTTTCATTTTTTTAAAATATTGAACAATAATTATTATTTTAATCTAATAAATAGTGTACAAATATATATATATATATATATATATATATATATATATATATATATATATATATATAAATATATTTTAATTACTAATGGTAACAAATTACCTAAATATTTTAATTAAATTGAATCAATTCAATTGTCTCGAAGCAATTATTCGAATAACATTTATTTTCTTGAACATTTTACGAGTGCTCATTATCTATTGTCTAAATATTGCTTTGACGCAAAATCGTGTCAATCTAAACAACGAAACAATGTATATAAACACGTACTAAACTGTATAAAATTCAACGACTGTTATTTCCAAAAACAAAGACCTTAATAATATACCTCTATAAAACCAAACTGAACTGTTTCAACTTTAACATCAGACCGTTTCACACACGGTTGATTGCACAGTCAAGTTGTCAGGAAATGGTGTGTGCGACTGAGCATTAACTGTTGTCTACTTGAATTATCAGTTACTAATTTCAATCCTCCAAATGGGACAAATCTTGACATGTACATATTGTCTGTTTAATGCAAATGCCACATATTAATTTTCGATGATACATTTTGATTACATTTCATGATACTAATTTCGTTTTGTGTAAAAACATTAATGTTCTTTTAACGACTATTTTTATATTATAAATGGATTTAAGAACAAATACAGACATATTTTTTTTATTCGTTGATACATTAATAACTGCTCGGATTTATTCATCACTGAATCCTAGCGTTTCTAATAATTTTATTTACAAAAACTCATATTTCGTCTATATATGTAATACAAATATTTATTACATCTAGCCTTCGACGAAATCATTACATCGAATGAAATATATATGTATATGTATATGTGTGTGTGTATATATATAACAAATTAATAATATTTTACATCAAATTTTGTAGAAAATAAAAAATAGTAAAGTTTTATATACATAAATGATGAAATTTTAAGAAAAGTGCGGTCAAATAAGGTTAACGAACTCTTAAATAATATTTAAAATTTAATTATATATATATATATATATATATATATATATATATATATATTATATATATATATATATAATTTAATAGATTTAATTGTAATTAAATTTTAATTGCAATTAAATATATTAAATAAATATTACAAAATTATAGTTTCAGATTAAGTGTTACGTACTTATTAAAATATGTATTTATATAGTTGCGTATACACACACACATACATATATAATATATACGAGAGTCGTTTGATAAGTATGGTAAAAAAGTGAAGAAAACTAAATTTTAAAAAATAATTTATAATTAATTAAACAATAAATAAATTTACTATACTTATCAAACGACCCTCGTGTATATATATATATATATATATATATATATATATATATTACACTTTTCAAAAAAATTACAACATTGCTAAAATGTTGTATTTTTTGACTTGTCATAATTGTTTTTTTGTGGTGAAAAGATCAACATGCAATTCAAATTTTAGTATACACACATATCTACTGCGATCTTATAACCTCTTCGTTTAATATTTTATCTGTGGATATTTCTCCCTTGTTACTGCTGACCGCAGACAGCTTTCTGAATAATATGTAAAATGATATATTTCATCTCTAATATCACGTAAATTGTAAGAACTCATTTTTTAACTTTAACATATATCAGTAAATAGCTGTAATAATTAGAGATTTGGAATAATGCTATATTATTTGTAATCAGTGGATGAGTACCAAAATTTGAAATACAAAATTATTGTGGTTTAGAAAAAACGAACACAACTGAATATACAGAAAATTCTATGATTGAAAGTAAAATGTTAAAATCGTTGATTATTCAAAATTCGAATTGTCTCAAATTCAAATACTTGCTGCATGCTATTTGTGAAAATGGAGAGTTGATGATATTGAAAAATTGATAATCTTGATTGAATTCATTCAACTGAAGATTAAAAAAATCATTCTAACCTTTTTGAAATAAATCTATGATTCATGAACATCATATATTTTTTTGAAAAAAAGTTGTTATAGTGAGATATACACAATTAAAGGCTGATAAATCATAAGTCTACATATTTTTTCTTGGCATAAAATGCACAAGGAACAAAGGAAAGTCATTTAACTCATGATGGATAAAAATCTAAAAACTTTTATAAGAAAATATAGACTGAAACAAGAGTGAAAATATTGTATAAAGAAAAAATTTGGAAAAATTCATACTGAATTAAAATGAAAAGCAAATCAATTTTAATTTTGTATTTATTTTGATCATACAAATATCATCTACTCCATTTTTCTATCTAATGCTGGATGAGAACCTCTCCTAAAATTTTCGAGCGATACAATGCCTTTTTCCCCTTTGTCACAAGTATAAATAAATAAATATATAAATCAAAAAATATTCTAAATGATTTTTTTACAATTATTTACTATATTAATATAACAAGAATGTTTAAAATCAATAAAGGTTTTATCTCTTTCATAAAATAACAATGTTATAAAAAAATTTTTTTTAAGTTCATTTGACTAAAAAATTACAATCATGAAAAAAATGTTTTATAAACTATGATAGTAATAACAACTTGACGTTTCTATTAGAAATATTAGATCATCCAAATGTGACGCCTAGATTTATTTTATTATAAAGAAATAATTAAATTATAAACATGTTTCTTTTTAATAAAACACAAAAATATTAAATAGGATGACCACCCTACATAATATTTTTGACCATACGTACAGATCAATCGTATTTTTTTAATAAAATATCTTTTTATTATAAAATTAATTGCAAAATTAAAATAATTCATCGAAATATCGTATAGAAAGGGCAAAAAATTGAAAAGAAGAAATATATCTTGATGACAGAGTTAATTGCAACTCAGATATCGCTATATGTATGTTCGGACAGACACGTACTGAAAGTGTTTGTGAAAGGAAATAAATGATTCGAGAGAAAATAATAAAATATAGCTTAAACAATAATATATCTAACTAACTTTTCATATCGGAATGTTTTTAATTTATTTAATAGAAATTGTTTCTGATATCAAAGAGGATTTAAAGCACACAAATTGTATCGTTTAAAATAATGTGAAAATTTATTTATGCAAAAAATAAAAATAAAATTCGTTAAAACGATATAAAAAAATTTAAAAAGTGACTTTATGTATATGTATGTATATATATATATGTATGTATGTATGTTTCATATCATATATCCGTTTTTTATTCAAATAAGAAATATATCTACCCGTTTTCTAAATTCAAAAAGTAATTTTCAAGATATAAATTGATATATTCCGAAAAAACGTTCCCAAACATCACAAATGGTGGATTAGTGATGTCATACGAACGTAGTTAAGGTTTTTTATCTAACATAAATTTGAATTTATGAATACTATAAAAACGTGCATGATTGAAAAATAGGTGACTGTTTATTTTTGCTATAAAACGTTATACGTTATTTTGAATATCAAATAACTTAAAGAGTTGATTTTTTTAAAGTCAATAAAATAAATGTCTGACATAATAAACACCATCGGTAAAAATAAACATAAAACGAAAGTATAGACTTTATCTCAGAGATTCGGTTACAGAGAATATGGAGGAAAAAAACGTTCTCGTATAAAACTCACGCCATTTTGTTCAATTTGTACAAATAGAGTTTAGTAAGAACAATGTTTGAGTGGTGGAAATTCGATTTCGATATTATCGTTCGATGTTCTATAAAATTTAAATTACGTGATGTTATTTTTTTGTAACAACATTGAAAAAGTTTAAACGTATTAGATTTTGCGTTCTCAGAATCAAATCAAATCTTCAATTAACATAAAATAACCTAAAATAGTCATTTTTTAATTATGAAAAAATTACATGTCATATTTCAAATATATTCTGTTCTTATAAAATATGTAGTTAATTTTACAAGGAAAGTTAATCTGGATAAAATACATTTATTTAAATACTCTATCATAGAAAAAACAATATTAATATAAATTGAAAATCTACATAATACATCTTTTTATCTAAAATATAATATAAATTATAGAAAAAAATAAAAATGTACATTTTTCAAACAACACATTAAATTTACTCTTACATAAAAAATTTGGAAGTATTTTTTTTAATAAATACATACATATATTATATATAAAACACCAACTAAATAATATACATATTTTTAAACTTTTTTGAAAACTGACTAAATATTGATACTTACTTTTGAAATTACTATTTTTTTTATTTTTTAAATATGGATTATTCGTAATATATAAATTATTGAAGTCATATTTTCAGTGAAAATCTAAAAAAATGATATTTTTAAAATATTTATTAAAATCTAGCATTAAATCGTTGTGAAATATTCTAAATTAAATTCTATTCTCTGCTAAATTCATATATAAATATTTTTTAATATCGAGCCTGTTTAGAATCTAAACGTCGAATTAATCAGAGAA
This sequence comes from Neoneuromus ignobilis, assembly GCA_029203775.1. Classification (NCBI taxonomy): domain Eukaryota; kingdom Metazoa; phylum Arthropoda; class Insecta; order Megaloptera; family Corydalidae; genus Neoneuromus; species Neoneuromus ignobilis. The sequence goes on from CP092090.1 coordinate 14,362,441, forward strand.
GACATATTTTTAAACTTGGTTGTGATCTTTTGACTCATTTTATATTATCTCGTCTAATTAACCATCGGTTGACACTGTCTCTTATTCGATTATCTACAATGGAATCTGAAATATATAATTGAACAATTTATATCTCTGCTATCATTTAAATGTACAATAAATGTGCTTGATTGATCTGTCCATGAACTTTAAAACACTGTTGACCTAGCAGTGGTTTATAAGTAACGAATAATTTAATTTCAATTCATTGAAAATATGAATGATTATTTAAATGATTTGCTAAGTTTTTTATTTAAATTAAAAACTATTGTAATATTCCTAAGTAAAAAAAAATATATTTTTTTTATTCTGGTTAAATTATCTATAAAATATTTTCAGAGTTGCATCATTTATTTTTATAACCAATAATGTAAAATAACATCCAAGAAATAAAATGTCTCTTTCTCAATTGTTCATTGCCCTATGTTTTTTTTTATATGAATATTTGTGGTTTTAATATCCAAGATTAATGATGCATGAATTGTTCAACTCTGTCGATTATCTATCGATGATTTAATATAAAATGATGACTAAATACAAAAAAATCAAATACATTTTCTCTGATAGGATTTTTTGTTACAAAAATTATTTCAATTATCTAAAAATGATTAGTTAATTAGTAACAATAGGAAATTTACTAGAATTTTTTCACAGATATTTCCTGTTACATTAAAATTTGAAATTAATTACCACAAGGCGGAAAATAAAAAGTAGTATTTAGTTTACTTCCTAAATTAACATTATTTTTATTAAAAATTACATTGATTACACAGTTCAATGCTAGATTATAAAATATGTTACAAGTATGTTTATATTTTTCTAAATTGATTTAATAAATGTTAATTTTGATAGAATATTAAAATAATAAAAAGGTCCTTGAACTAAAGAACAATATAAAATATTTTTTTTAGAAAAAGATATACAAATTGAAAAACTTCCACTTTTTAATTCTCTTTATTCAAAATGTTAGCTAGGCAGGCTTTAAAGTTATACAGAATTAATTTGCACGATACTCAACATTAAGTTTAGAAGCAGCTATTAAGTTCTCCTTCTGTAATTATAATTATAGGACGTGAGTTTAATAGATGTTAGTGAATCTTCTAAAGAATAATGAGTAAACTTGTCTGTATAATAATTTAAGATTTTTTTTAACTTCCATTCAAAATGTCAATATGATTAGATGAAAAATTGGGATGTTGCAGTATTAAAAAAAAAATGTATTTAAATATTATAAATAAATAAAGTTTTAGTGTCATTATTTGGTAAATTTCAATCGTTTTAAAATCTGTAACAATATAAATATTTTTTTTAAATGAAATACTTGTAAAAAACAATCTTAAATGATGACTAACAAATCCGTAAATGTAATAACAATGAGATGCACTAACTAGGAAGTTTATTTAAAACTACTACCTTTATTTTTAATCATATTTTGTCGCGTTTATTATATAAACAAAGAATCTCCGAAAGCCATACTTTCAAGTCGTTATTCTTTCCGAACACCAGAATACGTAAGACTACTACAATGGAGTTACACGAGAGTGTGATATACGATACAAGGATTTGTGAACATTTTCAGAGTCTAGTTATACTTTATTAGATATGAACACGGGCGCGTCGTAAATTACGCATAATTGTGGGTAATAAAATATGTCTCGTGTGATACAGACACATATGCCCGGAATGCAAGGACCCCGTGCACGGCGCTTGTTGTGGCTGTGTCAATGACGCGGCGAGAACTGGGACCGACCGGCAGGAACGGTGGGGTGTGTTCGATGTAAGTGGCTGTTCATGTTCTCACTAGATATATGTTGGATGTTGGATAGAGTAAAAGACCATCTCTTACATATGCAGTGATTCATCGCTGCAGATTGTGTTGTGCTTCATTGTCTCTATATTGTGAAGATACTGTCGCGACAATAAGATCATCTCTTATCTTTCTATATAAACAGACATAAGCGAAATTTCCTACTACATAACGTAAACAATTTGATGATAATTCTAACTATTAAACCTTCATATTTGTACTTCTAGGTGGATCTAATAAAATTTAAAATCATTAATAATAAGAACAAATATTGATAATTTTACAAAGAAACTCTTACAGCTAATCATTTTAATATTCATTAAAAGAATTATTTATACTTTTTTTATCATTGTAAAAAAATATTAATATACTCCATCTCTATTTTATTATTTTTTGATTAAAAAGATGTGAAGGATTTTTCATCACGAATATTTTAATTATTTCTATTTAATATTTTAAATTCTTTAACGTTTAAATACTAAAAACAACAATACTTTTCGAGTAAAAGTTGTTGACATTGAGAAAATTCTCATTTTCTTTACAGGATTTTTTGTTAAATTTTACTCGTATAGCTTAACTGTTCAAGACAATCGCTTTCTTACTGTGAAAATGCTGTGAAGTTGGATTCGATTTCGTGACACCGTGGTCAATAGTCTATCTTACCAGTTATTCCGTTACAACCATCTGTTCTGTTCATATCAGTCGGATTTCATTGCGGACATAAAATTGGTTTCAAAATAATATTGGAGTAACAGTAAAAATAGGGGTGCATATATAACTAAATAAACGCTAATAAGTATTAGAGAAGAGCAATTAATGAATTACTCTCACTCTACATTTTTTTAAAAAACGAATATTATTCATTTCTTATAAAATTATAAATATTTTGTTATTTCATTATATATATTTATATATATATATATATATATATATATATATTTTGTATATATATATATATATATATATATATATATATATATATATATATATATATATATATATTATATATATATATATATATATATTAATATATATATACATACATACATACTTTAAATCTAATACTCCTCAAATTCAGTGGTTAGATTAATCTTTATGGGGAAATATAATCAAACAGATTTTGTATTTTGATTACAAATTTCATTTTTATCATTTATAATAAAAATAATTTCTAATTATATTATTATTTTTTTCTTCTTTATTTAATTTTTTCATGTAGAGTTAATGTTTATCAAATAATATATTTTTTTTAAAAAAAATACTGGTTATAAATATTAATATATTATTATAATTCCATTTCATACTTTCAAATATTAAATATATTTACAATTAACTAAACTTTTTTTAACTTAAAAAACAGTAAACTAAACACTGAATTACACTAATAAATTACATGATTAGTGAACTACAAAAACTGAATAGTTTTTTAACATTTTGTTCGAGATACTTCTTTTATTCGTACATTTTTTTGGAAATTTATTTTGAAATATAATGAAAAAAATTCTACAAGGTATAATGTTCTAATAACGTTTTCAGCATTTTTATGAAAAGTCATTAACAAAAATAAATAAATATTTATATACATTCAATAAAAAATATATTTTTTGTTGAATTTTAAATTAAATTTCTGAATAAAGTTTGAATTTATATGAAAATTAAATAATTGCCATACATATGTAATATTATATATATATATATATATATATATATATATATATATATATATATATATATATATACACCGACACATAAAAATTAAAACTGATGTCTTAATTTATAAAACAGTTTAACAATCAAACAATTAATTACACTACATACAAATTTAATTGTTTCAGATACTAAAAAAATGTTAAGAACACAATTTATTTCCGTATACTTCAACATATGGATTTCACATAACATTTTCAAAATATGTAATAAATTAGAATAAAAACTTGGTAGACAAGCAATACGTGTGCTTTAAAATCAACTTTCGAAAACATTCTGTTTATACATTGAGAAAAAACTTTTTTAGGAATTATGATGCTATTACGGTGCCGTTTATTATAACGACATCCGCTGTAAACGAGTACAAACCCAACCCTTATGCTGGTGGTATACGTCATTCCCACTAATCATACGGTTTTTTAGTCATTAGTTAAGAAATAGCAGTGGGTGAACAGTGAGCTTAAAAAGTTTTCGTTATCAATCAACAAACGACAGATATTTATTGTAGTTTCTAAAGTTTTTTTTTACGTTTTTCTTTTACGTTCGATCAATTTAACTAGCAGTATTCATTACAGTTTAGATATAGTTTAAGTAAATTAAAATAATACTCATAAAAAGAATGTTAAAAAGATTGAATGTAATTAAATATTAATACTTTTAAATACGAAAAGATGTCTGGATTTAAAAAATGTGTCATCACGATGTTTTAATTAAATTTGGTTATAATTAAACATTTAGAGTACAAAAATATTAAAAACAGTGATTATATATATATAGGGGATAATTTACATGGAAACAATAAAAGTAAAAATATTTTTACTCTGATTTTAATAAAAAAGAATCATTTATTTCTCAACATTTTTTCCAAATAGTACTTTTATTATTACAAAATACAAAAATTATTTAAAAATATCTTTGAATAAAAATAAATAAATAACTAATTAATTAATTAAATATTTTTTGTTGTATTTCCATTTCAATTTCTGAACCGATTATTGGAAAACCTTTATATATTTTTTTATTCCTCAATTAAATCATAATTTTTTTATTGCCTAAAATAATAAAAAAAGTATTAATAATCACTTTTAACAAAATTGTTACAAAATATTCTTGCGATTAAAAAATTAAACAATTAATAATCGTGAAGAATATTTTTATCTTTTAAAAAAAATAATGAAATTTGACTGAAATTTATTAATTTTTTCCTTGAAAAAAATACTGTGCTAACATATTTTATTTTTTTAATACAACTAATTCGTAAAGAAATAAATAGATTTTAGTTTTTAAAAAAATACTACACATGTATATAAAAAATCTAATTTTATATAAAAAAATATTGTTTACTCTAATCTGACTTGAATTCATTTTGAGTTTTAATAAAACTCAACAACAAAATGAATGTTTCTTTTTCACAATAAAGACGTAAAAGCCATAACATCCCTCATTTCCTCGAAACATCGAAAGTCTTACAACTGGGGTTTATTCCCTTAGTCAAGACAATTGTTCTCTGTCTCGAACATTTCTGCCTGGGAATAATTAATTTTCTTGGTGAAAGATGACATATGTTGTACGATAGAAACCAAATGTAACATGTTGGTTAAAATGTATCAGACAATACAAAAACATTTGCAAACCTTTTTCAAAACTTTCTTTTATAAAAACGTACCGTTTTAATCAAACTATTTTTCAATTAAATTTCTATCAAGAAGAAAGCAATTTTAATATCTGTAAAATCAATAAAAAAATAAATTTTAAATATTTATTTCATTGATTTTTTCAAAGTAATCAACAAAATATTTCTTATCAATAATAAAGAATATACTTGTACAAAATACATATTTTATTATTGTTTCGTTTTTGTATATTTGTTACTTGAAATTGTTTCAATTTGATTACTTATTTCTTACTTTTCTCCATTCTTTACATCCATTCTGATGCCAGACGAACTTCTATTTATTTCTAAAACTCTTTTAAATTCTACAAATCGATAAATACACCATTAGACAGATAATTATTCAAGTGGTAATGACTGCTTTCTGTTGGGGTTCACTCCCTTATCCAGAGAATCCGGTTTTAAAGAGCCGTATACTAGATTTCGCATTCCCTGTTTCACTACTGTCACAAAGAAACAACATTGTCACTCAGCAGCCACTGTGAGACACATGAGTAGGTTTTGCAGACAGGAGTAACTAGTCTTCTACTTCCATGACATTTTCTGGGATTTATAATCTTCACTTACTAATATCAGTGAACATCCACAGTTCACTATCAGCTTTTAACTGGACAATTTTATTTATTAATCATTTTTTATTGTCCAGTAATCGATTTTAATTCGAGATATTTTTAGGTGGAATTTTGTAATTCCATTTTAAAAAAATTGCTTTCGAGGCATTCTTTTACTGGCTTGTTAAAATGAATGACACAAGTATAAAATATTTATACTTAATTTCCCTAAAATTTACAATATTAATATTGCAAATCAATAACGAAGTGAATATACATGGAATCACTGGTGATTCATAGAATATTCTCCATTAAGTCAATAATATACTAAACTTCCATGACTATTTGTTTGGAAATGTGGTGAGTTTGTTTGAAAATTTTGTTGAATATTTCATGAGTCAATAACATAATTGAAATACCAAACTTTTTCGTGACCTTCAATAAGACAAATACACGATATTTGACTTATAAAGCTCAGAATTACTTCCAAATGCATTTTCTTAACAATTGTTAACTTAGGTAATCTTTTTAAACTGATATATATATATATATATATAAAATTAAAAATTGCAGTGGTACCTAAAGAAAAGAACTGACCTGTACTAAATTCTATATTTATATAGATGTTTCTATCTCTAAACAATATTTTATTAAAACACTTTATAAATCAAATTATTACTATCAGCTTTAAAATATAATTATAAAAAAATAAATATATATATATATATATATATATATATATATATATATATATTCAGTGATTGTGTACATGTGATTAAATTTGATGTAATAAAATTCACTGAATCTCATTTTAAATAATATTTCAAATAAATTCAATGTTATATAGTCAATAATTTGATTTGCAACGCTTAAAAATTAATCACACAGTAGTAGAATTTATAAAACGTGTACAAATAATAGAATTGAATATCATAAAATTTTCATATGACATTTAAATATCAATGATAATGGCTGAAAGTAGTCAATTGTGGTTAATAAACAATAAAAAAATTGAATGTGACACATGACACGAACAGAAGAAAGACAAGTTAATGATTACATTGTGGTAAACGTTTCATAAAATTGTTATTAACATGTGAGAAGTTCATTTATAATGAGCAGATATAAATTTCATAGAAGATGTAAATACTAAGTTACGAGTAGAATTATTCCAGCAAGTTTTGTGGTTTTTTTTTATATTTTTTGTGGTTATTTGATGTGATTATGTGACATTCTTTTAAAGTAAAATATTCTTGGGTAAATGTACACAGAATCTAGGATTTCATTTTATTTCAATAATAATAAATTGATAAAACAATTTTCTAAGAAATGATAAAAACATATTGTTGAAAAAATTACTTTTTAAAAAATTCAATTAATACACAAACTTTTTTTAAGTTGGTGATATTTACCATTTAAATCATTGAGAAAATAAAATGAATCTATTTATTATAGTTTTTGATTATTATCTATCAAACTGAATCAAACTTTATACACATTTATATATATATATATATATATATATATATATATATATGTGAATGTATGTATGTATGTAGAGAAAAAGTGTTTGCTTTATAAAAATAAATAAATAAATATGGATAAAATATATATTTAAAATAAAAAAAAATCTTAACAACTGTTTTTAAATTTGAACTGTCAAGTTGAAAAATTGATATATCAATCATACTTTCCTTACGTACCTTATCATTAACACTAAACAATATAAATTTAATTAAAATACTATTTGTTACATTTAGTACACAACATTTTTTTCATTCTTTTGTAATAATCGATTTTTTCAAGTATATTAACGTCACGAAACTATAACGATTAGGTTTTTTTTTCAAGTATAAAGACACGTAACACTACTGTATTCATTAATATTAATTTGAAAATTGTTGAAAACACGCAAAAAGTCAGAATTATTGATTAGAAAATTACTTTGAAGTATTTATGTAGTATTGAACTCAAATACAAAGCCATTTCAATAATTGGAAGTGATTTTTTAGAATCAAATATATTCTCAATAATGATTTTTTTATTAAAGAAAAAATGTTTGTCATAGGATTTTATTCTTTAATTTATTTTATTTTATATAAAATTAATTATAATAATATAATTATATATTTTATTTCAACAAACTTTTAATATCTATTTCTAAAATCATTGAAAATAAATTTATAGAATGTTCGTCAATGAGATAATAATGTAATAAAATTTCAAGAGTCAATAATATAATCACAATGTAGTATTTATGATTTTCTATGAGACAACTGCACGATATTCGACATACGAAGTTTAAAATTGCTTCCAAAGCATTTTTTACTGATTTTATTAAAATAAATGTCAAGATAGGATATTCATATTCAATTTTTTTAGGTTCTTTTAAATTTACAAATTTTAATATACAAATCAATATGTACTTTTGACTAATAAACGAAAAAAAAACCCTTACACAGAACAGAAATAATACTAGAAAGATTCACAAGCAATCATCGATTTTAAAGAATCCAAATTGTGTAAATGCAATTTAATTTCAAAACCTAAACCAAATCAAATAAACTTGTTATCCTCTCCTACGATTACTACCCTGATTAAAAACTGTTCTTTAAAAAAAGTACATTTATTTCACTTTTATTTTCTGTGTAGTTAATTGTATGTCTGTAAGAATAATCCAAGTTAATTTTTATTGACCAAAAATACTTTAATAAAAGATGTTTTTAAAAAATCAAGAATAACTTGAAATTAAATATTAGTAAATGATAGTAAACAAGTAAATATATGTCTAAACTCTTCAGTCTCATTTGGGTATTCTATATAAACGAAATTTCAATAAAAGATAATATTAAAAAAATAAATGATGTCATTACAATGATTAATGTATAAAAACAGTCCTAAAAATTTATTTTTGAACAATCACTACGATAACATAACTTATCAAATAACGTACATAAATGCACACAAATAAATAATTAGACTAAAGCTAGAATTATGTGTTGTATGAATTATTTGAGCACAACTTAATGAATAACATCTGGTTACTTTACATGTCAGACAACTTAATGATATATTTCTGCAGTATATAATTACAAATAAGAAAAAAATATATATGTATAAAATGTCAATCAAAAATGAACTAAATAAATCAGCATAATTTCAGTAAAATCTATTCAAATAGATTTTTTCATTTTAAAAAAATTAAACTATATAAGAACATTTAAAATAGAATTGATAATAAATTATTGCTATCTAACCACATGATTATTACTATATAAATCTGTTAGATTTAATAAATTAAATAGAAAATTGCAAAAAAAATACCTTCATTGATTATACATAACACAACTTATATTAGAAATATATGATTTCGATTATAGATCATTATTATGTATTTTTCTTTCGATGGAAGAACTTCAATTTTTATTTTTTACAGGAAAAAGAATTATTTAAATAAAACAGAATTATTAATAAACAATTTTTAGATGTAAATTGCCAAACATTTATAAACAAACAACTAAATTAGTAATAAAATATGGAAAAGGGATTAAGAATAGTTTTTGGAAAAATCTAAATTGAATTGTAATCAAGAAATAAAACGTTATCAATCTTATATACATATATCGTGATTAAAAAAAATAAATTCATTAAAAAATATGATTGAAAAACAAAACGATTTAAATGATATAAAAACCGATTTATGTTAAAAGCATAATCTTACAATCTACTTTGCCTGAAATGGCATATAAATGATACATTCTCTATGAAAAAAAAATGTTTTTTCTATATAAATCAGGCGAGTGTTCCAAATATCACGCGACGCACGCAACTGAGCACTAAAGCTTAACAAAGTGATAAATATCGTCATTTGGTCTGAAGTATATAATGTTCCGGTCGTACTGTTCTTATAAATTGGATTAATGATTAACCGGAAGACATTTTATCTCATTACGATTTATGTCGTGAATATAGAAATTTTCTCATTTTTTTCTTTTATATCTTTGTACCGACAGTCTTTACACGACCACCACAATTACTCATACTCATCCTTTACAAATTGAGTTAAATTCTTTCCAAACTCAATTTTACTATCCGAATGTTTTGAAGCATTGATTTAGCTCTTAGTTTAAAGGAATACGCCGATAAGGGGACAAATGACAAAGCGACGTTGGATGAAATTTAATTTAAGTCTGCATTGTTTTTAAAACTGTCGTCTACTTGAAAGATAATATGTTGAAATAAAATAAGACTCCGTTGTTCTTTTGTATTATTGACCTTTTTCAAATTGAATAGCGAATTTATTGTTTGTTTTAAACACAATTAAATATATATACATATATATATATATATACATATATATATATATATATATATATATATATATATATATATATATACATGTATATATACATGTGAACAGAGATACACTCAGTTACAGATATACACTTTAATTGTAGGAAATACTTTTAAAAAATATATTAAACAATAATTATTTCCAATGAAAATGAAATATTAAAATTTTATTTGTCTTTGTATGATAATTTTATAAATAAAGTAAATAATAAAAACATAATTATTTTTTTTTAAGTATGTGGAGTTAAAATATAAAACAATACTGAGACATTGTTAATTTTTATTAATATCTATTATAGAATTACTTCTGTATATAACACTATTTTATATATAAAAAAATATAAAATATTTTTATTACACAATATAAACATTATAATGCTTTGATAAACTGTGTAACAATAACTATTTTTAGTACACAGGAACTGAATATCTCTGATATAAAAACATATTACCGTTATATAATAATTAAAATTATGTAGTGAAAACATCTTTATTATAATATTGTATTTTTTATGGATTTTTATATAAAAAAATATGGTCTTGTAGTATATATTTTTAAAAATTGATAAATATATATAAAATTCTATTAACACTAAATATTTTGCAGTTGTAAAAAGAAAATTTAGAATTTAAAAAATAAGATTTATTGTGTATTATTTTTTAAAAATAAAATGTATTTGTGAAATAGCATTAATAAAATTAAAATATACAAAATATTTTTTCATTTGGTAAATAATATATAATTATCATTCAATAAAAAATTACTCAAGAACTATTTTCTAGAATAATTATATAAATTTGTATATATATATATATATATATATATATATATATATATATATATATATATATAATAAACATTTTGAAAAGTAATCATGAAAGTTCATTATTACTTTTCAAGTAAACTACAAAGACAGTGAAACGATAAATTTCAAAACTGTGATATATCCAAAGTTGATCTATCTACACAAAACCATGAAAATATGAAAGTTTAAATTTAATACACTATCTATATAAGTAGTTGCAGCTTCGAGTTGGAGTACGTACTTAATCTCGATGCAATTATCTAAGTAATTAACTGAGAACGTCAGAAACTGAATATGATTTGCGGCAGAAACATGATGTCATCTCAACAATCTACGTTAACCTTTCATGTACAATATTTCATTTCATTTGATATGAAAAGTATGTTTTGTAAGATACTTTTTAAAACATTTCTAATCATATTACTGATATTGAAACAAATAAAGTATATTTTTATGTACAAATATTGATATAAAAAATACAATAACTTTATTGTACTAAAAATATATTACTCATTTTCTAAGAATATCTCACTCACAGAAAAATATATAAGAAAAATATGTTTTTTGAATAGTTTTATTTACTTAAGATAACAAATATATTTTATTTCAAACTAAATATATATTAAATTTATACTATAGAATAATTTAAATAAAGAAACTAGTGACAATATATTTTTTTTTAAAAAAAAAACTTTATCAACGTTACAAGATTTTATAAAAAAATGTTGCTAATAATTATAGTTAAATATGTTAATTATTTAACATTTTATACATTCTTGTAGATTTAAGAAGTGATTTATATATTTAAAAAAATAACCAGCTTTAATTTACAGTTATGAAAATTTCATTTTTAAAAATCTTAAAACATAGGATCTTTTTTAATTTTTATTTAATAAGTACAATAAACAGTTTATAGCAACAGTTAAAAGTGATTCATGTGCATTATTACGCTAAATGTAACTGTTACCTCATTGGTTGTAAAACAATATTTATTTAACATTTAAAAAGTGCCCACAGCACTATGCGTAGGTGCCTTACTGCTGTACAACACTAATTAGTTTTCATTCTAAATTTACGTTTAATTTAGCTTCATTTCAATGTGTAACCGATGTGAAATTTTGTAAAAATATTTTTGATTCGCTAAAATGATAATTTTAAAACCATAATAAATAGAGAATCGAGAGAATAACATCACTTTGTAATTATAACAATATATTCATCCTACTTAGGATTGCTAATCCAGTAACAAGGCATTCATATTTTGTATTCATCATTACTTTAATTAAGTATTATTTTGAAGGTCTACATTAAAAAAGACATGAATTTGATAATATTCAAATAAAGAGCATTAAAATCCAGAACATTTGTATAAAAAAAATAATTTTCTTGAACTTATTTTTAGTAATTTTCTTATTTAATTTTTATCAATAAATTATATATATATATATATATATATATATATATATATATATATATATATATAATCAATGGATAAATAGAATATCATCATGAGAAAATTCATTAGTGTGAAATGGAAAAGAAATGTATTGAATAGCACGAAATAAAAAGTTTTGGAATATGAATTCTTATAATAAAAAAAACGTTGATCAAGTAAAATACCAATTAAAAAAGGATGAATCTTTAAACGTAGTTATAAAAAATATCAACTGTAAAAATGAAATTATTTTTATATAATAAAATTTTACATGTTCAAGAAAATTTTAATTAATCTTTATATAAGTATAAAAAAATATTTATATACATATTCACATTGTATGTACAATATTTACCTATATTATTTAATATCCATTAAATTTATTATGTATAAAATATGATACTATTAATTATTAATACCTATTATTATTAATTCAATGTTATTAATTATTAAACCAAATACAAACTAATAATTATATATATATATATATATATATATATATATATATATATATATATATATACACATACACACACTTCACATAAATAACTAAACATCAACAACAAAATTATAATATAAAATATTTTATCGATTTACTCATTTAAATAAAATGTTTTTGATGAATAAATGTCTGAAATAGATGATTTATAGCATTACACGTAAATAAGTATTATCCGTATCAATAATCTTGTCGGATAAATAAAACTAGACCTCTTTAATACTCTTCGGCCGTCGTCGAGGTCAAAGAATCATGCACGCCATTTAAAGGGTTAATCATATTTTCAACGTTCATTCTTCTGATAGCTGTCAAATAGATGAATTGTTTACTCGCGTATTCGAATACTAACCCGCTTTTGTCTCGTGTCACAGTTCTAGAATTCTGACAATTTATATTCTCCACGAAATAGTGTCGTAACTCGGAAAGTATCTTTCGATTCATTTATTATTGTATCGTTTCATTGATAGAACGATAACAATGGATTTCGTGAATTATTTTTTCTTGAAATTCTGAAGTGGATATAAAATTTTTATTGGTCTATTATTTCACTATAAAAAATAATGATTTTTTTAAGATTACAATCGAAGATTTCTGCGAGTTTTTATTTTAACTATAAAATGATGAGAAAGCCAGATCGTGCATTTTTTTGTTCGGTATGTACTCAGTAAACACATTAAATATCGTATTTGGTTTCCCAATCTACAAATATGTGTGTTTTTTTCCATACAATTTACATGTGAACGTGAATATGAGTCACGTTCATACATTTATATTGAATATGACTAATTTTTTACATAAACATAAGGTACAAGTGAATTCTTATAAACAGATAGTAAGTAATGTTGACCTTCACAAGCGGATTTTTAAGTCAACAAATATGAAATATGTTCAATAGCCTGTAAAATAAATTTTAATATATGAATATAATGAATTATATATATATATATATATATATATATATATATATATATATATATAAAATATTGAATGAATATATTTAAAATATAAAAAAAACATTTCCTACATTTTGACTTGAATTAAATAATTAAAGTTTCATTACAAAACCATCTGTTTTTTTAATTTAATTTATGCTACAATAAGTTAGTTGCATTTTAAAAGAAATGTCATTTCTTTGAAATGATGGTCATTCAAAATGTTAGATCAAGTTCAAAAATTACAAAAAATGCATTTTAAAAGAAAGTTTATTAATGTGTACACTTAAGAACAATAGTTATTAATGTGTACACATAGAATTTGTATAAATATTTGTTTTTGCTAATTACATGTAAAAAGTTTTAGAACGTTAAAAATATGAAATCGAGTTTATTAAATTGCTATATTAGTAAATAAATATATTAATTGCTTTTAAAATTTGTGTTGTTGAATGAATACATAAAGTTTGACTTTCTACTATTATTTAAAGATAGAAAACCAAACTGAACTTAATTGACTAATATAAATATTTTTATTATTTTTTAAAAAAATCTTAAAAATATTTTCGAACAGTTAGTTCTTACATATTTTCGCATAAAAATGAAATCTGAATTTTTTTAAAGAGACATTTCAAATTTTTAATTTAAGTGACATAAATCGGAACCTGCGCTTACGATTGACTTAAATGAGCGATTGATATTTGACGTCTGCCTAAAATGCTCAAATTGCACTGAAGATCGAAATCAACACCTGATCGTTGATATATAGATTTTAAGGAATGCTGTACTTGCCATTTGGAAAAAATTGGACAAAAAATGAAAAAAAAACACAGAGATTAAAAAAAGGTTAAAGGTTAAATTACCTTTGATTTCTGTTGAAAAAAATCATATATATACACAGTTAGTCAAAGTGAAACTCATACAATATCATGTTCAATAAATTTTTGTATATAATTTTTTAAATAAAAAAAATCCCTTTTATATTTGACTTAAATTGTTTATTGAGGATATTTATGTATGTGTGTGTGTATGTATGTGTGTATATATATATATATATATATATATATATATATATCTATATATATATATATACACACACACACATATATATACTGCACACACACACATAAGTCATTGTTATATATGGGTAACATAAGCAATTTATTGATATAATTCAATAAAGTCATTAAATTAAAAAAAATATATATTGAATTGATAATAAATACAATATTCATTATATTTATTTTCAATTAAATATTTTTTTTTAATTTAACGACTTTATTGAATTATATCAATAAATTGCTTATGTTACCCATATGGCAATGACTTATGCACGACAGTGTATGTATATTCACATTCATGTAATTCTAATAATAATTTAAATATTTCTGAAACTTATTTTAAAATATAAATCAAATGTATTTATTTAAACTTGAGGAAATGTACTGCAGTAGTTATATTAGTAATATACATAGGTGCATAAATCACTTCAAGAAATATTTTTTTATTAGTCTCAATAAGAAAGTTAAATGTTTGCTACTTAAAGCAGGTAATAAAAAAATACTACTACGTTTCTGCTTAGTGGTTTCTGTAATATATTATCAATAATGTTACATACTTGTAAAAATACGTACATACTGGTTTTACTTACATTTAAAATGTAGACATTTATTTGTTCAAACCACAAACGATAAACGTTCACAGACATTTATGACACATTTTCACTGCAAAAATATATTGTATTATACATATAATATTATACAACATAACTATATTTCTTTTTCTATCTTTAACCTTTTAATATCCTTCACAATAATGATTTTACAAAATGAATTCTTGCTTTAATAGAATATATCAGTATTCTAGTTAAACTCTATACATATAATTATTTTTATTGACGAGTAGTCTAGGTCTCTTTTTAGTTGTAAAATGAATAATTATACATGCACACGTGCAAGTTTTATTACAATGACATATTGCACTTTTTTATTGTGTTGTATTTTTTCATAAATGAAAAATATTAACAAGTATGCATAGCTTGTGATTTATTTCAATACATGTAACGACGGAAATTTATATATTCGTGTTTAAATGTGTACATAACCAAAAAAATATATGATATTAATAACACAAACAGTAAATATTTGTTCTAGTTTCATCGTCACTCTCTAATGATTAATGTTTTACTCGATCACATATTGTGTCGGAGCTACTTATAGAAAATTCATGAAAAAATGCAATTTAAAAAATGTATTTAAATTTTATCATCTTCAGAAAAGTCAACACGTCAAATAATATAGTATGACAAATGATTTTGGTCTATATTTTTTATATACAGTAAACAGATGTTTAAAAACGATTAATAATATATTTATAAACATTTGTAAAGTTAATTAGTAATTCAATTACGTATCCAGAATATATATATATATATATATATATATATATATATATATATATATATATCATATAATATAACACTGAAACTCGAAAATATCCTATTTTGGACTTTCAAAGCATTCAAGTCAAAAGAAATAGTTTAATTTCTTAAAACAGTGTAGCAGAAATGAAAAAATAATAATACTTTTTTAAATAAAACTAAACATATATTTTACGAAATAATTAAATATCAAAAAAATTTCTATGTCTATACTTTGATAACCATTAATAAAGGATCATCCAAATATGATGTCTAGATTTGTGTTTTATTAAAAAGAAACTATACACATGTTTCTTTTTAATAAAACACAAATCTAGGAGACACATTTAGATGACCCTAAATATATAAATTAATCAAAGTAAACAATAAGTATTTATTAAACATTTTGACAAAGAAAAATTGAATGGATTGAAGTAGTGAACGGTAAATAACTTGTAAAAGTAAATTTTGTCACAGGGCCAAACTATAATTGTATCAAATATCTGTTTACAACTGTTTGTCATATGTATGTTTACAAATTCAATTAAAATTTAAATAGTTCGTAACTCTTGTGCACAATTATAACGTGATGTAATTCACAATTCAAGTATCTTTAATATATCGACCTTAATAAAGGCATCCTAAGTATTTTATGTACGACAAAATAAACACTGATAAAACATATTAAACTGCGTTTAATTCCTAATAGTGTTATCGCTTATGTTTATGCATAAGTGTTTAATGTTCATACATTTAAGTATTCTCTGATAATCTGAATTTCAAATCTGAATATATGCATAAAACTTCAATAAAACAAAACTACTTTTGATAGAAAACGTCTACGAGATTGAAGTGTAACTTTCAGTATTTACTTTAATAGCACAATAGTTTTAATTACAAATATTATAGAGAAGAGTACAAGTAGTTGCTTTTAGGCAATGCGTAAGATCTTAGCACAAATTGTTGTCGTATAAGCGTTTAACGACCAATAAGCACAACGCAATTATGTTGAACAGAGAGTAGGTACAGGCAGTTATCTGCCTCTTAACGAACCCTTTTCCTGGCCGAGGATCGCATCAGATGTGACCAAATATTGGGGACATGACAACATGAACGACAGCGGTGTACTACTAATCTTAACATTATACATGACTGCGTATTTTATGCTACGATGTTATTAAATGGAAGCCTGTCAGTCCGATTAATACTTTCTGTTAAGTGGCTAATAATACACAACATCAGCGTTATTAGAAATGTTTTAGAAATATGATTATGGATAATATGACATCGGTTTTCAACATTTTTACAAAATTTATTAAATATATATATATATATATATATATATATATATATATATATATATATATATATATAATCACCATCGCCATTATTACTCACATCAGCTTATATCAGTCCACTGCTGGGTGAACGCCTTCATTGAAAGTTATTATTCTCTGGTACTTGATCATTCTTACTAATTCAAGCAAGCGGGTTGTCGAGAATGTTTTATTTAGGGTTTACTCCCCTATATGTGTATGTATATGTGATACTGAAATGAACTTGATTCATTCGTATTTTATGCTCAATCGCCATATATTGTAAATAATTACTAAAATGGAGAATAAGGCAAATAGAAACGAAAAATTACTAATAATTATTAAAATTGATAGCGATTATATGTAATTTCCAGTCATAACTAGCAATCATGATACATATAATTCAAAAGAAACATATTTCAAATAATAAATATAAAATATCATGAACTTTTAGCCAAATAAACAAAAATTATGGAGATAAAAATTTAAAAAATAATCATTGAATAAATTTATAATTATTATGAAAATATTAAATAATTATACGAAGGCATAAAATTCACAAAAGTAATTTTTAAAACGAATCTATTAATTTAAGTGTTGCCAATAAAAACACATTTCAAACATCAATATATACTGCAATCAAATAAAAATGTGATTCTTTCCTTGAAATGACAATAAAAAATATTGTATAAAAAATTAATTACTTATCTTAAGTATAACAAAACAGTATGTAAATGAACTGTTTGTAATTATTACATTCTTGTTCATTTACATATTAAATTTTATAATAAACATTTACAATGTACAAAAAATATAATGTAAAGTAAAAAATAATTATGAAACATAAATTCTATAGAATTATCAAATATCTATTTCATCATTTTTTATATAAGAAAACTAAACTTTTTTATTTTCAAACATATTCATTAATTAAATTGATCGTTTAATATTAGCAAATATTCATAATTACCGACTAATTTGATAAAGGTACAAACAATAACCATACTTTTAATACGTTTAGTAATTATTCATAATTTCCGGTGATTAGATATAATCTCACAATTATTAAATTCTCCGTAAAAATAGCATGATATGCAAAATATTTTAAGATTGTATTATAGTTACTCATACACATTACAAATTATTACAACACATACTATTATATTATACATACACACTACAAATTCTGTTCTTCAAAAGAACAATAAATAAAGTAATCTAAAAACGTCTTTATGTACATTTTTTTTTATCACTGCAAATTTTATTTGTGTACAGAACACACATTCTTTTTGTATTATATACATATATATTTGAAAATAAAAAATATATTCGAATATTTACAAAAAATTATAAATAATTTTAACTGAATTCAAATTACAAATTTTAAAATAATTATATTACTAAAAACTCTAATTTAAATTTTTTACGTTAGTTTTTTTTATATAAAATAAACTTAAGAGTTTCTAAATCGATATCATATTTATTTTCTCATGATGAAAATTATCTGAAATCATTAATTTTCGATAACAGTATATTATATTCAATTTAATTATTTAATTTATAATTATGAACTAGGGTATCAATATATCTTTTCATTTTAGAAATTTGTTCTATTACTCTATCACTATTTGATTCTGTTCCATCATCACTTTTATTTCCAATTAACTCTCATAAATTATACAAACATTAATAACGATTATATACTAAAAATATTTTTTCGTTCCATTAAGTAAAAAAATGATATCTACTTATGTATAATATCCAGGTTAAAGTTTTCTCAAAATAATATTTCACCAGACTAATATATAAAGAGCAATAAAAAAAATCATAGAAATATCCTCTTATTATATTCATTTTCACAGATCGTTTGGTTAAATAACAAAATGATTTGGAGATTAATTTGATTTTTTGCAAACATTTCGTAGTGTGCACTAAAAAAAAATCTTACACACAAAATGTGAATCTTGATAGTGTAAATTTCAATTTATATTTTATGCTTTACTAGACAGTAATTTCCCAAGAGTTAACTGTTACATATACAGACGTATAGACTTTCTGAGCTCACAAATTCAATGATATACTTTCCTCCAAGGGATTTTTCTAAGACAATTTTTGAATATCGCACAAGATTCGTGTCGTTTTATTCTTGTACATATTTTAGAAAATGTAGTCAAAATTCATATTTATATATATATATATATATATATATATACATGTTCTTTATAAAAAGGAATATTTTAAATAAATAATATTTGGAAATTTATCAACGAAAGCACTGTATGATATTCGGAGTTAAAAAATGAACAGAATATCATAATACATTCCTACATATGTGTTTAAAATTTACATACATTACAATCCCTTATTTTTCTAAAAAATAAGATGATATACGGCCTTAATTCCACCACTGAACGTATTCAATCTTCCCTAGATAAAACTGTGGGCGATGTGTTTACACAAGGCAGTAACAATTTCTCTCGGATGAAATTCCTATACCATACATACATACATATATACGAATTCGTTTAAACTATGGCAATGTGGAAGTCTGATGGAAGCTAGGTTGACGTCCCCTCGTGGTATCGGCGGCTCCATTTGGCTGTTGCTATAGCGACACCACTTTGTTTTCCGTGTCCAATAATGTGTGGCGTGCAAGAGTATAACAGCAACGGCTGGCAAGCAAACGAGGGAAGCAACAGCGGCAACCAACACCGAGCTTGACTTGATGCGTTTTGTCTGATGCATGTGTCAGTGACATATTATGAGCCATACACGATGTCATTATTATTAAAGGGGTATTAATGATGCGACAACAATTTTTTCCTGTTTGTTTGTGGCGGATATGAAAAATATACAGCGAAATATTTTTATTTCTATTGTACAATTTTTTCGGTTATTTACGGATGCCCGTGTTAAATAATACGGGAAAAATGTACAGTTGTAAGATAACTTTCATATGGCAGTAAAAACAAACATTAATTGATCGCTAAAAATAAAAAAAACGTGTTTGAGTTTTATGAGGAACGTTAAACAACGTATTCTATTTTAATTCGAATTATTCAATATGTCATATTTTTATTTATGAAGGGAGTAAAATTATTACATACATTGTTTTTAATTAAATTACGAAATATATTTCCAATACACAATTGATTCCTATATTTTTGCAAATTATTGTTAATGATTTTTCATTAAAACTAAATAAATACAGAATTTATGTAAAAATATTTATTTAGATGCAAAATGCAATTAATAATAACATTTTTTCAATCGTCACTTAATGAAGAAATATTTTAAACACAATTTAACATTTTAATGTGAATACATCATTAGAATTAAGTCATCATCTTTAAAAATATCTCCTCGTATATACATTTGAAGAAACGCTTTTAACTCACAGGTATACACAAACATATTTCAAAGTTAATAAGTTTCTTAGAACGCAGGAAACCGTGACTATATCTGAAAAATATTCAATTCATTTAAGATAAATACAACTGTGTAAATAAGATACAATTAAAACTAATTTAATAATTATATTTAATTCATAAACATGAATAAGTACAGGTGTAAGACATGTTATTCATACCGTTTGTAGTAATAATAAAAAAATCTGATAATAATAAGTGAATCATTAAGAAATATATTACAATAAAAAGGTGTCATAATTAAAAAAGTAAATATTAGTTCAATAGAATTATATCGAAACGATGATAAATAATATTAAGTCAGAAAATATGTTTCACTTATGATTCAAAACGTAAATGATTCAACGAATTGCATGAAGAAATATGATTAAAAATGAAAGTATTAACGTCATCAAACACAATCGATACTGCTTCCAGCAACAAAACGCACGTGCTGAGTTCAATAACATCTACGATACACACATAAAATATTAAATTATCGGGTCATTCATGATATAAATGCACTTCGGAGAAATAATGCTATTATGTCCTTTCAAAAGATACTAATTAAGTTATTAATTGTCGAGAATCTTCTTTTAAAAATAATTTCATTTAATAAGTTTAATGGAGATTCACTGTTAGTTAAATGTACTTAATAAACATATCTATTATATAATAAATATATATATATATATATATATATATATATATATATATATATATGTATGTAAAATAGTTACTTTGTAAATTATTTCCCTCTAAACTTCCCTTTTAAATGTTATAAAGCAGTAAACCGCTAAGCTTTACGAAACTCAAATAAAGATTGAACCACCCTCTTTATACAAATACACCTGATCTTATATTAACTTTTGTGGCTATAGAACAAATTGTATTAACTCAAAGGCATAAATTAAATTAGTGATTAATACAGAAAACAGCATACAAAAATAAACGAGATAAAAATATATAAATAAAGGCATGGATACAGAGACACAATGAAAATAATTAAATTAATGAACAGGAAATGTATTTAGAAACGCCATCCATTCGAAATGAAAAATATGACGTTGTGGAATAAATTCGAGAAATAAAGTATTTATATTTTGAAAATAGGTATAAATAAATTTGATAAATTCATTTTATGCAAATGTGCTTAAACGTACATAAACGTACAATGTTTGTATATAAACATAATTCTGAATATATTTTCGAAATTATGTGAATGAATATCATAAACTTATAATTTGATTAAATTATTTGCGCCTCAATCATTTATGCAAATCGTTTCTGAAATTATCTTAATTAAATATTAATAACAAATTTATTATTATATAAATTAAATGATAAACATTTATTTTCACCAATGTCACAAATTCATTCTTCTATTTAATTAAATTATCTATGAATATAATTTGCATGGATTTATATCAATGAATTAGTTTCATTTTCAAAATAATAATACATATTGTTTTTGCTTCATAAGTAAGTAGTCTATTTTATCATTATTATTTTTTATAATATATTAAAAAATGACAAATTTTGATTTTTTTTTCATTTGAATTAAAACAATATTTGTTGTATTTGTAATAGACTTAGTTTTTTTAAAAAAAAAAATGTATAATTCAATGTACCGCTTTATTATTTAATCGAAATAAAAAACAATAATTATAATTCAAGTTTTTAAATTCAATATTAGGAGATAAAACACTATTTATTGTTGTTAGTTAAGTTCGAAATATATCTACATTATATAAAAATCCATCTCCGTATACCTCGTTAAAATATTTTAATAATTTATACTGCCGATGAAAAAAATTTGAATAGAAAACAAAGGAAATATTCATTGTACGTGGCGTACAAAAAGTTTCACGCACAGGAAATAACAGATAATGTTACGACAAAATGAATGAAACGTCTCGATTTTTCATGCACCCTCGTCATGCGGATTGAACGACTGATGAATTTAGACGAAAATAGAAGACCGTGGCGGAAAACATTCAACTGCAATACTAACGGTCAACAGTCGAGCCTTACTATACAATACATATATACTAAACGGACTAAACTTTTTCAATGAAGAGGAAATTTGTTAAACTCGAGAAAACGGGACACTGCCTCTAAGTTAATTTCGGTTCAAATTAATTGAATAGAACCTTTGTCAAATATAGTAACTTGAAACAGAGAGTTCCTCTTGATTTTAGATAATTGAATAAATAAAATATAATATACATATATTGTTCACTAACAATGTTTCAGTAGAGAAAACAAAGTTGCTTGTTCTTATTTCTCTTCGCGATTGATTTTTCAATGTCTATCGGATTTTAATATTTATTAAAATATATAAGTCTTTTTCTATTTTATTAAAGACAATCTAAACATGATTTACAACTACAATGTGTAATAAGTTCAATACAAAAATAAACAATACATATTTGTTAATGAAAACATTAAATCATCTATCACAAGTGATTTAATATGGACGTCGTCTGTTTTCGTTGATAAAACTATATACATAATTGTAATATGCAAATATTACCACGGCCATTTTTAAAACGCAAATACACGAAACGCCTTAATAAATTCGAAATCAATTGAATATCCCAGCACTAGCATATTTTAATTGTTTACAAACATACTTGGAAGATTTAATGGAAGGAATTTCATACACACCTATTTCAATTTACATATTTCAATAATACTGCGTCTTAGAATTTGCAAATGAGATATGACTGCTCGTCGTCGTTCCTCAAGCATCTGATTTTACCACATGCTAATAGCATTAGAACCGATATTTCTCCACTACCTACTATTCACTGTTCGTCTTGTGCATTCCACGAATGTTTGTCGTGTGTACTTTCAATTATACTACTCACAAATTACGTCCATCAATCGACTTGCATAATCTTGATAACGAGGTCACATCGATGAAGACCCTGTTTATGCAATATTTCAATCTAGGCTAACTAGTCAATAATTAGTGTTTTTGTTTACTAATAATATACGTTGATATATAACATTTTTTGCCAACTGTTCATTTATAAATTTATAAATAATACTTTATTTTCGTACAGCAACTACTTTTTGTTATTCAATAACAAATAATATCTTTATTATAATTGTTAATCAATAGAAACAAATTTTTTTATATCAACTTATTTAATTTTCCTATCGGCATATTCTCATATCGTAAATCAGTGTTTTTTAAATTTAATTAATTTTAATATAATTCAAATTTCAATTTTTGGATCATTTTGAATATACAGTTATTTAAATGGTTAATATAAATAATACAAATTTAAAATAAATATTTTTCCTTAAATAATTCTTAAAAAATAGCTACAATCAATAATACCACACGATTTACAAAAATCAAACTTATCAAGTCTTAGTTATTTAATAATAAAAAAAAATAAAACGAATTTTTGTAGATAGAAAGAAATTTCTTTTAAGAAAATAAAAAAAACTGAACTTATAAAAAAGTCGTTCAATTTATATAAAAGACAAAAAAAAAACATTTTCTAGTATTTTGCAAAATTAAATTCCATTTTATATGAATAATACAAAAAATACTTACATATTCGACAGAAAACTTATTAAAAAGAAGTGTTAGAAAAATAATTATTTACAAGAATTTATCTCTAATAACAATACAAATTTATGAATAATATTTTCTAAATGTAGTATTATTTTTTATTGATTAACATTACTGAATATTTTCATTCTAAATTAAAAATAAATCACTTTATATAACCACACGATGTTTAATTAACCATTTGCACTTCACTTTTTTCATGTGTATATTTAGATGACTAAACCATAGCTTTCAAAGTATAGTATGATTTTTTTTAATAAAAAATAAATAAACAGTGATATTTTTTGGTAAATAATCGTTTGCTGACTTTTCATGTTAATAATATGAATTTTTACGACTATTTTCGATTATAAACTTTTTTAGTAACAAAAATGATAAATTAAATAAAATGTTGTATAAGTGTGTGTTGTTGTTTTTAATTATGTATATATATATATATATATATATATATATATATATATATATATATATATATATATATATATATAGTTAAAAACAGCGGTCAAGTATCGATTGCCAATGAAAATATATTTAGCATTTTAATTAAACTAGTCATGACACGAAAAGCACGTTCGTTCCATAACTAAACTACGTTCAGATACGATCAATTTGATTTCAAGTTGAATATTGATTGACGTTCTATGACAGTACATTTTACATACATTTTGCAAACATACAAAAAATCTGGAAAAAGTGATACACATATGGAAAAAATGCAATAAACATTGATATTCGTACATCAACAGTTTGAGACTGCGGAGATTTTAAAATATAAATATATACATGTGTGTGTATACATACACGAATACATATATATATATATATATATATATATATATATATATATATATATATATATATATACACATATATACACACATACACACATACATAGATACATACACATATGAATAAAAGTTGAAGGGTATATTTTTATTACGGTAACAAATATGATCACGAAACGACAGTTAAATGGTATAGCATAACACATGATGTAAAAAGAATAGTGTATCAGCTCAACGGAATACTAATTCGTGAAAATAAAAATGCAAGAAAGTATAGTTTATTAAGTTGTGAAGTGTACACGTGAGGAACAACTACATGTAGTAAAATGACATGCTTAATGATAAGATGAAAATATCTTTTACAATAACAAGTTATGACAATTTCATGTGTATGTGTGTGTGTGTATATATATATCAATTCGTATGGTTGAAAATCGAATTTCCATTTTTTCTATCTTTTATCAAAACTGAAAATATATATAAATATTTTATATATAATATATATATATATATATATTTATATATATATTCGGGAATATATATATATATATATATAATAAATTCATATGGTTGAAAATCGAATTTCCATTTTTTCTATCTTTTATCAAACATAGAATGAATTTTATCTACATAAAACTCCTGTTTGGTCAATTTCTTCAAAATCAATCAATTCAAAATCAATTTCTTCCAAAATCAATTTTTATCATCTAGAATTAAAGATTAGGTGTAAAGTAAAGTAAATTTATGATTAAAATCACATTTTCAAACATAGAACGAATTTTATTTGCACAAAACTCCTGTTTGGTCAATTATCTATAGCTTAAATCAAATATTCACTATTTTCATTTTTGAGAACTATTTATATAGTAACTTTCTATTTTTTCACCTAAATTATATACTTGGGGCCGAAAGATACAATCTAAATTCAAACCATATATTTTTAACAATAATAATTATTTTTTTGAAATATTTTTGGGCTATGAGAAAAGATGGAAAAAATGAAAAATCGATTTTCGACTATAAAATTTCTATTTCTTAATAACGAGTGTTATTTTTAGTGGAATATGACTATATTTTATCAACATAATCGTTATCTAATAAAATAGATTGATTAATATCGATTTTTAAAATTTTTAATTTTTGACCTCAAAAAAACGACGACCTATAGTATGTAAAATTTAGTAAAAAATTAATTTCTTCCAAAATCATTTTTTTCCATCTAGAATCAAGGATTAGGTGTAAAATAAAGTAAATTTATGATTAAAATCACATTTTCAAACATAGAACAAATTTTATTTATAAAAAAACTCCTGTTTAGTCAATTATCCAGAGCTTAAATCAAATATTCACTATTTTCATTTTTGAGAACTATTTATATAGTAACATTCTATTTTTTCATCTAAATTATTTACTAGGGGTTGAAAGATACAATTTAAATTCAAATCATTTATTTTTAACGATAGTAATTTTTTTTTTTGTAATATTTTTGGAATTTGAGAAAAGATGGAAAAAATGAAAAATCGATTTTTGATTATAAATGTAGTATTTTTGAACAACGGCTATTATTTTTACTAGAAAATAACTATTTTTTATTAAAATAATCAATATTTAGTAAAAAATATTAATATATATATATATATATATATATATATATATATATATATATATATATATAAACTTGTATTTTAATTCAACAAATTTAATTCCATGCATCTTACATAAAAATCTTGACAATGATTACAAATATATATAAAATAAATCAATGATAAGACATTTTTTTACTCGAAGTAAAAATCTGTCGAAATTCGTGTCAATGTTAAGTGGTACCTACACATATGTAATCAATAACAAGAATAAAACTACACAACAAACATATTCCTCGAACTGCTTATATCTACATCCTCTATTCAAAGAACGTTTACACTCGTTACATTCAATAATATCCATTACTATATTAAAGAAACTCACGCATGTCATTTTGAATGAAAAACGAGAATTGTAAAAGTATTATTTTTTTATTCTGATAAGAAAACAACATTCAAACTTGTCAGAAATATTTTTTGATAAATAAAATTATAAACTGATATTTGTACATGATTTTATGTACCGCTATGGAAGACTATACGACATCAATGCAATTTCATGGAGAAATGGATGGTTTTAAAATTACTTTAGAAAATTTATAAACAAAATAAACTTTGTAAAAAAAATATATTCTTGATGTAACAATAATATTTGCCGTTCTCTATATAAAATAGTTACGTTTAACGTTAAATTTATATTTTTAGATGTTTCTCAAAAAAATTCTACTAGTAAATTACACTAAATCGTAATACTGAAAATTGCAACAAAGTAAATTATATATATATATATATATATATATATATATATATATATATATATATATATATAGATATATAAATATACAATTGTATTTATCACTTAATGGAAATACATCAGATAAAAATGTTTCTTTAGCATTAAATCTGAACAGACACAACAAAAGAAAGGTGAACTGAAAGAAAGCTCAAGCTCGCACCTTTTGTTACAAATTAATGACCAACGTGACGTTAAAATGAAATCCCACTTGAGCTTACTTGCTTGTAGTTTTCATTGTAGAATCTTTTCGAAGTCTACACAATCGTAATTTGTTGAAAAACAATACAAACAAAGAAAATACTTATAGATGAGGAAAATTTAATCTTAAAATGTTTCTTTTTCGATTTCTTATAAATTGAGAACAAGAATTAGATTTTAATACTTTAATAAAAAAAATTAAAAATTAAAAAACATACACATATTTACTTAAGATATTCTAAATAATGTCTTGTATGAAGAAAAAAACATAATTAATTTTTTCCATTCGTTTTTATACAACTATTTTTGATAATTTTTATAGTAGCAGTATTTTTAAGAACGTCATTATTTTTTGTTACAAAATAAAAAGAAAAGAAATTGTTAATGTCATTCGAATTTTTTCTATGATTATACGTTTATACAAGAATTTTTAAAAAGAACATTTTATTGTAAAAAAATACAGTAGCTACAAGATATTAGACTTGAATACAAAAAATAGAATAATCATCTACCTGATAATATCTCGGGGCTGAAACCGGTTTCAAATTTAATACAAGACTCATCGATGGTCAAAAGAACAGAATTATTTTGTTCTCTTGCACGCACATTTATGATAATTGACATTTATTACAGCTACATTATTAAAATAGAATAAAAAAAAATATTTTTTTTAGTAAATACATTTTATAATAAATACAACGCTGGTAAATTACATTCAAAAAATTCAATTAAAAAAAAATCAGCGCGTACAAAATGATATATAAGAGTCAAATTCAAATTACCAATTATATATGCATTCATAAAGTTGTTTATTTAAATGAGAATTGAAGAATCAAAATGGAAAATAAGAAATTTATGTATGAAATATTTATCTATACATTTGTATTTGTATGTATATTTAAAAATCTAATTAAACCATAGAAATGAAATAACGAAGGACTGTTCAAAAGTGCTTTACCGTACACGACTTTTAAAACATTCCTGTCGTACGTTTGTCTCTTAAATAATATTTATATCGCATAGTTCTTTGCAGAAACACGGCTTGTTCATAATGCAACGCCTACATTCACTTATATACTTTACAAAAGAAATGTTAATCAAATATTAATGCTTGAGCTGAAACCTTGTATTACGATTCACAACAATCCTCAGTCAAGAATACGTTATAAAACGTGCGTGTAAAGTTCTAATAGAGATTCAGTGAGTAACTGAGATGTTAATAATGCAGTCTATAAGCAAAGATACCCAGTCACCCTAATAATTTATCAACTGAGCGAATTCTTCTTCATTTCGTACTTCTAATTTACTTGTACCAAATTGGTTTAAGAAAGAATTAATTTTAAATCGCGCATTGAACACTAATTTGTTAGATTGTTCCATGTAATCAATTATTTTCTTAGCTGATTCTGTATGAATATTGATTTTTACTCAAAAAAACGTATTTTGTGATAACGGTTGAATGTTTATATGGAAATTTGAGTAGTTTTCATTTAAAAAATCAATTATCAATACAAAACTTTAAACACTGACTCCTTATTTGAAAAGTTTTATTTATGTGATTTTTTTTATTGAGAAATCATAGAAAAACTAAATCTTACCCACATAATAATTATTATATATGATTTTTGCACTAAAACAAATACTTTATTTCAAGTAAAATATTATATAAAAAATATATTTCTCATATGTTATATTATATACGTATTTCGTAACATATTTAAAATAATAAGTATTTTCTAAAAAAAAATCTAAAATATATGGTCATCCAAATGTGACGCCTAGTTTTGTATATTATTAAAAAAAAACATGTGTATAATTTCTTTTTCTTTTTAATAAAGCACAAATCTAGGTGTCACATTTGGATGACCATAAAAAACATACGATACTGACATACGATATTGACATAACATATTTCGAACTTGCATTTTTTAAAATGAAAAATATTAAAAATCTAAACCATTAAAAATGAAAATTTGATTTACATTTTTTATTAAAATTATATATATATATATATATATATATATATATATATATATATATATATAAATTTGTCAATAGATAGTACAATAGTGATAACTTATTTTAACATTCAATATTATTTAAAAAAAAAAATTAGAAAATGTGAAAATTTAATTCATCAATTAAAACATTATTTAGATAATTTTGAAAAATAATGTATTTTTTTATTAATAAAGTAAGAAGTTTTTTATGAATCGTACTTAAAATTATTTTTGATTAATTATGAAAAATATTCCCAAAAACAAATTTTAAAATAAAATATTTTTTTAATTTGATTCTAATTGGAACTGATTATATATAATGATTATTTAATATATTTTAAAATAAGCTAATATATGTGTACTTTTCTATTTTAATTGAATAACTATGAAATCTAATATTCCGCAATAACAATTTCAAATAGACCAAAAAAAATCAGTTATTTGTACAAGTCTTTCTATACATCAATACAAAATGTTTAAAAACATTTCACTGTAACCTATAAACTTATATTAATTCATTCTCTTTCGACCTTAAAAGTAATAAGCCAAGCATATTAAAACAATCAAGCAAAAAAGCAAGAACACACATAACAATACAATTCAATAGATACAGAACTTCCCACACATGAACATACCATTGCCATTTAACAATTCTTGTATTTCGATACTCTTACTTTCAAATGACCACATACACCCCAAGGCGTCAAATACGTGGGCGTAGTATGAATCCGGTCCGCATGTACAGATAATAATATATATTGCTGTTATATTATTGTCAGTCAATCCTGAACTTTTTTTTCACTGTTGATAATATATAAACATTAAAACATTCTAAAATTCATGTATCATATTCTTAATGTCGGATCAGTACGTTTGTTAATTCGATTGGAAACAAGTTTTGCAACTTGCTATGATTTAATACATGTTCTCGTTTTTTTTTAATTGATGTATTGTTAAAACAACATAAGCTTTTAATCCTATAATAAATAATATTCGTAACTTTTTTATAGAACTAATAGATATTTTTTTATTAATACTTTTTTAATCTTTTTTATTTTCAAGATTAAAAACAGATACAAGCATAGATTGAGATAATGTAAATTATTTACAATTATAACTCGATATTGTAACTAAATTCAGTTTTAAAAATTAATCATTACATCAAACAGGGCTAAATTTTATAACGTTCAATAATTTCTTGTTGTTTACTTCAATTTACTTTGAACATTTTGATGGAGATGTCTTCATTCTCATTAAATGGAAATTAAATTTTATATACCTGTACTCAGACAAAGACGATATCAAAATCTAAATGCTTACAGAAAATTATGGTAAACAAAATTATCAAACCCTTTATTAAAATTTAGTATCTGAGGTAGTGATTTATTCATAAAATAAACATCTTTAGTTTATAACAAATAATTAATAATCATTGATTTTACATAGGTAACAAATAATTATAATGAACTTTTTATTACCTATTTAAATCATTTTTATACCTCCTTGTTTATAGATTTTGTTATGTGCATAATATTCTTACAAACATATATATATATATATATATATATATATATATATATATATATATATATATATATATATATATATAATTAAAGCTAATGGTAATTTAATTAATATGTATAATTATTTATAATTTGTTAATAACATTAATAAAAATGGAAAAAAACATTTATTCTCAAAAAATTATTTCACGTCGTAATTTTCTGTTTTATGATTATTAAAATATTTATATTGAAATTGATATGTATATATATGTATATATATATATATATATATATATATATATATATATATATATATATATTGCAATACATCTGTAACATAATCGTACGCAGCATTCAAGGTGTACAAGATATCAAGCTGGAAAGTAAACAGCGAATGGACAACGTAGTTCACATTCATGCATTCCTTCTGCGACCGCGACCTCAACAAGAATGTGTTTTCCATATTGCGTTGACTCTCACTAAGTCGTTCGCCTGCTTCAGATCGCATTTAAATTTTAAAACGCCAGTGACGTAGTACCGATACATCTATATTTTTTTTATATTTTTTTGGAAGACTCATGTAAAGCAAAATCGAGAAGTAAATATACATATACAAAGATATATGCAAAATTACACATCGTATATATGATATATATATATTTATGATTTTTTTATTTTTCAATAAGAAAATAATCAATCTACTATCAAAATAAAATAAATATATTTAACGTAAATTTTAATCCGTAATAATTTTCCATAAATAAATCAAACAGTTAAGCAACACTTAAGTGTTCTGAAATACATTCATTTACTTGTAAAAACAGTTTCATAAATAAAATAACAACTCACACTGAAACATTTTCTTCTCTTGATAATTATTTTTAATTATATTTAATCACAGTTAATCAACAAAAAAAATATATTTTTCAAAGAAGATTTAAAAAAAAACATTCGAAATAACGAAAAGTTTTTGTAATACAAAACAAAAATACAATAATTAAAACGGCTTATGTAGTATTTTAAAACTCACTCTGTTTAACTGCTAGTACAAAAAAAGAAAAGTTATATTTTATAGAAAAATTAATTAAAACTTCCATATTTTAAAGTAATATAATTTAGTAGAATGCTATTAAAAAAAAGAAAATAACAGATCGTATAATATGGAGTTCAAAATAAATTAAAATGTTAAATAACTCTGTTGCAAATAAAAGCTTGAATATCATTTCTTACTAAATGATAAACGTGCATGAAAAGCTATTACAATGATTCATCTATACCTTTTATAGAAAGCCAGTCTGTTGATTCATTGTTAAACATACGTAATTCTATTATTAGTTATACGTAAATTTCTACATTTTTTAATCTATTTATGTCTTATATTGTTTTCCATATACGCTTATGTTAATTAATGTGAATCTCAGAAAATTGTTACTCATTATTTTATATTTTAATACAAGCAGTCTGTATGTTTTTCAAATATTAAATTATGTATCTATCTAAAGTTAGTATCTAAGTGAACTTTTTCAAAAATGTAAATTTATAAATGAAATATTATTATCAAAATATTGTATGAATATTAAATAATTCCAAATAAATAAACGACAATATTTCAAAAGATAAAATGAAATACTACATAAATTTATGGACACTAAATAATAAGTTTCTATATTATTATCTTTCAAAAATACAACATATTAAAATATTAATAAAAACAGTTTTTTAAGTTCAAACTCTTCACTTGATTCGTTAATAATAAACAAGAACTTCAAGAAGTTATCAGTTAAAATGTAGTTTTAATCATTCAACTACTTAATAGCAAAAAGGTTAAAATACTTCCTAACTAAACGTTACATAATATATAATTCATACAGAAGTAGTAGTGAAGGAAACTCAACTCAAGTCACAAGAATCGTTAAAGTGCATTCTGAAGATGGTGGACGTTTTGCTTATATTTATTGCTATGAAATAGAATTTTGTTTTGAACAGAATAATCCATAAACTGTTATTAACTCATCTCTCTCTCTCTTTATATATATATATATATATATATATATATATATATATATATATATATATATATAATATAAGTTGAAAAATATTCACTTTATGCATCACTCATATATTAATTTTCTTTATATAAATAGTTTGATATTTTTTAAAGTTTCTATCAATTTTTATACACAAATTCACATTATACACATACATATAGATTTGAAAACTGTCAGAACAATAACAAAACCAAAAATCATTTATAAATGATCGTTAATTAAAATAAAAATATAAAAATTTAAAAAAATATAATTTAAATTATATTCGATTTTAATTTTTTAACAATCGTGATTTTTATGACAAATATTATTCTTCTATAAAATAATACAAGAATATCATTCAAATGAAATTTATTTAGAAATAAATTATTTAAATACTGTATTTAATTACAATTTCATACGTTTACAATAAAATACTTTTTAAATTTAATCAAATAATATGTTTATTTTATCAAATAATAATCTTTTAATATTTAATTACTATTATAATTATCAAATACAATATTATATATTAATTTCCATGTTTCAATAAAATGATTTTTAAATCTTACTCTAATACTGATAAAGTATTGCTGAATTTAAATATAAATTTATGTATCAATTAAAATATTAATATGCACATGTGTATATGTAACATAGTTTAATGTACATATGGATATATATATATATATATATATACGAGGGTCATTTGATAAGTATGGTAAAAAAGTAAGAAAAACTAAATTGAAAAATTAAATTAAACAATAAATAAATTTACCATACTTATCAAACGACTCTCGAATATAATTAAATAGACTTTGTTGCTATGGAAAAAATAAACGAATTTCAACCTTCATATTCATATAAACATAAACAACAACATAAAAAATAAATGTAAACATTACAGAACGTTTAATATTTATGTCAACAATTAAATGTAAAGCTACACTACATCGTTAAATAAAACTAAATTATGAATTAAATTCATATATATGACTGTTTATGTTTATATATTTATATACAATGAAAGAATGTAAATAATGTTTGTGTGAATATACACTCATCCAATGCTTTTTCAATTTTATAACTAATAAATATTAATTTTGTGACAAGAAAACGATCGATGATTGATGATGAAATAGGAAAAAAAAACATTCCTGAGGCAGTATCTCATGCGAATTTCTAGATATAATTCAACTGAAATATAACTAATCGTCACGTTCACAACAAATTGATTTTTTCACATACTTGAAAGATCAAATTATATACTGAATATGTGATATGATACATAGATCAAATGCCTGAATGTGAAAAACAAAACTAGTTTGTGGAATTGTTTTATAATTGAAATACTTTCTTGGTCAGGTTTTAACAAATATATTTCTTCAAGATAAAATTTATATATATATATATATGTGTGTGTGTGTGTGTGTGTGTGTGTGTGTGTGTGTGTGTGTTTGAGAAGACACGAATAACATAATTTCGAAAATTACACAAGTTTGACTTGACCTCAAATAAGAATTAAAATTAAACACTGTTCTTGTTTGGTAATAATTTTTGATTTAAATTAATAGATTAAAAATTATAAAATAAACATAACTTTAAAAATTAAAATAAATTAAAAATTTAAATTGTTCAGGGTAATTACAACAATACATATTTTATCTTAAAAGCTCTTCTATACAAGATTTGAGTAATGTATATATAACAATTAATTTATTTAATGAACATAAAAATTTTCAGTATATAGTAAACATCTAAATATAGAATATCGAAAAAAAAATTAAATTGATATATATTTTTTATAACAAAGAACAAAAATAAAATGTCAATATCAGTTTTCTAACAAGACCAACATTTTAAAAAAATATTTTTGATTTTATTCTAAAATATTTTCGTATATGTATACAAATATCTAATTATCACTGTATGTATATACATTTATACATACACACACACACACACACACACACACACACATACATATAAAGAAGGATGTTTTTTACGTTAGATGGAACTTTTAATAGGAATTAAATTTAAAGTCCTATCATGTTTAAAAAACATATATATATATATATATATATATATATATATATATATATATATATATAAGTGCATAGTTGCTCTATAATTAACTTTTTAATTAAACCTTACCAAACTAATTAAACCTTCGAAACAGTGCAGTACTCACCTAAAACAAAAAGAAAAATATTAAAATACATAAAAGTTATAAATACATGTTCAGAATATTACTTAAAACATTAAATACAAAATATAAAAATTTATAAAATAGTTTCGAAAGGAATATTATATTACATATAATACTTTATAAATATTTTCTGAATAGGTTTTATACAGTAAAAATAAATGTATTATTTTTTGGAAAACAAATATTGAAATGGAATTTATTGCAAAAGAATGTACTATTTTATGTTAAACTCGATGAATTTTTCATCAAATTACTCATTGTCTTATATAACATTATGTACATTTATGACTACATATACATATATATACATATGTATGTATGTATATATGTACTGATATACATTTAAACACGTTTGAAAATTTGAATCAAGCAACTATAACCAACTGACTATGAAACAGGTTCTTGACTAGCGACCATAACAGTATGCCTAAATCACCACTAAGATCATTTTGTGTATTAGAATAACGCAAACATTCCATATGAAGAACGTTACAAACACTAATGACCTTCGAATGATTTACTCAAACAATAATTCCTCAAAACTATTGGGTAAATTCATACGCCAATTTTTTTACGACGAACCGTACGCATAGTTGTGGTTTTGTTATTATTTTTTTATCTGTACATAAAAGAAATTAGAAATGAACTGTAATATTTCATATAATACTATTTGATATAATTTGAATAATATTGTCAGTGAAATTTTTCGACGAAATCCTATCATCAAATAATATTATACGATTTTTTGTGTTCTCTCAAAGTGTTTTTTTATGTATTTATGTGAAAGATTTACATGACATGAACTTCATTCAGTCGTATATAAATAACTTATACTGAACGTTCAACTTTACACAGAACGTACAAAAAAGGTTCAATCAGAAGGAGAACATTTGCCGTAAACATCAAAGTAATCCCTAGAGCATTATCGCGGAGATACTAATCGTTTAAAAAAATCGAGCTGACCGACAAAATAAACAAAAAGCTTTCATAATTTTCACTGAAACGTTAACATACATACACAACATTATATATATATATATATATATATATATATATATATATATATATATATATATATATATATATATATAAATGTATGTATATACAGATACAAACATTTCAAAATAACAAAAGGTCTGTTTTTTCTTATTCAAGATATTTTTCGTCTGCAAGGCATCGAGCTTTCTGAATTTCAAAAAGAAGAAAAATACAATTAATTTACCGTGGTAGTTAAAATTTTATTTTCATTCTTTTTCAATGAAAATATATAAATAAAATGATGTACTTGCATGTATGACAATCATTAAAAAAACAATATGAATGGTTCAATTTGTAAAAAATTACTACACTTTTTTAACGAAAAAAATATTATAAAGAAAACTGATTTCTTCTTGGTGACGATTTACAAATAAAAATCGAAGAATTGTTTAATAAAAACCATTATATATATATATATATATATATATATATATATATATATATATATATTATTTTTTTTATGTCATAAAAATATATTTTATTAAGAAATATCTTAAGAAACAATTATCTC
Source organism: Neoneuromus ignobilis (assembly GCA_029203775.1). Classification (NCBI taxonomy): domain Eukaryota; kingdom Metazoa; phylum Arthropoda; class Insecta; order Megaloptera; family Corydalidae; genus Neoneuromus; species Neoneuromus ignobilis. Next base: position 14,399,628 of record CP092090.1, read on the forward strand.
TACTCAATCATGCCTTCAATTTTTTAATATTAAAATATTTTTTTTATAACATTTAGTTTTAATTAAGAGTATTGACTATACTATAACAAAGACAAGAGTATTATATAAATTATGAAAGATGCATCTGAAAAAATAACGAACGATTAACTTTCGATCACATAAAAGGTTACTGACTCTAAAAAATGGAATTAATTAGTTATAGTAAATTACTTTCAACATTAACTGTGAATCTAATTATAAAGAAATGATTTATATGCAGATTTTTTAATCAAAATAAACGATCTAATATGATAAATTAAAACATAATAGAAACTAAATGCCGTTTACAAAACACAGTAGCAAACAATTAAAAATTACTATAAAAAATAAACATACTTTTTACAGTAAATTACTTAAATTTATGTTGTGGACTTATAAAAATTTATAATTAATATAATATATTTAATTTGAAAAATATTTTTCCGAAGAAACAATTATATTAGCTATTATTTTTGGTAAAATGTATTATCAAAAATAGACAAAGACATTTTTTCAATTCGCAACAAATTACTTAAATATAAAAATAGACTTTAATAATTAAAACACATTTTCCATGACACTACGAAAAAAACTTCCTACTGCAATCAAACAAAACCCACAATAATTGATTAATACAAATGTGACATTTTTTACAAGAAAATCAACTTTCTTAACATCGATTAAATATCAAGGTCGAGTATGTAGGTGATAATTGATAAACCGAAGTCCTCCGCAAAATGAAAAAGGGAATAGAAATTACATGCTAATTAAATGCACGCGTTATTTTTTGTTTTGACACCAATATTGCGTACAAATCTCGCCTACAAAACATTACAAAAACTATATTTACTAACGCTGATTTAGTGTGGATGCGGATATACTATTTACATATAAATATGGATGTAATAATTACACAACTTTCTAATTAATAAGAGATTATATTAGACAATTTTGTATATTTTCTTTTTCAATAAGATTATTTTTAACAAAAAAAATTTTGTTCAAACGAAAAGAAAATGCTTGGAGGATAAAGGCCCACTGATGTTTCTTCGCAGAAGCTCTATGCTGTAAATAAGAGTAAAAGAATATAATATACAACACTTAATAAATAAATATCCCTAAAATTAGCTGCAAAAACTGTTATATTACAAATATAAAGGAAATCTTTAAAAAAATGACAAAATACTTTATTTAAATTATAATATTCTATATATTAAAAAATATTATTGTTCAGTGTATTGTTTTAAATTAAGTCAAGTTTGTACAAAGCCTTAGGAAAAAAATAAAAACACTATTAACGAACCCCTATTGATTAATATTTACTCTCGAAACATTAAACACAACGTTCAACAATTATAAATACCTATCTCTATAGTAATTTCACTAGCACATTATTAAATTGATTAATTGTATATTAACGAGTTTATCCAACAGACAAGTTTTAATGCATCGTCGTTGCTTGACGTAATCGAATATATCTACTTTAGTATGAAGTTTTGAACTATTTTTAGATTAATTTTCAATATTTATATATATAGTGTAAGACTGATATAAATAGTAGTAGTAAAAAATATATTGTGCATTTTATTGGAATAGATTTTCATATAATTAATATTACATTAATTTACAAATAAAATAGATATACATTATATAACACTAAATTTCTTCATATTTAATTTTTTAAATAAAATAAATTATCTTATTCTGAGTAGTGTTGATTATATATAGGTTTTTTTTACATTTGAAGATACTATATAAATCGAAACGAAATTTATATATTTTTTAACTGGAATTGTCTCAACAACTTGTAAATATAAACTTTTATACCGTCCACTCTGACATCAAATAAAAATGCTTATAACATATACAATAAAATAATTTAAATCCTTTACAAACTGTCATTTTACACAGAAAAATAAAGTATGTTTCACGGTCCTAAACAAAACACGAAAATTCGAAATTGCTTTCTCTCAAATTTACTTAATATGATGAAATTATGACTAACTTGAAAATAAAAATCAACCTTATCAAAAATCAATAATTATTTTATAATAGCATAAACAATCCATATGATTAATGCTAGAAACACTGAATAATGAGATCGATTTGTTGATTAATCTCACATGTATTTATAAATTGAAATATTCTCACTACACTTGTAAACCATTTTACCAAAACGTGCCATATAACAATTTGTTTATTATAAGAAACTAAAAGTAAAATTGTTTTCAGACAACTTAATTAACGATAAAATAAACATTCTTCATTTTACCAATAACTATTGCTACTAAATCAATATAGATATTTTTAATATATATATATATATATATATATATATATATATATATATATATATATATAAATGCATAAAATAAAAAATTACACATTTATAAAGAAAAAAATGTGACATAATACAGTATTTCAAACATATCTCCCATTCGCTTTTATCAGTGACGATAATAAAGAATTTCAGTGTATAAAAAACCATTTAAAAAATCACTTCATCAGTTTCATTTCCATCGCGGAAACTTGTTTAAAACCACGTTACACCGACACGTCTCGTTAAAGACATCCAGTGCACGATGTCACTAAGTGTTGTCGTTTGATTAATGGTAAAACTTGCAACTATGTTGTGTCGTTATTGGCGACCACCACAGACCATCACAAAGTAGCACGAAAGCATCTTACAGACGATAGATCGTTAGGTAAATATATGGTAAGTCAATAAATGGGTGGTGGTGAATCAAACACAATAGATATGTATATGTATACATGCATGACGATCGCATTAAACGATCAGTGGATTCATGTCACACGTTAATGGATTATATTGTTATGTTTTTATCTTAAAGCATGGTATTATATAACAAAATTTTGTTATCAATGATGGTGCGTTCGGAAACTGTTTTATATTCACATAGATAGGTATCTTGTAATACAATAAACATGAATTAATATGCTACAAATTTACATATATTAATTGGTGTTGAAATTTTGCTAATGCATACATAAACAAATAACACTTAAAACTGAAAGCATTATTTGAAATATTGAACATTGAAAATTGGGACTTAAATATATATATAAATATATTTATATATGTATGTACGTATATATGTATAAACGTACGGTTTATCAGAAAGTATTGACATTCTATATTTTATAAAATAGTAACAGTGTAATAATGTACAGCATACTAATTTTCAATATAACATCTTTTAAATTCAATGCGAATTTTAAAATCTTGTCGTTAACGTAAATCAAATAAGCGTTAAAAAATAAAGTGTGTGTTAAATAAATATGTGAAATGTTCAACAATACATTATTTACCTGAAATAAAAATAAAACTGCATCGACGTGTGTGAAAAATTAAACTGAACTTGAAGTTACATCTGAATACAAATGTTTAAATAATGCATAATATTTCTATGAAATACTAAAAAAAAAACTTTTTTCAAATATCTCTCACATCAGGCAACTGATTTTAATATGCAATAAAAAATAAATGTTAAATAAATAATATTGACATTAAGTAGTATGAATGATATGCAATGAATTAAAATTTAAATTGAGATGTTATTCGTGAAATTTTAGCTAACAATTTATTATACAAGAACAGTTCACAAAATCAAGATTTGTTAGTATAAAAGAATTACTTTGGATTTCTCATTCATCGTATTTTACGATTCTTACTATTCCCGAAATTGGAACGAAAGGTAAAAGAAAATAATTTTAGATTGCCAGTATAGATAAAGTTCTGAAGAAAAGTTCAATTCTTGCTACGATACCTAGAAACATCAGTACAATAGCTATGCTCAATAAAATTAATATTATTTTCTAAAATATTCCAAACACATTTTTAATGATTAAATCTGGACACTTACTATACTACATGTTTATATTTAATTATTTATTTATTTATATATAGGCATAGATAAATACAAACATACATAAATAAGAATAAAAATAAAATTTTAAAAATCACAATTCTTAAGAAATGAAAAAGGAACTAAAAAATACTGAATGTAAATTAAAAAACGAATCTATAAACTGACGCCATATGCGAATAGGAGAAAGAAAAAGAAAAACATTTTACTGTAAAACTGAATCATCATGTATACTGAGTGAAAATACCGAAACAACAACATCGATTTATTTATGTACATACAATTCAAACAAGCACGCACAAAAGAATATTTTCTTATACAAACAATTTGACTTCATATTGACAATTGTAATAAAAGTGAAATTGTTGAATGAAAACTTTTGATATTTACAACCATAACACAAATAGTTGGCAGCTTATAAAAGGAGAGGCCTTGGCCTAGTTGAGAAATGAACATAATCGAGAGAAAAAATACAACAAATATATGAAACGTCGGGATGGCATTTTTATCTAAATCAAATCAGACTATTTTTCACACAAAATATATAGAGACTCATACCAGAACACTTCTTGTCGTTTGCCAAATATGAATTACGTTCAATATATTTTTCTATGCTGATATCTGATAGAAAACAAGATAATAAATATGTTATTTTATTTCTTATACATGAATTCCGTACATTTTATATTCATATTTAATGAAATAGAATCATAAATATATGAACAAATACTAGTAGTTCGTGGTTTCTTTTCTTAATAGCCACAAAATATTTAAAGAAAATGTATTTACTTTGTTTTACGTAAAACATGTTCATAAAATATACTAGAATTACTTACTGCATTTATTATATAAACAAAAAGTTTCATAATAAAAAAATCTCATTTCGCTATGGTTTGATAAATATAATAAAAAATTATAGAAATCGATCGCTTATTTTTATACTATTTTTTATCTCATTTTTATAAAATGTTCTGAGAAATCAACCAATATTTTAACAAAATCAAATTTTCTTTTATAGTTTGTGGATATAAACGAGAAAAAATATAATCAAATATTAATTGCAGTTTTATTTTTATTCGTGAACAAACAGAATATCTTTTTATATTTTATCTAATCAAAATATACTCGTAAGCTTAAATAAACCGTTAGAGTAACATTCCTGAATATTGCACATCGACATCCAACTACACACTCGAATAAAAAGACATTCTTTCGAAACAAATACCATAATAAAAACAAACGTTAATTAAAACGAATCCAAGATTACTCCGCAACAGTCTGAATAAGATATAAAAGAAACGAAATTCGTATAGACAGAGCCGGACATTTATGACAGCTAGAACCGTGACGGCCACCAAAGATCATAACATCAATTTCCCATTACGTCACGCTAATAATAAGAATCCAGGGGCTTTGCGGTCATCGGAGTATAATAATACAGGGGCGTCGTATGGGTGCCGGCAGAATGATGACACGACGCGGCACACGCATTGTGTATTGTGGATGTTGAGAGGGGATTAAAGGCGCCTTAAGGAAGCACGTGATTGAATGTTACTGCTTCGAGACATAAGCAAACAAATAGAATAATAACTTGAATGTAATGCTGATGGATAGATGCATTAACGAAATTATACACTTGTTTGTATGAGAAGATTTCAATATATCATCCTATGGATTAAATTATTACAACAATCTCAAAATGTTAACCAGATCTTTATCAGTATTATTTTTGAACTGATATTCATAATAAAGAAAGTAATTAAATATTGACATTTTCAAACTTATATATATATATATATATATATAAATTGTATTTCATAAAAATATCTATTTAAAAAAAAAGTACTAAAGAAACAGATCAAATAGTTTGAATTTTAAATATTATATAAAATTTACATTAAAAGAGGAAAAATCAATCATTACGTTTATCAAAATATTTATATACGTTTGAATTACTAGGAAAAATGAAAATCAAATTAAAATCTTGTGACTTTTCTTAGAAAAGTAAAAATACTAAAAATTCACACTTATAAATTAAATTGCTATTAGTGTAAATAAACAGTGAAAAAATTTAAAAACGAAACATTATTTTTATACATATCTTAAAGAGCTAATAATATTTCTCATTTACAAAAAATAAATAAATATTTTATAAATAATAAAAAAAATATTAATTAATCTGAAATAAAGAACATAAAATAATATATTAATTAAAGAATCGAATTTGTTTGTCCTATTATTTTGTTTGAAATTGAAATTATTTACAAAATTCAATTTTGTAATATTTAGTAATTTAGTTCTATTTTCATCAAGACAATTATTATTCTAAAACATATCGTACATGCAGTCCTGGAATGGACATTATTATCCATAACTCCTTACAATTCCCTGTTTTAAATAACATAGAGTATGTGTAAGAAATACTGGATAAAGGATTAGAAATAGTTATATTATTAACAGAAATTAAACCAACACAACTCATTGCACACTCGGTAAAAAAATAATATTAAATTTATCAACAAAAAAACATGAGAAACAAAATAAAATAATTATTAACTTTAATATTAACTAAATATTTTAGTTACTAATTTAAAATTAATGTAGAACATACTGATAATACTTTTCTCAAAGAAAAATTAAAAATTTTGTTAATAGATTTTTGAATTAATTGAATTATAATTGTGGATAATTGTTGTGCTATTAAATATGATGTGCACACATTTAAAATTTAAAAAAGGTTGGTAAAACATGACAAAGTAAAATATATTTAACTGTAAAAATCCTAACTGTTTTAACATTTTTTCGTAAAATACAAACGTGACTTGTCAATATATAAATAAATATTTATTTATATATTGACAAGTGCAATACGTTTACATTTATATACAAGTACATTTATATAAAACCAAAATGTCAAAATAAAATTTAAATATATTTCATTCAATATAATTTCAAAAGTATCTTGAAAAGTAATATAAATAATGAAATCAATATAATCTAAATACAAAAATTATTATAAATAATTTATCGCATTTAATTTCTTTAGCTATGTCGTTTAAATCTAAATATATTATTTGCAAACACTGGCTTTTGATGACAGATAAATTGAATAAATGAGTAAATGTTATAATTTGATTGAGGTTAAATCAATCGATTAATACATGACTGTCAAAATCAAATTAAAACTAATGATGGTAAATACTATTTTACATATTATTATTTTAAAACATGTTATAATTTATCAATGTTCTCGTTTATATTCTGTTTATATGGCGTTATTGACGAATTCATCAAAATAAGTGATAGAACTATATTCTATTTAACTTAATATATATATATATATATATATATATATTGACAAATAAAATTTTCATATTGGAAAAATCAAATGGATACACAAGTATCAAAAAAATAAACTTTCTCATTTCTATTTGGATATTTTCTATATTGTAAGTGAACTAAAAGCAAAATTATGTACGATCGACTGAATAAATATATTTTATGTTATTGCTTTTGATTTCACTTTGAATCAGGAAACCGAATATTCGCAAACGAAATATTATAAACTCTTATAAATGCCGAATATCAAGTTGAAAACTTTCGACGATAGAAACGGGCAACAGAAAATATTTCTTCAAAGCTTATGTTCAATTTTAATCGGTGAAAGTTCGTACGCATCTATTTTCTTTAATCTGTTACTGTAATCTTTCGATTTAACTTTTCACAAGTATAGTTGATTACAATAAACTTTAATAAATCAACTAAAGCGAATCTCTGAACTGTGAACATAATTTATAGGAATTTTAAACCGCATAAATCTATAAATTTATAACATTATTTTTCTTACAAAACGAATTTTACAGAGAAATTTTCTATTCAATATATCATGAAATAGTTTTATTCAAAAAAATTCTATTTGATTCTACAATATAAAAAAATGTTCAATACCAAAATGCAATTTTATTAATTAAGAACAAATCAAAATTTGTACTTTCCAATAATAGCTCATAGAGAAAATATATACTTATGAATTTTATCAAAACCCTTATAAAGAATAGTTTACTGTATTTAAATATGGACTTTAGTAGAACAAAATAATAAATAATTAAAAATCATAAAAAAGTAAATATGAAAAATATGACAAAAATCTATTGGATTAAAAATATTCAATCTAAATATCTAGAACAGCAGATATGAAAAACAAACCAATTATCTGATACAAAAAAGTTAAAACGAAAGAAAACGAAACACTTGATTAAGTAAAAAATACATTATTAATTAAATAAGAAAAACAGGGAGAATAAGGCATTTGTAGAAATGATAATAAAAATAAATAAATTTCAATCGATATAAAGAAAAAGATAGAAAACAAAAATCTTCATGACGTTTAAAATTCATAATAATGATAATTAAAAATCTAACAGTCTAAAGTACGTTAATGAATAATAATGAACACATTTTCTCTTACAGTAAATTTATTTATCATAAAGATACCCCAATAATTTTATGACTAACTATATTTCTCTCTTAATGTCAAAGTGCAATTCAAGTACAATAATTTTATTTACCATTGTAAATCAATAATTATAAAGTCGAGGTTAATACTTATCAATGTTAATTAAATAACACATTTATTTATTTAAATATTTATGTAAATAATGAAAACTCCAAGAATATTTATATCAAATAATATCAGAAGACTTTCTAAACATGACTTTTTATTCTGAATGTATGTTCAATAGAAAAAATCAGTTGAATTAATACTAGTTTATTTATTTGCAACTTAATTTTTTCAACAAATTATTTTTCATATACGTCAATGTAAGAGAAAAATTTAAAATAGATATATAAAAAATATTCATTTTATTTGCCTATCAATTTCAATGACTAATTTTCTAGCATCTCATTTTTATTAAAATTATATAAAGTAAAAAAAATATATAGTGTTTAAGAACACTTCTAAGTAGATGGAATATGTTCCTCTTCCAAGACTTTCAAAATCAATAAGAGCACTAAACCATCGTTTATCATACACGGAAGATCAAGTCAAATCCAACATCCGTCAAACTGTACAAGTTTCAGGAACAGAAACCACAATCGAATCTTCGAGTATGTATGAAACGTGTACACCTATAAAGTGAGGACAGACGCTGTACTCCACAGTCCAAATCAATTACGAACACAGAATACAAAGGTGAGACAAGACACAAAATAAAGCAAAACCGTGTGCAGCGCCGTTAATATTGACTAAATTGAACCGAAGGAAGGAACTCGATCTCGACATGCATGCTTTGGTACATTGCGTCGTGTAAAGATGTCGAGAAGGAGAATCAGTGATTGGCCACGAGAACAGTACAATGAATTGAGATTGATCATGCCTTATTTAGAGACAATGAACAACGACGACTGTGTGTACTCGGATACGCGTTGACGTTTGATGTGCTATAACATTGTTGATTTATAAGACGGAATTGGTTTTGTGTCCTCGGAAGTCGCATACATTTATTTCTCTTAAGACATATCGAAATGAATCGTAAGATCGTAACTTACTTCATATTCTAATGAAGATTCTATTACTTAGCGTATACAATTATAAAAACGTATCTCTAATTAAGATTTCAGTCAGAACGAAGAACTAATTAAAACGATAGATTATTTAATATCATTACTTACCACGTGAATTATTACAAAACAACTTACTTCATCCAGTTTTTTTTTCAAGAAAAGTGTTTAATTAACCTTAATTTCTACAATTAACCATTATTACATCTATTTTATTTTCTAAGAATTACACATTTATACAGAAAGTAATTAAAAAATTGTGTCATTTTTATTACGAAAATAACTAGGAATTTACGAAAAATACGATATCGTTTTATGGAAGAATTGTTTTCACTTTTATTTTACAAACCTGTTGTTTTATTTAAAAATTTGACCTTAATTTAAAATACAAAAATCATCTTATGAATCATATAAGCCACGATCATTCATAGAAACGAATATAAATGATTCATAAAATCATTCATTCAAATTTTTAACACGTATAGTATTTGTATCTGTGTTCCAGGTAATAAATTTAAATAACTATAAAAACAAAACATATTTATATAAGTCGAAAAATATATCATACAGTTGATATACATTTTTTTAATTTAACGATTCGTGACACAAATTCGTAAATAGCCTGCAACATCTTTCCGAATATACAAATATATATTATCATTAATCTCTTCGTTTTGAATGTGCATTTATAAATTATTTATGCTTGATCCAACCCAATTTCGAATTAAAATTTCGCGAAGCATGAAAAATATTGAACGAAAAACATACGTAGGGATTTTCTCGGAAAAACTATATACACATAAACTTTATACTTTCGTTCGTATATGTTCTCATCAAGCGACCAGAAATTTCTCAGAAATATTTATTACAAGCAAAAATTCGCACATTCCTGAGATATCCAGTGATTTCGGCGCCGAGTGAGCGTGAGTGTGTCTCTGGCACGTGTTCAAATATATAACGGCGTCATCTTGAAAGAGAGCCAACACTTTTGTCAGAAGATCGGCCGAGCACTTAATACCATAAAAAGAAAATGAGACTGTTTGAAAAATTGATAGACGGCAGAACAGTCACTCATGATAGCAACGTTACACTGACAGTTATTTTCGACCATATGTTCTAAAAAATGAAAAATTCACAATGATTGCCTGAAATATTTTTCGACGTGGAAAAACGTCATACTCTACACGGTTCAACACGCTACATTACCTCTCGACAATAAAGTTGTATACATTTCATATATACAAGTGCATATTTATAGACATATATACATATCAAAATAATGTACGAGTTTTGTCATTTTTTAATAGATTACATACATATAAGCATACTCGTTCATATGTACAACCTCAATAATACATTCCATTAATAATTAGATTTCTTGTTTATAACATAAAGACATATTTGAAAATATATTATTTATTAACATATTCATGGCTACACTAATATTTAATTACTACCACATAACCAGTTTATTCAACACAATTTTTTTCGTAATAATGATAATAAAAATAAAATAATATATCTATTCAGAACTACGAATCTAATCACAGACTTCACAAAAGCTCTAATAAGAGACCTCATATATGTTTATGCCTATATTTTAATTTTCAAATAAAATCCTTCACTAAAGAAGACACTAATTAAAAAATATTAAAATGAAAGATATTGCAAACCGAAATTTTTCTATAGGGTTCTTAAATACAGATTTTAAATATTTATCTTGCACTGCAAATTTTTTTTAAACACTAAACTCTACAAAAAAATGTATTTTTAGGTTAAGATATGATAAATTAGAAAAACAGATGTAAACAATAATGAGAAAATACATTTAAGAGACATAATAAAGTGAAAAAAAAACTATTTCAATTACTGAATTATTCGAAAATAAAAAATTATATACAATAATACCTCGATTAGTCCGGTTTCACTAAAGACCTGTTTGAAATTTCCAAAAAAAAAATTTTTTTACTTGAAAGCAATTCTACTAAAAAGTTTTTCTTGAAAAAAATCCCAGAAAATTAATACATAAAATTATTTTTATACACAAATTTTCAAGTTTTTCCCTTTATTATGAAAACATATTAAAAAATAAAACCGAAATCATACTAAAAAATAGGAAAAAAAATTTGTTTGGAACCAATTAACGTTTTTTGTATTTAGTTAGTGTTTCGATAAGTCCGGTTTCAAATAGTCCGGCTAATCAGTGGAACCGATTAGTCGGACTATGCGAGGTAAACCTGTACACATATATTAAATATTAGTAACTATGTTTATGTTTAACAATAGTTAATTATTTTAAATTTATCAGGTGTTACTTAATTTTTGCAACAGACTGGAATTTGCTATCTATCAATGATTTTTTTATTGGGGTCATTTTATTTTTTAATAGAATGTCATCCACTGAAAATATTTTTTTAAAGAATAGCATAAAATAAAGATTAAAAAAGGTAAATTAAATTTACATTTTTTTACCATTGTTTATATTTCGAGCGTACATGTGCACAGGTCGCAAAAATGTATAAAACGTATCGCTCGTGAACGTATACAGTACATGTGATAGACAAAAAACAAATATATAAAGTTAATTCGATACAACACGAAAGCGGTATAATCGTAAACGTGACAATGTTACGGATCTACAAACACGACGCCCGTCTATTCACAGACACGACGCTGATTCTTTGCAATCGCGTCGCGACGGTTGATCTTTTCCATTGAGGTCACAATGTATTCATATGTATACATACACATATAGTTAAGTGCTCTCCCACTTTTGCACAATTTTTGATTTATTGGTAAATATGTTAGAGAAGAGACGTTGTCTCCGTACTTGTATGGCTGGAGAAATCGAGTCAGCGGTTTTTTTCCATTTTTAATTTGTTGTTTTCTATTACGAATACTAAAAGGTATGATTTCTTTAACGAAATCACATAATCAAGTTAATGGATTATACGCATACTGTTTATTTGTTTATTTGTAACTGTAATATAATTAAGTACCGTTAAATTATGATTGGAAAAAATATTGAGATTACGTTTACAAATAACGTACAATCAAAATTAATTACATCTAAAACTATCAACGTAAAAATATTTGTAAATAAGACTTTAAGTCACGTTAAAAAATTTTTTTTATAAAATTATTACACCGTAAGATAAATCCATTCGACATTCATTTCATTTACGAGTTAATGAAATCTAAGAAGATATTAAAAATCAATACTGAACTTTAATTTCATTCTACTTGAGTCAAATAACTAAATTCATATTATAATCAAATACTTCCTATATTATATTAATATAATATAATATAAAGTTTAATACTAATTTCACTTAGTTAAACCCACAGAAATGTTCTTTTGTATTAAATAATATTAGAATTTACACCACAAAATGAAATACCCGATTCTACTAAATTGACATGCCTCGGTTATTACTACTATTATTATTTGCATTTGTATCAAATTATGTGAATTTAACCGGATTTTCGCTTATGAATGGAACAACATCAAGTTAAGTAAATCATTAAATGTATTAATGAAGATATATATATATATATATATATATATAATATGTATGTACAATAATATTTTACAATGTGTCTCTATTGAAAACATCAGTCTATGTTTAAATTCGCAGTATATAATCAAAATTATCTCAAAAATGAAACGGTTAAAACTCGATTTAGGTATTTGACAAAAAAACATAATTAAAATAAATCAATATTAATAATGAGCTTTCCAATAATTTCTTATAATAATTGTAATAATTTGTTTTCATTTTTAAATACGTATTACAATACAATTTCTATATAAGAAACATCAATATATATGATCCAAAAGTAACCTCTAGATTTGTGTTTTATTAAAAAGAAACTATACACATGTTTCTTTTTAACCCTTTTACTGCGGATGGGCTGATCTATCGGCCCGGTTAACTTATTAAAATATACATAGAAATTTTGGTCAGCGGTAAAAGGGTTAATAAAACACAAATCTAGGCATCACATTTGGATGACCCTATATTATAACAGAATCTTGTCATTTATAATATTATAGCATTAGCACCATGGCCTTAAGTTTGAAATTAATTTATTTTTTTTCAAATTAGAAACTAGTAGTAGAATATTTTTTTTGCAAAAAAGGTTATACACATTTACTAAAAAAATTGTTAAAATTTGAATATATATATATATACACACATATGTATTGCAATGAATATTTTCAATATAAATACTAAAAATAAAATATAAATATTTTTCAAAAAAAAATTAAAACGTAGAATTAATACGAACGCTCAATTTATAAGTAATTCAATTTTTCCATCTCCACACGTGTGGTACAATTGTGCATTCATGACAGTAATATATAAAATGCTAAATAAATTGGGGCAAAAAATTCATTAAAGAAGTCATTGATTTTAAATTGTCTTACCATTTCAATAAAACATGAACATATTTCAAAATTACTATTTTATGATGTTATATTTATGATCGGTTTCTTATTAAAAATTACAATCTGATGATTTAATTTCCATCTGATAAATAATATTTCATTTAACGTAAAAAGATTTCTTTCAAAATATTTCAATTCTAATGAATACCGTTCATAAAAAGGAACTTCAAACACACATGAACATATATATTTATAAGAAAATTTATTCGCACGTCTCAATAGTCTAAAGGATATAATATAATCAAAACACGACGGCTATATTTTAAAACGTATACATTTCGTAATAAATAATTGTAAATTATTTTGTCATTATGAATTCAAAAAAATCACGACAGCAAAACAATAGCGTTCGATTACGTAACGTCTTGTTTGTCTATAGAAAATACATTTAAATATTTATTATAAAAAAAATAATTGTGGGTCAGGACCGACTAGTCAATGCTCATGAAAATTCTAAAACTAAACTCATTTTTTAAATACACGTGTACGTAATTGCGACCTGACATGATTCAGAAATGTAATTATGTGTGTTGAGACACACATGTTCGGTTTATATGTTTTTTTCACTCGGACATGGTTTCATTAGAAAATAATAGTTATGTTCGTTATATCAATTTATATTGTCGTTATTTGATAAAAGTAACCTAATGGAAAAATATTTTTTTTATTTATATATATATATATATATTATATATATAAAATATAGTTTTTAATTAAAACTTGTTTTATTAGCTCTTGAAGTCAAATACAAGATTTTTTTCCTATAATACAAAAAATTCCAATAAATGTTATCGTGAGAAAAAATGTTTGAAAAATTAGTTATTCTATCATTTATGACGTCAGATTGTCTAATAACAATTGTAAATAGTAATGTAATATACTGAAAATAAGAAACATGTATGTACTGCAATCAAAATAGTTTTAATTTTACTATTTTTCATTTTCTTAAAAAAAAGTAGGAGAAAAAACATGTTTTCTTTAAAAAATACATTTCATTATTTACTTAGCAATTAGAGGCAGCATTGAATAAAAGGAAATTTGTAATTAATAAAAATTATAGATTAAATAAGATATATTTTTATCTATCGATACAATTAGACTTTATATTATTTATCAATATGGTCATTTATGACCAACAAAAAACATCTTAGCCATAAATGAAAGTCAAATGATAACCGAAAATATGAAAATTACTAAAAATATATAAAAAAAAAAACGTTCGCAAATATTGAAACAATCAAGAAATTTATTCTGAAAGAGATTTTTTTACAGAACCGAAAAATATCTAGAATTTTATTTTTATGAATATAAATTCGTATTTACTTTGAATAACAAAATCCGAATCTAATATTAAAATGAACATTTAATATTTGAAATGGCTGACCATAACTTCAGGAATCTAAATTAATTACAATAAACGGATAAGGAAGATAGTTTGAATAATAGAGACTTCAATCAATAATACCTTTAATATCACTTCCCATCCCGAAACTATTGGATGTTATAAGAACGGCTACTTCTCAAACATCTTATTTAATAATCAATATTTTCGAAAAAGCGAATTTTATCGTCTTCATAAATTATGTATATCGTCTTAATAAAAAAAATCGTTTAATGCTAAAAATAACGACCGTTATGAAACGTACATAAGATTACGCTCGCAGCATTATACCTATATATAGAATTTCGTATCTTGTATACTATTCTTTTTATTTAATTTATATAGTGGCAGTCATATGAAACGAAACGAGACGGACTGTTTTTACACGTACGAACATAAAATGGTTGACTATTTAAGATGTTGTTCTGAAAAGAAGAGTTGGTAGAATTATCTTCAAGAACGTTCATGAGATTTAAAACCTGTTTTACAAAATAACTTGAGGCGATCACGTGCTTGTTACAAGTTCGCAATGTTTTGGAATATACATGTACATAATACGTATTGTATTCCGAAGAAATATGTAAAAGGAATTTCATTATGTATTGTATTAAAAAAAGTCAACCGAAGATATTGATTGACGTATTGATTGTAGTGTTAATTATTTTTCGAAAAAGAACAAAAAAGATACGATACTACGTACATTATATACAACGTATAACCTACAGTTAATTTATACATATATACATATATACATATATATATATATATATATATATATATATATATATATATATATATATATATATATATAAACACACACACATATATAAATATATTGAAATAATAGCATATTAACATGCAGAATACCAGATACTTGAAAGGCATAAAACACATTTTCATTGTTTTATTATGTAGAAATCAATATTTTATATCATTCTACAAACATTTACACACATACATACATATATATTGAGTTTCTTTTTATAAATTATTTTCATTACAATTTTCACAAGAACAAATCATTAATGTCCATCAGCACTTAAACTATTCCCTCGCTCATTCAATTTACTGTATACTATACTCTAAATTACTATTTGCTTCGAATGATGCACCGTTATTTAAATGAAAAAACATTTAATAATGATTATATCTCTGGAGCAGTTAGCACATTTCTAAGCTCTAAAAATCAATAATTGTATTGATGGAAAATAAAGTACAATAGGTAGAATGTTAGTCTAAAAACTGTATAAGAGTTTCATTTAATAAATGAAATTGTACTGTAATTTGCAATAATAAAACATTTTTTAAAATAAAAACTAATTTTTTTTTTAATGATACGTATAATACTTGTTACTTGTACAGTTTTTGCTAACAAATATTTACAGTTATTTTTAGAAGACATCTGAAAAATACATTATTTAAAAAAATTGCATTTTTTACATTTTCTTCTAGAAAAATGATTAATTATTTCACAGCAATAATATAAACTGTCATTTAAGTATCAGGGAATAAATAAATTTTAAATAAAAATTAATAAGTGTTAACAAAATAGTTTTGATTTTACTATTTTTTATTTAGATTATATAATAAATAAATAAAAAGATTTCAATCAATTTCTGATACAAAAAGATGGAAAAAAATATATTTTACTTATTATTTAGCACATAAGGGTTGACTTTAAATAAAATGGAATTTGTAATTAATAAAAATTATAAATTAAATAAAATATATTTTTGACTATCGATACATTTAGACTTTATATTATTTATCAATACGGTCAGTCACTTATGACTAACAATAAACATCTTAGCTATAAATGAAAGTCAAATGATAACAAATATTTAACTTCCTGACAAATATTTGTTTATGCATTAAGTTACAACGGTTATTTCAATAGATAATTTAAAATATTAATAAATATATAGGGTCATCCAAATGTGACACCTAGATTTGTATTTTATTAAAAATAAACATTTGTATAATTTCTTTTTAATAAAACACAAATCTAGGCGTCACATTTGGATGACCCTATATTTATTAATATTTTAAATAATTATTTTTTAGAATATAATTCTAAAATAATTTACGACTTGTAACAGATCGTCATAAATTATCAAAATAATCAAATTATATAATACGGAAAATTTCATTAAAGATATAAAATACTTCTGAAAAATGTGTATAATTAATACACATTTCATTACAAAATGTTCAAAGTGTACAAAGTTACAAAATTTAAATTATTAATAAACGACTGCGTTGAGAGCACTATACATTTATCAAATACAAAATAAAACCACTGATTATATTGAACATAATTGAAACTGTAAACTTGACTACACTTCGAAAAATATAATTAAATTTCGAGACTGCTAAGTACACAGCCAAACACATTGTTAATCATTAATTATAATTAACATAGTTGTAAAGTCATTTAAGTTGAGGAATGGTTACCAGCCAGGGTGGCGAAACAAACACTATAACTTTGATAACAGGTACTTGGCACACGAATTATTGTACGGGTTGTATCCTTTTCTAGTTATTACACTGTCATTTCACAAATTATTACCAGTGATGATGAAGGTTATATATACATTTGTATCAATAGTTCACGTATTGTTTCAGTTCACAAAATTATATTTACATTCAACATTAACTTTAGGGTGTTTATCAAACGGCGAGTAAATATAATTTGTCTATAATAGAATTTTCGTAGAATCAGTATAAAATTATTTGTGTCCTGTGTTTGGTATATTTCTCAGAAGAAATATTTTAAGTTTATTTTTCAAGCAAAATAAAAACATACTACACAATTTAATGTGTAGAACATAAGTCGTTTATTTTTAAACATGATTCAATATTATTTAACCATGAATGAAAACAATATATTTTAGAATATTTTACTGGGATTTAAATACCATTTTAACAAGCTTAAAAATATTTTAAAACGTTCAAAACTTATACGATATAAAATTCTCGATTATAAAACAGATTTTGAAAATATCATTTTCAAAAAAATCTTGAACGATTCATATATCTACATTTCTTAAATAACTCTAAAATGTATGTTATAATATATTTTCCAAGTTATTAAAAATCTATAATAGTAAAATTTATAATATTTTAATTTCGTGAATATTAAATATGTTTATAATATTATTTTTATTGATTTATAAAAAAAGTCGTGGCTGAAAATAGACATCTGTTTTGAATTTCTTATAAATACAATGTTAAAAAGATTGATAGTCAAATTTACTTTAAGCAAAATAAATCAAATTTTTAAAACGACAAAACTTATCAAAGCATATGAAATACTTTAAAATGCTTTGAAAGTATTCTTCATGCTTCAGTAAATTTTCCAATAAAAGACATTTATATAAAATATGACTTTGTATTTTCGGTAACTTTATTTTATCATAAATATGAAAAAACGATATTTACTAACACATTTATCAACCCAATTCAAGCATAATTCCAATTAATCGATCAGATAAAAGTTAAACAAAGAAAATATAAAAGATATATTGAAAAAATACAAAAAAAGAAAATGTACGAAAGTAAAAATACATAAAACGTTATTCTAAACTAAATACGTCTTGATCAATTCATATCTGCAGATGGATATCGTATATACGAAACGAATGGATCGACTGAAATACGATGAAAGTCTTTTGAGGGATATAAGAAATCGTTAAGAAGAAATCTGTCACTCTGTTGTAAAGAGAAAATATTTAACCATTGTGTATTGCATGTATACGAATACGAAACTTTGACACTTAACACAAAAACAACTCAAGAGATTCCACATAAAATTCAGTACAGAGATATTCTGATTGTATCGACGAAAAGTAAAAATGTGATATGATATAAACTGAAGTTTATAATGTAATCGAACGTTTATATTGATTGAAAGGCACAAAAGATGCATCGTGTGTCGTTTTTTTTTAAAAAAAAAAAAACATCAAATGAAAAATTTATGAGAAAAATGCCCTATCTCCTAAAAGCGATATTTATTTTATAAAGACGTACGCCGACGTTTTAAAATATGTATAATTGAAACACTTATACAATATGAAAGAGATGATGAAAAATACATTCGCCTCTTCAACGTGTGTTCTTTTCTGGAATGATTTTAAAAATTCAAACGTATTACTGAAATAAAATATTAAATTATTTTTGTTTATTAATATAATGTTTTAATTCATTCGACTCATATTACTAATTGAATAAAAAAATAAATTGCCGAACGTTTTTAAATCCATTATAAAACCTCATTAAAATTACAATACATGTTTTGACTAATGATTAATCAATAATTGATTACACCAGAAAATACTTGAATTTTTTTTTTGAATCAAATAAAAACTTGCTATGAAATAAAACGAATTCATATTAAGTAGATCAAACTTATAAGACAAATATCTATTTTTGGATACGATAGACAAAACAGTCACAAGTAACTCATTAGTTGAATATAAACGCATGAGGTATGCTATCTTTAATTAAGAAAATTATCATCAGGCACGGATGACAACTATGTAGTTATTACGTTGACAGTGTTTTAAAATATTATTTAAAATCGGATATTTGTTCAATTAAAACTCGTCAAAAAATGATTATTTTTAACAAATAACTAAGTTATATTGGTTTCGTGTTACGTACGAAATATTTTTACATGAAAAATCGACCAATATTGCTATAAAATAATTTATTTAAGAACAGCAGTTTTAAGACAACAAAATTGAGTTTGTAATTACTTTGGATATGTATTGCATAATATTCTGTACAGACTAATCAATTATTTATACAAGTTTTAACTGCTTGGAAATTAATACGTAGAAGACACAAACAACAATTAAATGTTTTTCAAACAAAGTAAGAAAAATGGTTAGTAAAATCTAATAAAGAATATTAATTTTTAACAAACAGAAAAACCCTTATATTTTTTCCATTTATTATAAAAAAAATATGTATAAACAATGAAATGTCAATTACTAATATATACAAATACTAAAAATGTTAATAATTAAAATATAAACCTGATTTTCAATTTTTGTAAAGAATTCATTGTCTCCATTTTAAATATTTTATGTATAATTTACTTTATATCATCATCATCATAAAAACATATATCGCTCACTGTCAGACGAAAACCTCATCAATGTCATTAAGTCGTCTTAAATATTTTTCCACTGCTTCCTGTTCGTGACTAATCTCATCCACCCCTTACTGCCATAATACTTCACAATATCATCCCTCCATCTTTGAAAGATCTATTTCTGTCTCTTAGTCACTATTCCATAATTATTTTTGTCCATTTACTATCTTTTCTTTTTCGAGATGTCCTACTAATGCCTATTTCGTTGATTTTACTTTATATATATATATATATATATATATATATATATATATATATATATATATATATAAATATTCCTCACAAAGCCGCTTGGTCAGCGTGGTGAGTATGGTCAAAGTACCAGTGAAACCACATTCAATGATACGTTCACCCAGTTGGCTGATATAAGCTGATATGATTATGATAATGATAACATATACATAGATATCTGAAATAAATATTAAATCATTTAATTTATATAAATATAAAATACATATGCAATAAAGGAACATCTGTAGATAGTTATTTATAAACTTATTTTAAGAAAATATTTCTTTAATTCAAAGAATTTAAACTTATCTTGTAAATACTTTTAAGTACATAAATTGACTTTTAAATGGTTACAGTCACATACCTAAAGTACACTGTATTAAAATAAGCAAAATGAAAAAAATATACGAAAGGAATTCAAGAATTTATTATAGGACAAAATCTATTTGAGAAAAAATATTGGTTCTAGCTGTCAAATAAAAACATACGGAATTTATAGCTAACACGTAAGGAAAATTCTCATTTTTTATCGTTTTCAATTTTGTCAAGCAGTACATTTCGGTCAACAGAGGAGACATAAAATATTTACAAAAGCAATTCCAAGTGATTCAACATAGCTGTGTCGCAGAACAACGAAATAAAAAAAGAACAATTATACTTTCAAAATTCGCATGAGAAGTCATCGACCAGGCACGAAACTTCAATCTGTACACAAGTAGATAAAATAATAACAATGACAAAAAAAACGCACACACTAAATTACTTGCTTCGAATCGTAAATTTAATGATACTGTAATGTGTCGTGATGCTCAGCAATCTCGGTGATTCGTACAACACCGACATACAAATATGTTCAAGGTGAGTAAACTGCGCAACAGCTACGGTAAAAATATCTGACATGACGATTATAATTAATAATTACAACAATCATTCGCAAACATATCCTTATATGAACTATTTACACACGCGATAACTATTATTTTTATTCAAATACAGTCGATCGTAAATACGCATCTTCACTAAAAAATATTTGTTTATTTATTCATATACAATTATATATATAAATATTTTTTAAATATTATAAGTCAATAGTCAATATATATAAATAATTACACATAAATAAAAAATGTAAAAAGTTCTTAACCTTTATTTAAAACGTGACTAACTATTCTTTTTAGAAAGAATTCTATAATTAACAATTATGTTAGTATTTGGAAATGATTCATGGCCAATGGTCAATTTAGTCCTATTTTTTATTCGAAAAATAATAAAAACTATACAGTACTATAAAAAAAATATTAACGATAACTAAATATCTAAACTATATAAAGAGTGATAAACAAATACAATAATAAATTTAAAAAGACATGAGTGTAGACAATATATGATAAACTTTTTTATTTTCTGGTACAATTTTAATTTCATATAAATAATTCATATGCAAATACTAAATTATATTTACAATTGCAAATATTTTAATTATATTATATGTCTCGAAAAATTCAAAATAACGATAATACATAGAATTTTAAATATCTAAAAATATTAAATGTCTACTGAAACTTTATCATTAAATTATCTCGGTAATAATGGTTTTAAATTAAAGATATTTTTATCATTAATAAAAAAATAACTTCTAGTATTAAAAATACACATTTATAAATCAATGGCTCTAAAAATACAAAATTTCATAAATCACTTATTGTTTATGTTAATATCTGATATGTATTTCAACAGCCATGTTATGTTATCATCTTCAAGACGTTCTGGAAATGACAACATGGTCATTCTTTTTCTTAAAATTTCAATGTTTAATTTTTTGAAATACTATTTAATAACCATATATAAATATTTACTAATCGTATATTTAATAAAATCGGTAAAATAATAAAAAAATTAAAGTTTAATGAAAATTAAGTTAAAAGAACTTTAAATTCTAGACATTTTTTTTCTTCTGCATACCAATTAATTGACAACTTTTTTAATTATAAAAAATATTTTTATACAATTTTTAAATCAGAAATTAATTTATTAAAATCTAATCAAATTAATTTACTGGGAAATTCCATTCATACATTTAGTATCTGAAGCCAATTTTGAATACTTTTAGATATTAAATTTCTTTATGCGGAAAGAACGAGAATTCTACATATACATGTATTAGGTTATAGTAGTATATTATATTCGTAATATATTACTGAACACAAGATGAGTATTCATGAAAACATGAAAGAAACTATATTTCATTTATAAATAAAACGATTTTCTTGGAAGCTTACATATTGATTTACTGTAATATTATCTTACGGTACAAAATTAATTTTTTGTTCAAAAATAATATACCATTATATATCTTTAGAAAAAAAAATAACAGACAAAATAAAATTGTTACAAATATTGAATTTATATTTATTAACACATGTTTTTAATGCTATTTTAATATTCAAACATGATTTCATTTCATATAAACTGGTATTTAATTCATTCATAGATATTTTTAAATTTTTAATTAATTTTTTTACATATTATGTTTTCTTTATTAATTTTATGTCATTTTTCTTAATATTTTAAAAATAACAATATGACTATTTTATGAATTATTTTTAACCAATGCTGTTCTATTAACTGAATTAATTTAATATATATATATATATATATACATGTAAATATATATATAAATATATATACATGTTTGTGAGTATGTGTGTGTATAACCCGGAGAGACAAAAATAAATAAAAAAATGACAAGTAAACCCATTTCAGTAAAAGATATTGAAATATCGTCTACGATAAATATAGATCAAATACTGTAAAATAAAAAGAAAAATAAGCATTGAGGCATCTTACAAGTCTTTAGTACAAAGAAGAAAGTTGAAAATATCAACTGAAAATATACAAAACTCAAGTGAAAATATACAAAAGTATAACATGGATTCTGAGGGATTGATTTGGTTTCTTATGTTTTTCTTGGTCGGTGATAGTTTTCAAAAATATTGAAGAAATCAACAAAAAGTGTTTTTTATTGTAGAATTTTATAAATTTAAATCATTTTCAATGTTACATAGTAAATAGGTTTTGTTGTATTACAAAAGAAATGTTTTTTTTAAAAAAAAGTTATTTGTACTGAGTGAAACTAAGGCATATATATATATATAAAAAAAATAATATCCATTCTATAAAATAAAAATTATTTTAGGACTTAATTTAAGTTAATTATAATTTTTGAAGATGTATGATATTGTATTGAGTTTTGAAATTATTGTAATATAATAAAATGTAACTAATGTACCTCCAGCGAAGAATGAATCATTGCCATAATTTTCGTTAATAAAATATTTTACAAATAATAGTTAAGAAATATTAGATATGTACAAAATAATTATATATAACAAAAATCAATGGTATCAAAATTAATTTCTGTTATGTATGTGTTTTTATTATTTGATAAAAAAACATTAATCTATTTAACAAATGATTTTATCGTAAGTGGATTCAAGTAGCTGATACTAATATAAGTTATATATATATATATATATATATATATATATATATATATATATATATATATATATATATATATAACTGACGCACATAAGGGTAACTTAAGCAATTTATTGATATAATTCAATGAAGTTAAATTTAAAAAAAAATAATTGCAAATAAATATAATATTCATTAAATTTATTCATTATATTTATTTTCAATTAAATATTTGTTTTTAATTTAACGACTTCATTGAATTATATCAATAAATTGCTTATGTTACCCATGGGTGCCATGTCTTATGTGCTTAAGTGTATATGTATATATATCTTACATAAAAAGTGAACATTTTTCATAGTGTTAAAATATAATCACGTAATTATGTATGCTTTTTCCAAGTATGAAAATTTTACATAGTCGTACGAAAATATTAAATCGAGCGCATATTTGTATATTCAGCAAAAGTTTTTACACCGTCATTATTATTAAGAAAAATGCTGACTATTATGAATATGTTACATAATAGGACATTGTTATCGCAAAACTACATTAACATAAGGCGAGCAATTCGCAATAATATGTGTAAAATGTGTTCGTACAAATATATTTTCCAATTTACTTAATATATTACTTGACATTTTTAATTTCAATATAAATGTAAATATGCAAATAATATTTCTACATAAGAACATACATACACACACACACACTATATATATATATATATATATATAAGAGAAAAAGAGAAATAGATCAATCCTTTTCAATTTACGAGACACACTTTTATAAATCTACTATATTTCTTAAAAGGACGAAATAGTATATTCATAAAATCCGACTTACAAAATCCATAAACCAAATAATCTTCATGAAAAGAGATATTTGAAATTTTATATTGAAAAAATCAATATTATTTTATTATAAAAACTGAGATTAAGGATACTTAATAAAAACCACGAACATCTATTTTCAGAAATTTGAAAAGATTGTAAATGGAACTTTATTTCTTTTGTATTTAATAAAATGTATTTTCAATGACATATTTTACTAAATAATTGTCTAACAAAATGTTTATATTAATAAACAAAACTTAAATATTTCAATGCAAATTCAATTACTTTAAATTTTAATTAATAAAAACAGACTGTTCTTGTATTTCAAAAGCCACAAAACGTTACGAAAAGTTCAACGTCAAGCTGACATTTCTGCCTTAGAGGAAACAACTACTTTGAATTTTAGAGAAAGGCAGAAAGGGAAATTCAGATTTCAACAAAATTAACATGATAACATACAGATAATATTTCTAAGAAACGAATATTCATCAGTGTAAAAATTAAATACTATGAAAATATCACGATAATTTTAATATATCAAGTACAAATAAATTACAATAGAAATATTATAAATAAATACTAAAGGAAAATTATAGCATTAATTAAAAATATGAAAAAAACAAACCATAAAATTTTAAAAAATAGAAAAATGTTATCATTTGAAAAGAATAAACTCTGATAAAAATTATCAATTCATTGAATATGTCTAAAAATTATTTATTAACAAATACACAATAAATTCCCAGTATTGAAATGACAAAATAAACTTTTTTAAAATAACAATAAAAATGTCAAAATGTTTATTTAAAATATTAATTTTTGGAATTTTTCAAAAAAGTTATGAACAAATATACTTAATAAAATTATATATAAATATCTATATTACAAATGTTATTAATATTTTGTTTTATTTTATTTTTTTAATAACCACAAAAAATGTTTCCTCCTAATTATAATTTTTTTTCGTTTTCAACTATTTGATACAATACCATAAATATTATAACCATTTATAAAAATATTAAAATGAGTAATTAATTTCGTCTCGAAGAGATGACCTTATCAATGACGATTTCGTCATAGCAATTTTAAGTATAAGCTCATCATCAGTTCAATATTCGGCTTGTAAACAAAATGAGAAGTCTGATTAATTATAAGTTCAATAAAATAAAACTGTTCATTTTTTCTAAACAAAAAAATTTCCAACAAGGAATATTTGTATATATACAAAAAAATGTTTATTGTATGTTAGACATTGTGTATTGAAAAGATTTCAAATAAAAACTTACGAAGAGCTCGTTGTCTGAAACGTGTTGAGCACAAAAGTATAAAATTTTATTTATAAATGTGATATCATCGTCATTCGAAAAATTCAAAGCCAATTATTAATCTTTAATTTCGTCGAATGTAAATAATAAACAAACATATTTACAAACAGTATTTGTGGTTTATTGACTATGTTTTCCGAGTAAACTAAAATCAGCTATGAAAATAATTTCATTAAACAGTTAAAAATTTGATAACAAAATATTTTAAGTGTTTAATTAATTTCAAATTATTATATTTGTTAACAATTGTAATATTTTACTTTAAATGCAATTATATATAATCACTATATTATAATTATATATATAATCGTTTCAATACAATGCAATACAATTTTCATTAAAAAGGAAAATAACTTCAATTTACCAATTAACTTTTTATTACTTTTAACCACCAAATGAAATATTATGAGAATGTTTTCTAGTAAAAATATATTTTTATAATTATTCTAGAAAAAATAATACTTCAGTAAATTAAAAAAAAAAAAACACATGATTTTAAAAATGTAACAAATTATTTAGTACATTTTTGCACAAATTCAGTTCATATATATACGTATTTATTTGTTAATAGTAACATTTTGTTAGACACTTATTTAGTAAAATATGTCATTAAAAATAAATTTTATTAAATACAAACGAAATAAAGTTTTATTTGCAACATTTTCAAATTTCTGAAAATAGTTGTTTATATATATATATATATATATATATATATATATATATATATATACACTTTCTGAAAAAAGGCCCAAGAAGAGACTCATTAAAGATGGAGAGATGAATTGTGGAAACAAGAAGTGGATGTGATCACTCGGGGACAGGAAATAGTAAAATAATTTTAAGAAAATATTTACGAGGATCTAAAGACATTAGATTAGGCTTTCGATCAGCAGTAGAATAATAAAGACTTATAAAAACAATTTATACAATATAATGATGATGATATATACTTTTTTTGTAAGGAATATTTTTACATAGACAACGATTTTTTTATCACAATTTCTATCATACCGATTTCCATAGTTGTTTTTTTTATTTTTACATTATATATTTTTTCCTGACTATTTTTTCAGTTAATATCAAATAGAGAAAATTCTATCTTTCATTTTTTAAAAAAAAAAACATCTTTCTAGTATTCATTTCAGCGAACAATGAAAAAAATAAATTATTTTCAATAATAAATGAACAAACATTTTTAATCAGCATCTATATGAAATATTCTTGATTTATTTAAAGTCATTAGATATACCAACAATTGATACAAAACTATCTCTACTAACCGGTCATTTTGGCCGATTGGTATTTAGTTAAAAAAAATGTAATTTTTAATCACTGTGCAAGCAGTAAAAAAAAGGCTTCGAATAATAAGAAATTATATTTTTCACTTAAATATTGAAATTACACAATATGATAAATGGTAGCAATATGAGGTTTTCCAATAAGAATATCAGAACATTGAGAGCTGGTGGCAGTCATGTTTGAATTTTTTAAGCTCATTTTGAAATTTTAACTCATAGTTTGGTAAATAATTATGGAACGTTTAACACTTAACAACGCTTAGAAATTGTAAAAACTTTAATAGACTTAATGAAACGAGAGTTTAATGAGTCCATTATTTCACATCCATCAATTGACCACCAAGATCATGTAATCTAGTAATTAATGAAATTGGACCATAATTATGTGAAAGAGTGACTAAAAATTGGACTAACCGAATGTATTGTCAAGCGAAGTCGTGATGGTCATATGAGTGAAATTGTGTTCCATCATTTATTCCATAAAATATGCTTAAAAATACAAAAAAAATAATAATTAAATACTTTTTGTTTTATTTCCATTTAAATTACTGAAGCGATTATTGGAAAACCCTATAGTAGTCTCCTTACTTATTTTTCATTTTCCTTAACGTAATTCTGAAACCAGTCATTTTGACTAGTTATATCTAGTGTTAATAAAGAGAATCTCAGTATAATTGACAAATATTAAATAAAATATAAAGAGCATATCGTTCAAATAAAACATTTATATTTAGAACAGACGTCATCTTTATAAAAATAAGCAAATCATTTAACTAGAATTAGACATTGGTTAATATAAGATTTCAATATATGAAATATCGAAAGCAAACATCTTATATTAAGTATTTCGATAAATACACTACTGCAGCACCACATACATACATACATTTATATATACCTATGTGCTGATTACATAAAACATGTTAATATCTAAAATAAGTACCATTAAAGCAACGACGCATATATAACTGTTACATCACATGTACTGTAAACTGCTGTATAGTAGACTTTCCGACGATGAAGTTATTCAACCGTGAAATGAAAGCGCCGTAACAGAGCTAACGTAAAATTAAGAAGAGAGAATTCCACCTGTCCACTTAAAAATGAAACACACCGGCTATTCGAACGTGTAAGTCGAGTGACACCATCTCACTTTATTATCAAATTACGTGAATGCAACACACAAAGTAATTTGTAAAAATGAGATAGTGATAACTCTGATATCGTGGCATGTATAATATTGTTTCTATCGTGACTGTTAATGTTTTCGTGCGGTGACGGTATTGATAATGGTCGAATATACCTGCATAGGTATTTATAGTATCCAGGTAGATAACATAAACAACGTACAGCCAACATAGCAAAGGAAGCAATGAACTGATTTCGGTGCGTGTATCGTACAGCTTAAGTTCAAGTTCACGCAGCTATAAGCGATGGGCCCTGTCCGGACACACAGACGAGTCTTTTTTTTGTTATTTCGAGGGTGATGTCGAGTTCATTATCGCTTTATGCTTGATCGAGTAAAATAATTGTGTTTTTCAAATGTCAATTATCGACGGAGTTTAAACTTATCATCGGCGTACGTAATACGATATATTCTAGATCAAAGTAAATGTATCATTACACATTATTTGATGTCCGTCCGTTATAAGCCAACAAAAGTATCAACGTAATTTAATCATTTGTCACGTTCAATTTTATTCTCGAATGTTCGCTGCGTACGGAGGATCAAAAATGCTTCATGTCTCGTTTAAATTGTTTATAAAAATCGTTTCGAAACGAACACACAATACGTTCTATTAAATACATTGAACTATATAAGAACCTGACTAACAAGATTATTAATATCATTACCTGTATTATATTATACATTTTTTTAATAGTGAAAGGAATTGATACAACAACATGCAACATTCTAAACTGTATATTATACAACGATATTTCTTACAATACGGGTATGAATAACTCCAATTTTATGCAAGATTTTATTAATATATTTTCGATACTGAACAAATATTTCATGATATTAAATTTTAAATTGCACTCCAAGTAGATAATACATACTTTGGATAAATTCGAGCGGAGAAAGAAAGGATTATAATAGAGATGTTACGAAATATTATTCGGAAAAATATATAGGAAATTTTCGAAATGAAACATTGTGTTCGATACTTGATTGAAAAATTGAGTTATACAAACTCGAATCATGAATATTCAGCAAATAACTAACTTTATTACCATCAGTCAATATTTTAACTTCCTGTTCGAATTTTGACATCTTTGTAAATATTTTTTCTTCTTAACGATCTTCTTATTTCTTCACATAGTCAATATTTCAATATTAATATTAGTAAGTATAATAATTAATAAGTATCTTTGATACATAGTTATTTTTCCAATGCAACTTTACATAAATGTTCTGATGTATTTTTAACATATACTTATATCTACTATGCTAATTATTAATATTTGTGTTTTACATTATTCATCTATAAACTATACAAGTATTTTTAAATAATTATATCCAGGAAATCAGTTAATATACATTTCCATTCTTGCAAAGTCAATTTAATGCTCATGATTATTTCATAAGTAGCTATCGAACAAAGAATATGAAAGTAAATAAACTTGAAATGATTTTATTGACTTGTTCGAAAAGTTCATTCCATTTTTTAATCTCTACTGGAAAATAAAATTAACATTTTATAAATATTCTAAACAAAATATTTATAACCTGTGAGCAAATATCTTTCAACTATTTCATCTGACTGTCCTCGAACTTGTAAAAAGTTTATTTTTATGACATTTAACACCAAAGGACTTATGAAATTAAATACCTAGCATAAATTAAATATTAATTATCACGCGGAAAGCATTACATGGAACGTAAACATGAACAACTAATTATAAATTATATAATCAACGATGTAACATAAATTCTCATGCATTGTATACTTATTGTTCATATGTGTATGTTCTATATTCGATGCAATGCTGATGTATTCACATTCATTATAGGTAGATAAATGGAGTATTCTCCATGTTGAGAAATATATATACATACACTTCAATGAGAATCGTGAATATTGATATAATGCACATTAAATTACCTTGGTTCTAGAGAACGGGTTAAAATATTACTTCCTAGTGCAAAAACTGCACGTAACGATGCATGATAATGTAACATTTCACTTACATTGCAAACAGCTATGTAAGACATAGACATGTATATGTATATGTATATGTATATGTATATGTATATGTATATATATATATATATATATATATATATATATATATATATATATATATATATATATAGGTATGTGTGTATGTGGAAAGAGAAATTGAAACGTCGCCTTTAATCATAAATTTTTGTTTATGATAAACAATTTCGAACAACAAAGAATTTTACACTTCAAATGAATGCTTTTTACAATCAAACGAACGATTTGATTTTGAAATTCAGATTTATTAACTCAATATTTACAAAAATATATAAATGACCGTGAAAAGATGAAAGATCTTTTTTAAATCATATATTTAATAAAATATAATGAAATCTATAAAAGATATTTTATTAAAAATGTTGGTGATATTTAAACATCAAAATTCAATTAAATCATTTTATACGAGCACTTTTCGTTTGTAGATGTGTAGTTAAATTTTTAAAAAATTCATTACTTAGAAGCACAAAAGCATGTATGTGTACATTAATGAATGAAATCAGATTGAAAAAAATAAATGATTTAAATAAAACGTTACAGTTGTGCTATAAAGACCGTAGTAAATGTTAAATAAATACTAAGGGTTGCAGAGAATGAGTGAGTTGATGGTCTATATAAAAAGTTTTAACATCGTTTTTATATCACATTTACAGAAAATTACATATATTTTCCATTCCACATAGTCAATTCAATATAAATAGTTAAATAATAATTATATCCAAGAATTAAATACAAATATATGTATAGAATAATAATTTTATATACAAATTGTGTTTCTATTATTTTTTTTTAGTAAATAAGAGATGATTAAATAAAAGAACGAATAAATTAATGTAATTAATTTAATTTTTTCAAAAAAATATAGAAACAGCTAAACATTTATTTCTTTATATTTTTATTACAATTAATAAAATTTTAAAATGTATTTATACATACCTGAACTATTTTTAATAATTACTATATAAATTATTAAACATTTATTTTTACTCATGTGTAACAGTTTTTATTGTACATATATAAAAAAAAACCGCAATGCTTTCAAATATTATAAATAGAAATTAGGAAGAAATAAATCAGTTTTAACAATCGTTTCATAATTAAAATATTTGCGATGAAATTAAAACTATTGTATATTAGACATTAAAAATTTCAAATATTTAAATACTCTTCCAAATATATAACAATAAACAATAATTGAAATATTTCTTACTGAATTACATACCTTTATTCCTCATGAATTATGGAATAAGAAATGGATGATTATATATAATAATTAAACAAGTTTTCAGAAATTTTGAGAGCGTGAAAATAATTAAATGACAATAGAGCAGTCAAACAGAAAGAAGAATCAGATAATCAGTGAACAAGAAAAAAATCCAATCGTTAACAAGAAATATAAATTAGCTAATATATTTATATACAGGTGCTACGTTGAAAAGTTATTAATAATTTTCGTTTGGGACGAAATCACAATTCTTAATAAAAGATGTAATTTCATAACACTGGTTCGAACTCATTAACGGTTCAATTTTCTTATCGTTTCATTATATGAATGAAGCACAAATGATAATTTCTAAAAGGTCTGAAGAAATAGATCATTTTTTAAAAAAAATCTAGAAAAAATGATAAAAAATGACATTGATATTTATGTACAAAATTGGTGTAATTATGTATATATGTAAATTTATATTTATTAATTAAATCATTATAAAAATGATTGGTTCTGCCTTATCGTAGTAATAAAAATAAAACATTTTTATACGCTATAAATTTTATTTACAGTTATATTTCGTTTCAATTTTAAATAACAGTCTGGAAATTAAAAGACTAAACAATTACGTCTACGACTATAATTCATTACTTCAAACTGAACTTTTTTATAATATAAAAATATATGAATATTTTAAACATAAATGTCAAAATATAAAATATTTATATACGCTATTAAACAAAAAATATATCATTAGAGTTTGATTTTAATGAGTTACATATGTAAAATTGTGCATTCCAATTATTATAAACTACACTTACTAATTATTGTTCATATATTATACTATTCATTACTGTCACTTTTAAATATCGTCTTCAACAACTTGGTAAATTCATTTGAAAATTATTTAATTACATTAGTTTTAAAAACATCAGATTAATAATAAGAAAATACATTGAATTATATGAAAATTTCAAATACCTTTTTACTTAAAAATATGAATCATGTTAGAAATATCGATTTTTTACAAATTTTTTGACAATACATATTTTCCAATGGATACATTATAACTAGACTTTCAAAGTTACAAGTTGATTGTCAGTGTTTTACTAATATATATCAATACAATAAATTTACAAACATAAATATAAAACATGTTTAATAGCCTATATGAAGTAATTTTATGATCAGTTCCGGTGAACACGGATAACAGGATGTTCAATTTGGTTACGCAAAACAGTAATAAAAGCTGTCAATACAACGTGGTCTGCATGCAACGCACCGTTATATTCATTTAGGTCGTTTTTAATTCAAAACATATTTTTTATATAAAAATAACAATAACATTCTCATAAAATAATAAGTATAATACTCCTCATTTAAATAAATTATTTGAAACGGTAACAATTACAAACTTAATTAAGTAATAAATATAATGTAAATGTTTTACCAAAGACAAAACAAAGCAATTTTATAATTAATGTGAAGGAAGTAAATTCAACATTTTATTTAAATCCGTTTTTGAATCGTAACAATATACTAATTTAAATAATAAATATTAAAAGGAAAATAATAACAGAGAAAAGTAATTTTATTTTTTTTTTTTTGCAAAAAACGTTTTTAATTGAAATCAGTATCTAGAAATAGTTCATACACATGCCATTTTTCGATCAGTAACGAACTGAATTGAAAATTTATTTTACTGGTCACATTTGTTACATTTTCTCTGTGAATTTTAAATAACCTCAAACAAGCAGTATATTCACAATAAAATTTAGTTAAAAATAAAACAATGAGGCAAAGCTACTTTAATTAACACCAATGCTGAAATACACACCCAATTTATTTCACTGTTTTATCAACAACAAATATATATATATATATATATATATATATATATATATATATATATATATATATATGTATAACTTAGATAATTTATAAATAGATATTCTTTCGTGTGTAAATAAGCTACATTTGAATTGAGAGGTCATTCAAAGTGACCCCAATATTTTGATAGTCTGCTACACAACTAATGATCATTTTATTATATGCACGCAAATTATATGTTACAATTCTTTATAATTATCAGTTATCTTATTATTCATCAAGTTATCTAATATAATTCCACTACAAATATATATATATATATATATATATATATATATATATATATATATATATATATATATAAAAATGGATTTAGAACTTCTGATAAAATGTATTTATTTTTTCTACGCTGGAACAAAAATTCAAAAGAAATTTATTTATATAATTTCACATTATACTGATTCATATTCAATGCAACATTCATGGTATAAGTTTGAAAATTATTCTCTGAACAAGTTCCAAAATGTTAGATAATATCCGGAGATAAAACATGTTTATCATTTCTGGTCTAAATGTATATAAGACTGGAATAAATAGGGCAATAAAAATGGAATCACCAAAAAATATGATCAACATTTTCTATAACAAATATGGTTATTATTTTTTTAGTACAATCAAAAATGTATATTTGTAAATATAATGTATATTTTAAAAAATTAAATCACAAAACTAACACATGCAGATAATCAATTCATCTAGAACAGACCTCACAAATCGTTAAAATTTTCAAATACTGTCACAAGTAATAAATAAGTCAATTTAGGTCATCAAAAAGGTCATAAATCTATGAAAAAGAAATGTTGTAAAAAATAATAAATAACAGCCAACACTTCATGCTTGCAGACCAGTAGACGAAATGAAAAGAAAGATTCAACCACTAGTTGTAGATGGATTGAATAAGGTTACAAAACACAAATTAATATATATATATCTAAATTGAAATTTTAACAGAAAGGCTCTGACGATGATGGCGTCGCCATCGAAATGCATTAGCCGATATAATTATAGACTATATAATTATAAATAATAAGTGAACAATAAGTGATTATTGAACACTTTAAACTATTGTGGTGTTGGGGTTAAAATTCATTTGTGTAAAGTGAATCATCCACAGTTCCAAAACAACAAATAATCAAAAATGTACATATGAAATAATTACATTTTCAAAAAGGTGTTACTGAAACTTGTAAACTGATTAAAATATTTTTATAAGAAAAATTGATAAGAAAATACAAAATACACACAAAAATAAAATCAACAAATGAAATTCGTACACAAAAAAATATAGAAAGAATTATTAATTATTAAACTTATTAATTTAATATGAAAATTTAGTACTTCAAATGAAATATTGAATATATAATATTAGCAATTTAATATAAATTTTAAAAATGACCAAAAATGATTTATTTTATTATTAATTTTTATTACAAAGCAAATTAAACATAACTATAATCTATTTCCAAGTGATATATATATATATATATATATATATATATATATATATATATATATATATATATATATTAAAAAAATATAATTGAATCCTAACCCTGTTCTATAATTTAATCTAGAAAAATGTTTTCAATAGTAACTTTTTGTCCGCAGATCGAACGAATTTTAAAATCAGTCAAAATTAAATTTTTCACATAATATCTTTATTTTTCTTCACTTACTTCAAATGATTGCTTTTCCTTTTAACCGCTCAATGGGATGTTAAAACGAAAACAATTTCACAGTTAAAAATACGGTTTATAATTGATTAAGTAGCAAAGAAAGATATTTTTAAATTAAATTTGTGTACTTTGTAATAATAAAAGTACTATTCAGAAAAAAATGTTGAGAAATAAACGATTCTTTTTTTTATTAAATTTACAGTAAAAATATTTTCACTTTTGTTATTTCCATGTAAATTACCCCACATATATATATATATATATATATATATATATGTATATATATATATATATATATATATATATATATATATATATGCGTATATACTTATTACCATTTTATGAATATGTATACATTTCTATTCTGCATATAATAAAATATTAGCATATAATTAAAAAAAGAATACAAAATTTTGTCGCTTGATACGTTTAACTTACTGTTTACATTAGACTAATTGCTTACAATTTCCCACATTGAAAAATTACAAGTATTATAGCACGCTACAGTAAATTTTATTGCACAGATACGTGTGTACGTAGACCGGATGTGATGTGAATTAATCAAGCCAACGATCAAAAATAAGTCTATCATTCAAATCAAAATGGTAACGTGAGAAAATCGTACACACATCTCATCATTCGCAACAATACTCTACGATAGTAATATTAATAATTATAAACGGTACACACGTAGTTTTTCTGCGTGAATTTCATCACATTTCCCAAATGAGTCGTACTCGTGTATATATATTATATTGTTATCGTAACAATATGGCCGTGTTTACGAGAAAATATAACATCTTCTGAGTAATTAACACACGGTTGTATTTTACACATTGTAGTATTAATTATTATAATACAAGAGTTTATATGCGTACTTAAATATATTCTGTAAAGGAAGGCAATAAAAAAATGTTTATAGAAAAACTGATATTATCAAAATAAATTTCTCTAAAGGAAGTCATTCGGAAAATCAGCAATTTCAGATAAAATGTTGCATATTAAATCTATACATATTAATTTATATATGCGTATACAAAATGTAATTCAAAATATTCCCAGGTTTCAAAATAGAAGTCATTAAGGATGTCGAGTGAATTTTTATGAATAGATCTTAACTGGGTTTTAGCAACTGGATTTTTTTCTATTTCTGTCTACAGTTTCCGCTATCTTCATCGAATATCTTTTAAGATTCGTGTTTTTCTATTTTTGTATATTTTTAATATGGATTTTTTTTCATTTCCACCAAAATTTAAAATGACACATGATTTATTTTCTTAAATTAATAAGGATCGACACAAATCTAATATATCTTCAATAGTAAATGCTTATATTTATATAATAAA
The DNA here is from genome assembly GCA_029203775.1 of Neoneuromus ignobilis. Classification (NCBI taxonomy): domain Eukaryota; kingdom Metazoa; phylum Arthropoda; class Insecta; order Megaloptera; family Corydalidae; genus Neoneuromus; species Neoneuromus ignobilis. The sequence goes on from CP092090.1 coordinate 14,436,606, forward strand.
TACTTACATTTTATTACAGAATCAAAACATGAAATGAAAACAATTTAACAAAAGGTAAATTTTCACTGTAATTCAAAAAACTAACTACGAGTATTTTCAAATTTTGATAAAAAAATTATACTGATTACACAATGTAAAAATTTTATATAAAAATATAAACATTAAGAAGAAATAAAATTGCAATTATAATAGAATTCTACTATAAATTTTATATAAAGAACGAAAAAATGTCAAAAATTCACTAACAAACTATAATTTCTTGTATAACGATTATTAAATATTTAAATTTCTTTCTTACTCAATTTTTGAATACATAACGTACGTCGTCCCTTTCAATTGAACTATTTTCAAATGTATAATGAAATTGAATGTTTGTAATGGAATGCAAATATTTGCAGACATACAATGACTAACAAATTACACAACCAACTTTCAATGCCGACGATGAATTGGTAAATCCAGAATTAACCAATCATGTCAGTTGCATCCGCTGCAGATGTTTAACACATTCATTTATGTTGAAGTTGTGTGACTCGTCTAAGTATATGCACCGTTTGCAAATATCGTAAAAACAATAATAGCGTAATCAACGTTTATAATAGTTTTTATCAATAAAAATCTTTACTACAGACGATTAAACATTGGATTTCGAGACATTGTTGCACGTTTCCGTAGTTTTAAGTATCATCGATAAATTTGAAGATAACTGAAAGTTTTTAAGTGAGATAATTACATTTTATTAGCGATTTATTTTCTTACCAGAAATTCAATTAAAAAATAAAATGAGATTGTGAAAACAGAATATTAAACTTTTAATACTTACTAAATCAGTTATTCATTTCCTTGATTTTTTTAAAAAAAATAACATTGATCATTCATTTACACAGAGTCTAGTGTAGAAAAAAAGATTTTTTTATTCTGAAAGCTAATTAAATTGAAAAATTAAAATGAAATATTAAGTTTCTTCTATACATTTCCATACAAATTGTTGAAATTTTTCAGTGTATTTTTATATAAATGAACTACATGTTTGTAAATAGTTTAATTTTAAAGAAAAATATTTAAAAACTTTAAATTTAGTTTATTAGAACATTAAAAACTTATATATATATATATATATATATATATATATATAATATTAATATAAACAAAATATAATAAATAATTATAGGAAATTTAAAAAAAATCATAACATACACATGTATATAATAATATTTAAAAAGAAAACTTTCTAATCAAATTAAACGAAAATTCACATAGAAGATTAAAAGTCACATCAAAACAATAAAACCTTAATAAATAATTTAATGAAAATGATTAAAAAAGACACTTTTTATATTTTAACCTGAACTTCATGTTACAAATAAAATATGAAATGATTATACTTTACTCGATTCAAAAATTAAAAAAAAAATAAAGATTGAAAAAACTGTGTCACATTTTTTTAGTACATTGTTATTAAAATTCAATCAATTATCTTAATTTATTATTGTACTGATACTAAAAACAAATAAAAAATATGTTTAATACATAATGAGTTAATAGAATAACAAATATGAAAAATTAAAAAAATAATATAAGTCATTCTCTCTATCAATTTTCAATAAATAAATAAAATATAGTTTCAAAATATTAAAATAAAATGTCATTATTTTGTAAAATAGTTCTTTTGATAATATTGGTTCGTTTTATGTATCATAAATTATTCTTATAAATCCAGTTTTATATAAATCAATAATAAAAGGAACTTTTATTTACCAAGAATTATTGTCTCTCAGGAATTGATAGATATCCTTTAACGAGCTATAACGCCTACGTTAAGAAAATGAATTATATATATATATATATATATATATATATATATATATAATCTTTATATCCAAAAAAATATGTTTTAATGAAAAATATAGTACATTAAAAATGTAGTAAATACAGAAAACCTTCTCATGAACATTTTTCAATTAGTTACAAATATTGCAACATATAATTGAACAGATAAATACTAACTGTATGGTTTTATTTTTAAAGGTCTGATATACAAATACATAGATACAAGATATATATATATATATATATATATATATATATATATATATATATATATATATATATATAATACACATACATATACTATCAAATTAACTATTTTATTGTTTCCTGTTAACATACTTTACTTTCAAACATGTTTTATCTATGTAATATATTTAAATGTTCATGCCTCAACCTAGATTTAATAATTTTTATAAAAATTAGTGTGTATGTTTATATATATATATATATATATATATATATATATATATATATATATATATATATAATTACGTAAATCATAAAATCTAAACCTAGATATAAATTAAATATTTTTTACTAATTTATTACCTTTCTTGTTTAACTACATTAAATATATAGTTTAAAAAATAACGTGAAAGTAACAGTCACACGCATGTTTGAAAACTAGACGAAATATTTTAGAAGAGAAAAATATTCCTAAATGTTATTTGCCAATACGTTTAATTAATTGCATTAAAAATGTTAAACATAAAAAAATCTTAGCATTATACGTACAGTAAGATCAAATATCTTATAGAATAAAGTCGTTGCAGATTTAATTATTACCGTAAACCACTTAAAATTATTAAATGTGCAGATGAACGTAATAAAGTTTTAGTTAATTATCAACGCTGATTCATTTTTTAAACGGACAGAAAAAATATCAAGCAAATAAAAGTATTTTAAAACCATTTTCATATTTCAAATTTAATTAAACATTAAAAATTATAAGTTTAAGACGAACGCTTCACATTACTTTTTCCAAGAACTAAAAACGCAGTTGGCATTAAAAAATCTCACAAATACATATATCATAGTAGTTTATAAAAAAATACCATTACAATTTTCTTTAAATTTTTTTTAAAAATTTAAGGAACTTGAGAGAAAATATCTATTCATTTGTATTTAATTTTAATATATTAATTATACAATGCACCAAGTATTGATTTTTCTGTCTTCTTATAATCACAGACATTCTTTAAATAGTATTTTAAATAAAAACAATGTACATTATTTTAAAATTTATGGCAATATTTTTGAAATTAAGTTTTGGTTATCAAACATGTTATATTTAAAACACTTTAAAACTTTAAATCCTTGTATATCCTTAAATAAAGCTATACTCGCAATTTTATAAAGTACACAAATAGGAATGGGATTTATTTTAACCTCGCGTGTTTTTCCGTTATCAACTTTTACGAACAACACTATTTAATTAGTATTGTTAAAATTATGTTTTCAAACACAATTAAGATAAAAATACTGTCATAACATTTTTTCCGCTTATAATTATAAATATATAATTATTTATTTTCACTTCATATTAAATCAACAGTTAATTTTAGAATTAATTTGAAAAAAAAAACGATAAAATAATTTTATCTTTACGTTTTATACGACATATTGATTATAAAAGTATTTTTGTACGAATAAATAAGTTTATATAAAAAAATATATAAAATTTAATAGCTGAATTAATTACTAGTGAATACAAATAAAATAGATTAAAAGACTAGTTTTAAAAAATAAAATAGTAAAGTTAGACTGCATTAATACTGGTTGTATAGTAGCTGTGTGTGAATGACCGTAATATTTCAAGCGTAATATATGTACTATTTAGAACTTCCTTTCACACCTGTTCGTCGAAAACTTGTACTTTTACATTAACATGTGCTTCAAAAATTATACACATTCATTATACGAACAAGTACTATACACGTGACATTATGATAGAAGATAAAGTTTATTTAAAGAAACTGCGATGAAGTGAAAAAATGATAAATGATGGAGTAAAATTGATTAAATAATGTGTTGATTTAGTAATCATCGATGTTCATCCTTTTTTAACTTGAGCACTAAAAAACATTAATCAATTTTATAAACTGTTCCTTATATTAATATTTTTTCGTGGAAAAAAATCAATCATTCAAACGAATATTACAGAAAAAAGTACATTTGTCCCATACACAAATCATTTCATTCCTGCGGTTGTATTTCGTATAAACATGTACCAGTTTTGATATGTTTTCGTATTGATTGACCTCTAATAAGAAATGATATCAAATATTTATTGATCTGACACAAATATGTTGCATGAGTTTACTTTGTATACGTTAAAAAAGAAATAACATTTTTATATGAAAAATGAGTTTATTGAAAAAAAGTAAAAGTAAAAACTCATCGATATTTCTTCGTAAAAAATGACAGTAACAATTTAATGATTTATATAAACGTTAGTTTTTTTAAAAAAGAAAACACTATTCAAATACATGTTATAGATAGACGAAAAATATTTACATAAACATGATCTAATATACAAGACAAGACATTACAAACAAAACAGTGTATTCAGACAATTTTAGAAACTTTAAGTGAACGAAATGAGTCTGAAAATGGTGTAATATCTTAGTCCAGTATCCACTACTACTTGTTCATAGCTCCCAATCCCGCCTTCGTCCATTAAATACATCCACCAGGATTGTTCTAATTTCAACTTACACTAGCATACAGGGATTCCTCTGGTATCATTAACAGTGGAGTGCGCTATATAAAGTAAACTTCAGTAAATGACTGCTATTAGCACAATTAACATGTAGTTAGTGAACAATATATTACAGCATGTGTTTATAATTTTTCATTGACACTAAAATTCAATTTATTGCTGGCTTATTTACTCGTTCTAAAATGAAATTTAAATCTAATATTTTTTTTCAAATATTTAATATAGATACATTTCAATATTATATTATAATAAACTTATTGCACACAGCTTTAATTTTACAAATTTAAATATTGAATATAAAAGTGAACTAAAACAATTTTCATCAATCAATTCAATTTTTGTTCTATCTGAAGATGATACATATTTAAAACCAGTTGAAACGTAATATAACATTGAAAAAAAATATAAAGTTACAATAAACAAGACTTAATGGTTTCATGTTAAAAGTTTACGTAAAATAAATTTATTTCTAATTTAATTACATTTATTAAATTTTGCTAACTGATTAACAATCATCTAAAACCAAAACAGAAACTGTTTACATATCTATGTATATGAATATAGATTTCACTGATTCACTTTCCATTGATCGTTTATTTTTACTATACTTATATAAAGTTGTAAAAGGTTACAAACGAAAACGTTTTATTTATCGTCGTATGAAATGTGCGTAGGCGTGCCATAGAAAATTTTCTTTCCTTTGAGACTAACCCCTTGTCAATGAAGTGAACGGACTTTAATATTTTTCCAACATTTATATTTAAACACAGTTAGGCGAGGTCATAAATTCTGTTCTCGACGTAGCATCTCATTTTTGAAAAGGTCGTCAAATGTCCAAACACATGTTAAATAGAACTTTATACACAAAAAACTCTATGTCCCTATTTTTTTATTGTCTGTGACATATAACATTTAAACGGAAACATGTTGTGCTGTTTTCGATTATTAACAATATCATAACTTAGAAATCATAGAATTTTTTTAAAGTTAATTTGAAATAAAAAAATTATAAAATTTCCTATCGAAAATACAATCAAAAGTTATCATAGATATTAAAACACTAAAAGATAAAAAAATCTATTTAAATTAGCATATATTCATATATTTAATTTAATATTACCTGATGTCACGAACTAAGTAAAGAAAACTTTTCAAGGATAAAGTAAATATTGAAATTGTAATGTATTTCTAAAAATTCTTATTAGTATTATATTGTTTTATACATATCCACATCTTTATATATATAATTCAAATACATTCGAAAAAAATATTTTTAATACTCCAAAAAAAAAACATCAACATGAAAAAGAAATAATAGACGATAATTTTTTATTATACTTCAAAATAATTTTCTAGGGAAACACATTAATTAATAAAATATTTTTTATTATAGCTTTGAGCAGAATTCGAATGTATATTGAAAATATTTATTAACATTGCTTCCGTTAAACAAATAAATGATAATTGCAAATATCATAAACAGAAAATATAGACACTTTGAGTTATATGTTGGGAAACAGATACGTTTTTACGATGAACGTTTTTACAGCTTTCTCTTTCAAATTCAAGAAAAGAATCTCACGTTTTTAGTATCACTGAACACATCTTCAAATATGAAAATAGAATTTTACTAGTTTTTAATGTCGGTAGATTGTAACTTTATATTTGTGAGTAAATATTATCACTTTTATTTAGAAAGAATAATTGTTTATGGTACTTTGTCTAGTTGAAACAATAAGAAACGATAATGTTCTATTATAAATAATGAGAATTTTGATATATAAAATTATTTTATAGATAAACTGAATCATTAAAAAATACTACTGTAAAAAATTTTATTGTTTAGGCAGAATGCAAAAAAATTAAAAATATATAATTGTGAATGTTGGCTTTTAATCTTATTTACGATATTGTCATTGGATTTCCACTTTAATTCGACAAAAAATACTCTGATTCACCACAACTATTTTTATACTTTATTTTTCTTTTTATATATATACACGTGTGTATGTATAACCATAAAAATAATTGACACAAGAGATATGATATATCCATAATTAATAATATAGAACAAAATATAATAAAATTTCATTGTTTTCATTTTAAAAATTATTGGAATTTAAATACATAATTTAAAATTCCACATTAATTAAATGATTCATTTTTATATAAAAAATAATTTCAATTATACACACATTCAATTTATAAACATTTTGTAATTATTACTTTTCATGGAAACATAAAAATATTGTTAAATTTTATTTATAGTTAACAAAGCATTATAATCATTTCCTCTGTGGTAATTTTTTTAATATTTTCAAATAACCTTAAAATAAATGCTATGTAAAGAAAGAAAAGTTTTCTTGTATAAAACGAATATAAAATACCCTTGTTTTGAATTCATTAAAATTATTTTATAAAAATTGTTCAGTATGGATGACACTAAACTTTCAAAGACTGTACAAACATTTTTATTAAATTAAACATTATTAAAAAAAATGTAAAGAAAATTTAGATATAAAGGGTTGCTTTCATGAATGTATCTTATTAATATGTAATGGATTTTTTTTCTTTTTCTACATTACATTCTAGTGTGAGGCTAATAAGTAACTTAATTCAATTATAAAAATACTATAGGACAGAAAAAAGATGGAAAAATACGACAATAAAAAAGGATTCTTATGATTTAAAATGAAAACATTCTGGTTGACCTGACCTAACCATAATGTTAAATAAAAAAATGAATTTTCATAAAAGATGTGTCATTTGCTTGAATATGTCTATTCTCATTTTTTTAACATTTGAGTTGTAACATTAAATTAAAAACAAATGTTTATTAATACGAAACAAAGCTTTTCTTCTGCATGATTACGTGATGTACGAATACCTCCATACATAAGTGAATTTTAAATTGTAAAAAATGTTGTATTGTATTTTTTGTCTCATAAAACAGTAACATAAAAATAGAATTATATTCTTCTTTTTTAAGAAACTCAGTTTTAACCCATACTAGTCAATTCAAACCGAAAAAATCGTAAATATTAAAATAAATATCATATAGTAAATCAATACTGCATAATGGAATTTACGATACATAGCACTAAAGTATAAATGTGAATTATTTTAAATCATTTCTATGATCTAACGATACAGATTATAACACACATATACATGAAATCTCTCTCAATTTATATATATAAATATATATAAAGAAGGAAATAGAACTTTGATAAAAAACGATGAAGAGAATATATAGGTAATGTAATTTTATTCTAAACTTGTTTTGAACCTGCATGAAAATATCCGTACGCTGTGTATATGTTGTGTGTTTATGTGTATGTATACGTGTGTTTGTGTGTGAATATGTATGTATTTATGTATGTATATGTGTGTATATGTGTGTATATGTGTGTATATGTGTGTATATGTGTGTATATGTGTGTATATGTGTGTATATATATATTCATTACTCTTAAATAAGAACTACAAAAATCTGTTTCCTACTGTGCAATGTTTTATACGTTAAACAGTAGGTCTAATTACACTATATTCATTTTGAAGTGAACTCGCCGGGATGCCAAACCATACTTAACAAAACAATAGAAGTTAAATGTCCCAAGCATATAAAAAACGAAAGCAGCTGCAAAAAACTGCCCTCTTATGAAGACATTTTCACTTTTCAAATGTATATATATATATATATATATATATATATATATATATATATATATATATATATACAATGAATGAATGCAGTATTGATTACTGACTTATAGTTATAATCAAATTATAAATGTGTAATGCAAATATGGATTCATTTAGTTTAATTAAATACGCAAGAAAAAAACATCACATAAAAATACAGTATGAAAATACTACACAATAATATTATAGAATTTTATATTAGATTTTAATCCAAATACTTAAAATTGATAAAATTTAATAATTTGTATTATTTAATTACAATTACTAAACGTTTTGTTCTAAGGATAATTAATATCTATACTCATTTAGAAAAACTTCATTTTTAATAAAAATAAAAAATAAATGAAAACAGACAAATAAATATAAACAACTTTTTCATACATATATTGTTGAATATCAGTGACAGCAATTTTTTTAGTTGTCTTTAAGAATCAACCCAGATAAAATAATTGAGAAGTGTTACGAAATATGATGTGGGTTATAATGTTCAATTCGAATTTATAATCCTTGATCAATAATGGTAATTTTAATGGAGAACGTGAGTATATAATATGCAAATCATTCAAATATGACCGCTTCAGTAACAATAATTATTACTGAGTTTATATACAACATCCGTACACAAACATACACACACATTTATATATATATATATATATATATATATATATATATATATATATATATATACATATGCATATATATGCATATATACATACATTATTGAAAAATCTATTAGCTAAAAATATCTGTTTTACTACTTAACGTATCTATTCCATACGAAAATAAGTAATTTGGTTAATAACTTTAAATAATATACACTTTCTTCAAACTATTTAAACATATATTTATATTATATCTAATATTTATTAAATTCCTATGTTATATATTCACGAAAATAGTTTTTAAATGAAACATGCACACATTTTATCATTCACGTGGGTATGTATGTGTTATTCAAGGTTGAAAAACATATTAATTAATACATGAACACCATTGAAAACATTTCCATGTGATTGTCAATCAAAGAAAAAAAATCCCAACAAGTATAAATACAAATGGAGTTGAGTAAACAAATGAAATAGATTTATGTTCTAATTAAATTCAGAATGCTGTTGAAAAAGGATTTTTTAAAAATGTAAAGTAATTTTAAACTACGGATTTGTTTAATATGTAAAATAAATTAACATATTTATGATTGGAAAAACATTTTAAGTAAACTAATTAAACAAAATTTATGTAATAACTTGCTAGTTTGATTGTTGTTATGTTTTATACCAAACTATTTATTTTTGTTGATGTAAAAAATGTAAATATAAAATCCCACGACGCAGAACATGAAAATTATATGTTTTGACACGGTTACGTAGTTTATTATATGCAAAAACTAAAATTAAATACCGGAGCTAGTATTAAATTTTCTATTTAATTTCCCACCGTTTATAAAACTTTCATCTGCCAAAAAATGATTTATTATAAGCATGCAATAGATCGAATTCAAACAACGAAGTAATTTGTACTTGTTTCCGTACGATTTCCCGTAACAGGAGATTCGGTATTTGAACCTATTGTAAATTATTGTTCAAAAATTAAAAAAGTACACGACACATCCTTCATTTAACATCAGATTCAATTAAGAAGATATATTTTAAGTAAAAAAAATCAATTTTGAAACAATATAAGATTCCCAATAAGCGTAACCGATAAAAAAGTATACCTGTTTTTATTACCACTCACGAGGAAATGCATTATCATTGTATCCAGACAGTTGGCCATCAGGTATCACTGTGTTGTGCTGGACTAGTGCTCAACGAGGTGTCCTAGTTTTATATAGCCATGACCCACGACGTCATCACGTTCATGGATTTACCTGCCGGTCGTACACATTCTGTGCTGCCGTATAAATAACAAAAGGAAAGTAGATGACACATCAACCAAACGAGCAGAAATTCATTCATTTAACGTCAACTCTGCGATACGCATGAATCGGATAGAATAACATGAAACGTGCTATATGGGCGTGTGTGTTTTTGTCGATTTCCTACTGAAAGAAACTTGGCCATTGAATTATTTTTAGGTCGTAACAAATAACGTTCGTAACGCCGAAGAGAATTCAGGAATGTTATTATATTACGTTGACAATAGATTTAATAATTCATGATTTGGGTTATCTTGCAACGTGGTATGTCATAGCGTCAACCTAATGAAAGTATCGCAAATAATGTTAGCAGATAAGTATTTTTTTCTTTACTGTTCATAATGTGCTGTATTGTTAAATAACTTCGATAAAAACTAACTAAGGAAACATTTAATGAAACATTTTTGTGTCATCATTAAAACACTAATTTAAATTTCATTTATATATATATATATATATATATATATATATATCTGGTGTCAAAATTTGAGATTAGGAAATAAGTTGGTTATTATTTGATGAAATGTCAAATATTAAACTGTAATTATTTAACATTTGTTTATTAAAATTTAATAATTTTTAATACCTGACCATCATTTGTATCGTATGTTTGTTAATTGATACCAAGAAAAAAAGCGGGAAATAATGATTTTCTTATCAAAATCATCTTCAGCGATGAATCGCATTTTCAATTAATTATATAAACAAACAAAATTGTCGCATATGGGGAATTGAAAACTCAAGTCATTGTTGAACGATTACATCATCAAATCATTGTTTGATGTGGTTTATAGGCTAGAGGCATCATTGGTCCATATTTCTTTGAAAATGAGCAAGGTGTTCGTGTTACAATTAATTCGGTGCATTACCAAAACATGATAACAGATTTTTGTGGCCGGAACTTTAAGATATTGATATCAGTGACATGTGGTTTTAACAGGATGATGCCACAAGCCATACAACTTGTGCGGCAATCGATTTACTCACAACCAAATTCACTAGATGTTTAATTTCTCGTAATGGTGATGTTAATTGTACGCTTAGACTTTGTGATTTAACATCGATAGACTTCTTGTTGGGTTATTTGAAATATAAGGTTTATGTCAACAAACTAACAACGATTTAAAAACTAAAGAATGAAATTCGTACAACTAAAGCTGAAATACAGCCTCAATTATTGCAAAACGTACTTCAAAATTTCTATAAGAGTGGACGAACACGTGCCAACGTGGTAGAAGAGACCATTTGGCTGACATTGTATTCCATTCATAATTTCCATGTTTCTACTTTACACTGATACCAATAAACATGATTTTTTCTTTCAAAGACAGTATTTTATTGATAAATTATTTCATAACCTCAAATTTGGACACATATTATATACAATATAACCAAAAAAAAAAAAACTAAAATATTAATTTTTATTCTTTTAATATGCAAGTACATAATAAAGTCAATAATTACAAGTAATAAGAAAGTACTAAAAATTAACCATTATGGAACTTGTACTGACAACTACTGATAATACAATAATTCATCTATTTTATACAAAGACTTGTACATAATATAATGGATATTATCATGTAGTCACTAAAAACACGGTACATAGAACATGGTACAATACATGAGAGATATCGAATGGCTGATGTGTTCAATAATCGTTTGAATGAACATTGCTTTCAAGCCAATATGTATTCTATTCTATACTCTTGAGATATATCAATGACGAACTGCCAATAATATATTCAGTAGCTCGTAAAACATTCATTGGAATTATATTTTCATCTTTAATTAAAACCAATCTAAAATATTTTATTACCTATGCAACAACCTTTTATTATGGAATGACTTCAATCAATATATTCAATAGAACTATTTTATAGTTATTATGGTAACTGTATTAATATTTGAAATTAGTTACTGTATGAATTACATTTATTTATATATATATAAAGTGTATGCATAAAATGTAATCATGAAATATTCATAATATTCAATCATCCTAAGTAATTGAAACCATAAAATACCCATAACTTCAACACAGATTTATCAGTGTAATCCGATATGAGTGAGTACTTTATGACATACGATGATGTGTTATTGCTATCATAGGCATTACGTTTGATGCACCAGACTACTGGTACACGAAGCAATTTGTTGACCTTTAGATTTAAGTCCCACATATGCGGCCTGCATCAAAACCACAGCCCAGCTGCCTTTAAATGCCGGACGACTTCTGACCTATCATGCGATTATTATTAATTGAGAGAATGATTCTCTCGCGCGATATAAGTTTGTCTGCATGACACATGTTCGTTATCCCAGTTCCTATTATTTTGTTTATATATAATAAAAAACAATAATATACATTTTTTACACACAAACATTGCCAAAATGTGTTTGCATCCAGATAAAAATATATGTCGCAGATTATTTACTAGGAAATAGTAATTTTGCAGGAAGTTGTCAGCATTAATTAACGCTATTATTTGATAAGCTAATCATGTGTGTATGTATGCATAACACAATGTATAACTATACTTAAAAATATCTATAATGAATACATACATTTTTTCGTAACTTTAATAAATTATTTAACTGCAATAAATATATTTGCACATAAAAATAGAAATAGAAAAGATAGCATATTTCTTTAATCAAAATAAAACATTTCATTATTCTAAGAAGTAATTATCATTTAATATGAAACTACTACTTAAGGAGGTTGGTCTGTTAAAAAATATGATAAGATTAATCTAAAATTTGAATATAATGATCAAATTCTTCAGGAATTTTTTTGAAATTTTTCTCCATCCCGTTTTAGAAAAATTAAAACATGAAAAATGTGTCTTATAACATGGGCTCTTATAGCGATGTGGTATAAATTGAAACTTAAGTCATTGAAAATCCACTAAAAAATGCCAAGAATTTTTTAAAAGATGTTTTATTGTAAAGCTTATATTTTTAATAGTATTATCACTCGAGTAAAACAAATCTTCACAACGCCGTTTGCAAGTTTTTAGTTGAAAAAGAATTGTAAATGAATGATTTTAAAGTTACAGCCAGTACGAACTTTACAGCCAGAACGAATCACGGCGCAGCACTATAGGCACGTGACACGTAATTAATTAGAATATATACTACTGTTTTAAATGAATTTAATTCAGTTTTTTAAAATGATTTATTAGGTTTAAAAACATTACATTTAAATTATTAAAAATAAAATAATTTTTGAACATACAAAAGTTTTTTTGAAAATAACTAATTTCTGCAATATTTAATAAAAAAAAAAACATACACAGATACAAATTTCGGATATAATTATAAATTTAAATTGTATAAAATATTTTTATATTATATCATTATACAAAAATTAATTCCAATACAAATTAAATACAAACTGAAATAACTTTTATATTAGAATTTTGACCATATTGTAATATTAAAAAATATAACAAAAATTTATTTATTTATAATATTGAATACTAAAATAAAAATGATTTTGAAAAGTATAATTTTAATTAGATGAAATTACAAAACTTTTAAGAGCAACTTGAAAAGCGTACGTAAAATCAACTAATACTAGTTCTATCTCAATATTGGTACAAATTAATTTCAATTAGTTTAGTTTCACTATATGTAAATATATATATATATATATATATATATATATATATATATATATATATATATCCAATGGCAAAATAGTTAATTACGAACGCAATAAACGATAATTGGTAATTAAAGATCGAAATGATGTCGGAAATTCATTTCTATCCAAACTGTTACGGCCATTTCTCTTGCAGAATTATGATGTTATGGTTGGAATGAGTGCGTAAAATACCTTGAATCTATACAACTATACCGAACATATTGCAAATTGGAATTTAATACGATTTTGATCCACCAATCTGTCCGTGTCCCAATCTGAATTTTCCTCATAAAACGAACTAAATAAAAACGAACCAATACAAAACGATACGTGTATTCTATATGGAAACTCGAACGGTTATCTTTAAATATTTAACATACATTCGTGTGGTTTAATTCTTGTACATGTTTACAAATTTTTGTACATTATGTATTTTATATGAAACAATATTAAGTGTTATTTTCCTGTAAATGACTTCGAGTAAACATTCCATACAAAATGTTTACGTTAAAATTTTCTGGAAATTAATTACTGTTTCTAAAAGACATTAATAACGAAAGTCGTTTAGGAATAAGATTAAATATATTTGTTCTCTTATCGTTCATTTCATACAAATCGGTCTAGAAGAATGGAATGCACATAAGATAAATATAATGTACTTTACATATCTCAAGTTGAATTTATATATAAAATTTTAAAACTTACATACACATACACAGATACATGTAATTTTATATCAACTAAAAATACATATATCTGAAGAGCGTACTCTACGTTTTTTTGTGAAAAAATAGATTATTTTAAAAATGTTTTTTATCAGCTTTGTAATATTTCATGCTCCATGCTTTTAAACAAAATTAAATATTCGAATTATATTTACAACTACAATAAATAATGTTATTTTTTAATTCTGAGAAACAATAAACATATGGAAAAATATAATTATAATTATTTACTTTCGCCCCTATGTGTCTCTAGTTAGATTCACACCTACAACTTAATATGAAAATTAATTACGAACATAGTTTATTTTTTAAACTCTATACATATTTTTTTAAAAATAATATCTCTTATTTTTATTAATAACTCTTTGAATGTTACTGGTACCTTTAAGCACTTGGCAAAATTTGTGCCATATATTTTAATGTCTTTTTTAAGAGTTCGAAAATTTGTAATACTTTAATAACTCGTGTTTTTAGATCTGTTTACTTCATAAATGTTTGTCAAAACACCCGATTCTTCATTCATGATAATTAAAAATACTATATTTTTTTATAATTCATAAATAGGACAACAATGTATAGAATAATATTTTAAATTTGTGTAAAAACTTCATATATACTAATTATTGTTGTAGCTCGATTGTACAAAGTGCATTTTACTTCTGAGTATCCCACAGTCAAATTTAGAAATACAGAAAATAGAAACAACAATTTTTTTGATCTCGAATTACATAAAATCTCAAAATTCTTTAAAATGTTTATATCTTAGTTTCTATACAAATAATTTTACAGAAATCGATCCACATTTTTCAAAATATTCTACATTTTATTTAAATGGTTAAACTTGAATCCATAGTAAAAAAAATTATCTCTATTCTATTACTAATTAAGCAATTAAAATTAAGTGTTTTGTTCTATAAATATTTTAACGACAGACATTACGAAAACAAATATTTACGTTTGATGATGAGAAATAACTATTAGTATTAATTGAAAATGAATTTAAAAACACATTCAACAAAACTTTTTCTTCATCACTCAATAATCAATATGATAAATCCGACCCTGATTTTATACGCACATTGCTACAACACAATTATTTCATTAATGGATCATCTATATACACATACGTATCTTATCATGGAGTGCCATCAGAAGCGTACATTGATTTAGGGTAGAATGATTAATATTCTAGTTTTCATTGCAAATTACAAAATCGATAAGATTTCAAATACATTGGGTAGTTTATATGAATAAAAATTACTGATTCTAATGTACAATTAAAGGATATGTATATTAAATATTAAACCATTTGAATAGATTTTACTATGTGAATTGATAGTGTAAAAAATTAGAAAATAACTGTAAGGAAATAAAATATCAACAATGTATTCAAATAATTAAGAATTATTTCTTTAGAAAAACAATAACAGTGATCAGTCACTGATGTCAATAATAACAGGAATGAATGTAAATCGGCAACAATAGAAGATCCACTCACCGACAATAACTGTAGTGGTTGCAGCAACTTCTTTGGCTGCTGCTGCTGCCGCTGCTGGACCACAATGAAGAAAATCAGAAAGTGATAACGACGACGCAATTATTTGTCGTTTTTCTTCGAAATTAAGATAATCCAGACTATTGCTCCTTTGTGGAGTAACAATCGTGACTGTTTTTACCATACCATTGTTTACGTTAGAGTTATGATTTTTTTCTGGCGGCATGTTTTGAGTCGGCGATGGCACTAGATAACACCCGCTAACACGTATTGACATTGTAATTAATCTCAAATATTAATTTCAGCACATATTTGTAAAATCTGTATGGATCTTAACACATGTTTCGATCGACCACTTTTGATTTGATAGAAGGGATGAAATATACCACAAAACTTTATTAACACAACACGATATCGACCTGTTGCACAATGGTTGCTGTAAAAGATTACAGCCCTGAATTAGGTTGTTTACAGCACATTCATATACACTATAATTCACACTTCGTTAGTATTAAATACAAAAACTATGCAACATTACACAAAAATTTATTCTGAAACGAGATAGCCGATGAGATGAATAACGATCGATCCGTATACACCTGCTTCACTCAAACATATGTTATTTAGTAGTCGTGTGGGAACGAGACGCACTTCCACTAACACAAGAAGAACAACGAAGAGGACTATGTTATTTTTTACACAACACCGAAGGGAGTAGATATTCTGATGAATACACTATTTTGGATATAAAGAATTTCTTATAAACACCTGCCACCTGCATGCCTGCCTAGCGTAGACCCTTTGGGGTAAATGCAAGAAGGGAACGCGAAGAACAGCACCCTCGCATGTATTTTTTACGCATGACGGTGTTATTTACAGACGAGCTAAAATAATCGAATCGAAAATAAACTGCGACAATGATCAATAGCGAATCGTAAATATTATATTTATGTTTGTTTTCAATTCAGACGAGAAATAAGTTTCGAAATAAAGTCTCGCAACTATCCGTTACTAAACAACAAATTGAAACAATTCAATAGACTCTATGCATAAATTTGTGGTAACAACACATCTTTTATAAATCTATTCACTTTAATATTCAATCACGTGCTTCAAACGAAAAGGATACAAAGGTAACAAACAGAACTTGATAACAACCGTTGGATTCATCAACTAGATCAAAAACGAAATTGGTTTTGAAACGTACGGACGAAAAACAACCACAGCCACTATTAAAACTTCAAAGCACGTATGAAGAACCTCATACTGTGAGACACAAAACTGGACAACACTCTCACTCTACCCGCGGACGGACGCTAACTGACTGTGAGTGCGATGAAGCTGATGCCAGTCATACGCACGTCCTTCTCCCACCAGAAAACACCATGCATGGTGGATAGGCACGCCGACACAACAAATGTCTGCAAACAGCACTGGCGCGCTCACTCTCAACCGTATGTACTTCGATCATGCAATTTCTGTCCATTATTCTGTACGTACAGGTAACAAACATTGAAGAACATGCACGCAGTCACGCATACAGCGATGCCAATTTTGCAGCAGACATGGAAGCATGATGATCACTGGAGGATACTTGCTTCCGACGTTGCTACAATTAGCCGAAGAAATTCACGAAGATGTGACGCGTTCATTGTATCGCTTATTAGAGGGGCTGTAAATCGAAAAGAATGAAACTTCATGCTTTATTTAAGCTATCGAACAGATGAACGCATCAAAAAGCAAAAGTGGGTGTCTTTAAATTTAACACGATTTCCAATTATAAATTATTGTTACTAGTCAATCTGAAGATGATACAACGATTCGTTAAATAAAACATTTCTCTATTATAATTTTGATTTATTTTACATTAATATAAACTATTTTTTTTTTTTTTTTGTTAAACACATTAAAGAATAAAAAATCAATATTATATGCAACAAATAATTATTCTTATAAAAGAAAATATTAAATATTAATAAATACATAAAAATATTAATTATTGAAATAAATTAATCATTAAGAAATGATTTTTATAATTATCATTTTATAAATAACTTTTATAAATGAATATAAAAAAGATATTAAATAATCACGTGTAGTATAATTATTATCAGCATTTTAGAATTTTTCTTCATTTATTTTTATGAATATTTTATTTTATTTGTAGAATAAATAATATTTAATATGCAACTAATATAAAACAACTCATAAAAGAGCGAGTTTTATCTCTATTGCAAGGCTACCAATATGAAGGCGTGCATTTTAATAAATCTTAAAAACAGATAAAATAATATAAATATCAGAATATATTAATATAGATGATTTTAAAATCAGTACAGTAATAAGAGTTGTTGATAACTACAATTTTAAATTTATTCATTTCATAACTGACACCTCTTTTTTAAAATAGACAGATTCTTTTAAATAATGAAAGGTTCTTAGATCACTCTTAATTGTCGATTATTTCTTAATTATCTCTTATATAATAAGTAAAATACGGAAGGTCAATATGAAGTTTTAAATACCTTTTACCACTTTTCATTATTAAAGAAATTTAATCAAAAATGTCCAATATATTCTACATACCAATAACAAATTTAGATTTTGTACACTTTTTACAATTTGTAAAATGTATTTCAAACCGAAAGTATTAAATAATTTCATTTTAGAAGTGTATTTTGAGTTTTGAAAATTTTTCGATTTTACTGAAAATCATTTTATGAATCTAAAACTTATATTTTCCAATTCAAAAATATTTTTTTGCTCAGACATGATTGTTTTTGATATAATTAATCGATTTATAGCAAAAAATTTCACTGATTTGAATTTTCATTTTTTGGTCCAAAAATTACCACGACCTGTATGGAAAATTTTGCAAAAAATCGATATTTTTCAAAAATTATTTTTTTGATCTCAAATCATGGATTTATGATTGACAATAATAAATCATGGAAGAAAATCTGATTTAGTCATAAATAAAGTCGAATATGATTACACAATTGCGATATTTCAGAATTTTCATAAATTGATCGATTTTTTACCATTTTTCATTATTAAGGAAATTTAATCAAAAATGTCCGATATAGTCTACATACCAATAATCAATTTAGATTTTGTACACTTTTTACAATTTATAAAATGTGTTTCAAATCAAAAATATTAATTAATTTCATTTTAGAAGACGAATTTTGCGATATAGAAAATTTTGATTTTATTGAAAATCGTTTTATGAATCTAAAACTCATATTTTCCAATTCAAACATATTTTTTTGCTCAAACGTGATTGTTTTCGATATAATTAATCGATTTATAGCAAAAAATTTCATTGATTTGAATTTTCATTTTTTGACCCAAAAATAACCACGACCTATAGTATGGACTTATAGTATGGAAAATTTTGCAAAAAATCTATATTTTTCAAAAATGAATTTTTTGATCTCAAATCATAGATTTATGATTGACAATAACTAATAATGAAAGAAAATCCGATTTAGACATAAATAAAGTCAAATATGATTACACAATTGTGATATTTCTGAATTTTCATAAATTGATCGACTTTTTACCATTTTTCATTATTAAAGTAATTTAATGAAAAATGTCCAATATAGTCTACATACCAATAACAAATTTAGATTTTGTACACTTTTTACAATTTATAAAATGTATTTTAAACCAGAAATATCGATTAATTTCATTTTAGAAGACGAATTTTGAAATCTGGAAATTTTTGATTTCATTGGAAATCTTTTTATGAATCTAAAACTCATATTTTCCAATTCAAAATTATTTTTTTGCTCAAACGTGATTGTTTTCGATATAACTAATCAATTTATAGAAAAAAAATTTATTGATTTGAATTTTCATTTTTTGGTCCAAAAATTACCACGACCTATAGTATGGAAAATTTGGCAAAAAATCGATATTCTTAAAAAATGAATTTTTTGATCTCAAATCATGGATTTATGATTGACAATAATAAATTATGGAAAAAAATCCGATTTAGTCATAAATAAAGTCTTATATGATTACACAATTGTCATATTTGAGAATTATTTAGAATGAGTCAATTTTTACCAGTTTTCACTTTTAAATAATTTTAATTAAAATCTTTTATTTGATGTCTCTGTTGTAAATCTAAAAACAGTCGTAAAATACAATAAATAATATATGTTCCCAAGATAAAACAAAAATTTTGTAGTTTAATTTACAATTGAAAATAATGAAGGATTTTATTTAGTGACGAAATATTTTTTAAAATAATTAACGCAATTTTATTAACAAATGAATTAATTATATATATATATATATATATATATATATATATATATATATATATAATTTTAAATACAGAATTTGATTCTTTTAAATTAAAAGTAAACTTATGTACTATAAATACAAAGATTCTAGAAAATATATAATAAAACTTTCCTTGTAATATACATAAAAATAAAAGAGGTATTTTATAGATTATAAAAATAAAAAAGGCGTGCGTTAAATTATTCAGAATACTTTTATGATATAGTATCCTTGAAACAATTCACAATTAAAATTCAAAACAACTACAAGTTCATTAAACATGTTTCGAATATGTTACATAGTAAACAGAACAAATTCCATGCTAATTCTAATTGTTTTTCAAGCGAAACATACATTGTTAAAACAAACAAGTTAAAAAAATAAGATTGTAAATACTGAATGATATCAAATTTCTAAGACAAAAAAATATCAGAACTATCGATCTTTAAAAAATTACTTTATACGAAAAAAAACGATCGATTAACAATGAATAAAATCATGATTATTTTTCCATTCGAGATAAGGTAAATGAGACGAAATTCGACACTAAGAAACTTCACAGGTTCTGCAATTTATAAAAAAAATGTATAAAAAAGACGATGATAAAACCGACACGCATATCGAGTGGATGCTAAATCAGCAAGTTTTAAACCGATTGAATCTTGGCTTCATGAATCCCTGTTGTGTGCTTGAAAAACACAGGAGTTGTCTATGCATGAACGCCGGCTCGTTGGCATAGCAACTCACGCGACACTACTACTACCAACTAAAAATTTTATGCTCCTCGTCGTATCGTTATCGGCGTCGTAAATACAACACTCTCAAATATGAATGCGAGCAGGTTCTTTTCATATTAAATTTTTTAACATTTTTCGTCTATTAACAACATTGTAACAAGCAACGTTTATTAAAACATAAAATAACAACACACACGTACGTACGATTATCTCTCTATGAATCATAGAAATGTGTAAAAATCAAATCGATTTTTCAATTACATTATTATTATTTAATATCATTAGATAAAGGAATATGCGAACACATCTTTTAAACATTTTTTTTTATATAGTAAACTTAAAACACTTGTTATACTATATAAACAATTTAGTAATCTATTATAATTAAAAACAATTCCACTTAACAAATATCATCAAGAGATATAAGAATTATATCAAATCAGTCTAACTCAATTATCTATCACATAATTCAGATATTGAAATATGTAATAATAGTAAAGTAAAAAACAGTTTTGAAACATTGCACGATAAAAGATATTTTCTAATGAAAACAATTTTCTAAAAATTCCTGTAGTCGAAACAGAAAATATTTAAACACATAGAATACTTAAAAATATTTTATCATTTTTATCATTCTAAGATGTGATTAAAGCATAAACATAATCCACATATCATAATCAATAATAAATATTACCCTCTTAAGATTATTTTATGATTATTAAAACGTAAAATTATATATATATATATATATATATAATTTATATATATATATATAAATAGATAAGAGTTTAAAAAATATTTTACAAATAGTGTATTGTTTCGACAAGAAAAAATCTGTTTTAAAAAATATGTATTTTTTAAAAAATTCATTACAACCCCTTTCTGTCATAAACTAGATGCATCTTTGATCTTAAACGTATTTAAGTAATTTTTAATATATTAACCATTATCGGTCGTATGTCACCTCTGACGTGACATTACAACTTTGCTCTATCAGTCGTATGTCACGTGCGAGGTGACAAGACTGAACAAGTAACAACGTCCTCATTGCTGAATGTACACACTGTATGTTTTTACAGTTTAATTATCATTCGATAGCAGTCAACAAGTTCTGTCATATTTTAGCAATTATTTTAATTATATTAAAATATTTTATTCCTTCAAAAATGAATAAAGACAACTATAGCAATATGGAAAATAATAGTGATAGTTGTAGTGAAATATGTGAATATTTTGAATATTCGATAAGTGATTTTAATTCTTGTAATGAAGGAGACAGTGATACAAGTGTTATATTTCAGTCAAGGAAAAAATTGATCCCTAAACTATATTCAACATTTTTATTTTATTTTTTAATGTCTCTCAACTTTATAAAATTATTTACATATTTTTTTTAAAAAAAATAAAAAATCCAACTCGATGATTTGTAGTCGACTTCATCTAAAACATGATAATTTTATGCTTTATGTAACATGAAGTAAAACTCATTTGATATTACAATGAAGACATCTATGTAAATTGGTAAGTTTCGAACAGAATGTTGAATACTAAGTTACTGACACAATCCGTTCTTGCACAAAACATAAACTAGTTATATTTTAGTTTGACCCATTGTTTTAGTTGCGAACCTTCCTCAATAATATTACGTAAGCGTGTCTTTTTTGGTCATGTTCGTATTTGAACATCCCATTTGGAAAAAACAAACTTAATCACGTATTTTATCAACAATAAGGAAAAAACATAAAAATGACTATATTTGTAGTTAGATTATATAACATTTTAATTAAATAAATATTTTATTTATTTTATATAAAGTAAACCATTCCGTAAACAAATATATTATGAATATATTAAGAGAGAAAAAAATAATATAAAAAATTAAATTAATACACAGGATTTGTTTTAAAAAATGTTTAAAAAACGATTAAGGAACCAAAATTCTTTTATTAGGTAACAAATACAATTTTAACAAAATCCAACTTTTAAAACCAAAAGTACCTTAATGCTATTTGATATAAAAAATTATTGGAATCAAATCGTATTACTCTCAACCCATCGAATATAAATCCTGAACACGATATACCGATTATCAATCCGAAAACATAAAAACAAAATAAAATATATTTTGTGTATATTTAGGGCCGTGTATATTTCGTTGTATGCGTGTGCGTTTTTTAATAAAATTTAATATAGAATTGCTAAAAATAAAATAGTCCATCATTTCAACAGAAATTCCGCAGTAGTGAATGCATCATTCGAATGCGACATAAAATAGTTATGTTCGATTGGTCAGTGATTGGCTTACAGCCAATATAACATTTACAATGTTTCAAATGTACATTATATATATATATATATATATATATATATATATATATATATATATATATATATAAATGAAAAATAAAGTGTACAGAAAAATCAATTTAAATTATTTCGAATTATTATTTTAATTGATATATAAAATATTATTTTTTAAATATTTTGTCACTATGTGCTAATTATATTATTTTTGTTAGAATTGAATATTTTTAAACATTGAAAACAGTTACTCGTTCGAGAAAAAATGTAATAATAAAGGTAACAAATTTTCAGAAGATTATCCGAATTATTAAGAATACTTATTTTCTGAATTTTACACATTTTTCCGATACCTTTTTTATTAAAAACTTTTTGTAAAAAATATTAAAAGTAAAATATAAGAAGAAAATGTCAAAAATGTTGTTGAAAAAATTAATTATAAGAAATATAAGGAAATTAGTCATGAAATATTAATAATAAAAAGTAATAACAATAAGTAGTTAATTCTAAAAAATATAGTTTTTCTATT
Organism: Neoneuromus ignobilis; assembly: GCA_029203775.1. Lineage (NCBI taxonomy): Eukaryota > Metazoa > Arthropoda > Insecta > Megaloptera > Corydalidae > Neoneuromus > Neoneuromus ignobilis. The sequence continues at coordinate 14,460,519 of CP092090.1, forward strand.
CGTTAATACATTTATTTAGAACATTGAAAAATGATGTGACAAATCTGTAATTTATTTATTTTATATGTTATTAACAATTTTTGACCAATACAAGCAACATCACTAAATACTTTTATTGATTTAGAAAAAATATTAACTACTCTCAATTGAGAGAACATTAAGAACATATATATTATCAAACGGTCTGCAATTAATGGTAGTTTAAAAACCACTGGTTTAAATGATATATTGATTAATGTCTGAATATGCTAGCTACTTCACTATAATTCACATAACTCTTTTAAACACATATTTTATGAGATTTTTTTAAATCAATCAAAATATATAATGAATAGAATATTTGTTTAATTTATATATATATATATATATATATATATATATATATATATATTTATATACATATATATATATATATATATATATATATATATATATATATATAAATTTAGTATTTTCTTCAAAGTATTAAAAAAGATAAATACAACTATTTTATACATTTTTTGTCTAAAAATGGTAATAGATTTTAAAATTTCAAAAAGTAAATTATAAATTAATCAATTAGAAAATTAACAAGAAGAATTTTATTTTCGATTAATTATTTCAGTTCGAAATTAAATTTTGCTATTACTAGAACAATAAGAACTAAAAGTTTATGTTTGAGTTTTCCTAGATATTTGCAGATAATCCGTAAATTAATACGAAAGCTAGACAGACGTTAAAATCTATGTACAGCAAATTGAATAAGTTTTATTGTATTAATTAGATAGTAAATTCATATAAATGTTAGAGATTTATACAAATATAAATTCAGTATTATAAAGAAATTAAATACAAAAACAACGCTAATAAATTATTTCATTTTTCGTCATCAATTTTATTAATTATTTCATTTTAGAATAGAATTTTGCAATTACAAGCAAAAGTATGTATGTTTACAAAGAAATATTTTTTTAGAAAATAAATTATTTATATAAAATTTGTTACAGCAATACTTGATTCAATATTTAATACATTCATGAATTATTAATTAACTACATTAATAATTCATTTCTTTCATCTATTAATCATGTTTTAACCAAAAAAAATATTGAATAATTAATCACACCAGAAATATCGTATATTAATTTTATAAGAGAATGCGACAAATAAAATTTAATTTTATATTTTCCATTAAAAAAATACTTCAACAGATTTTTTTATTTTGATTTTTTTATATTATGTTGTTTTTAATTAACTAATTAAGATGTACATATAAATATTTGTAAAATTGAATTCAATGGAAATTAATAAAATATGTTTTTATTTAAAATTATTTAAAAAATATGTTTTATATTTTAGATGTTATTTTAAACTGATAATTGTTAAAATGTATATATTTGTATTGAAATATAATTGAAAACATATTTAAAGATATTAAATACACTTTTTTTATTCATTGATAAAAAAATCTAGATTATAAAAAATATAATTCAGTTTACTTTAAAATCAAGTCAAGTATATACACAAGAAAAATAACGAATAACAACGTCATAATAGTAAAAATCGTCTACTTCATGCTGGTTATATCAGCTGTAAAAGATACGCAAGGGGACAGGAAGGAAGGGCTTGGCAACAGACAGCATACAGGAATAGTGCCAGCCTTACCTACGAAGAAACACCACCTGAATTGTAATAGGGGAATGAAAAAAAATGTTATGTTGAGAGAAAGAAGAAAACTCAAAGGTGTATATAAAGCAGTCAAGATGGATGTGTTAAATAGGTGTGTTATTTAAAGTTGTAGAGACTAAAGCTGTACATACAGAGTACAGATTAGTCTCGTGCGAGAGGATTTTTTTTGTATTTTGAGATGGATGCATTACATATTTTTAGTAGTTAAGCGGGGAATTTGTATGGAAAAAAACGTAGGTGGAATGAAAATGAACTTTTGAATATTAGAAGTTTATAGGGTTGGCTCCATATAATGATGTTTATAATAACAAGTTTTAATAAAAAGTAACGGAAATTAAATATTTTATACAAAACTACAGTACTTTTAATTATCATATATATGAAATTTCTTTGTATCTGAACTAAAATTTATTATTTTATTTTTTTAATTATTATTTTTTAATATACACACACATACTACATTTCAATCCTGTTTATCTATAATCATTATTTACTTTTATTTAATACGTATTTTAGCAAACATATTTTACATTGATGATATTAATTTATAATATATATGCAATAGTTATGCTTTATATTTTCAATTATAATTTTAATAATTAACCATATATATACAAACATATATATATATATATATATATATATATATATATATATATAACTGACTAAAATAATTATTGAGTATTCATTCAAATGAAATAACGTACATTATTTTAATACGAGTTATTATAAACGTTACCAGTTCGAATAATTCAATGTATAATTGAAATATTTGCAATTTGCGTTTACATATAAACCACATACTTTATCTAAAAATAACAAAAGATTAATAATCCATATTATAAAAAAGTATCTATTGACTGAAAACGAAAAAAATGCTGCTCTTTTGAAAAATACCATTTACGTCAACTGCATATGTTCATTCGTTGCATTCATGTCTGAAGACAAGACTACTGTCTGTCGATTAAATCCGGAAGTAGATTGCTCGTATGTTCGAAAATGTTCTACATTCAAGTACATTGTGCAATTGAAGCCATGATATTAACGAAGAGTTACTTTAAACGAAGTAACTTTATTACGAGTACATAGTTACTACAGTAATATGTTACAGTCTGCAGAAACTCAGACAATCAATAAGATTTAATATCTAAGGCTGTGAGTCACATAGTCGGTTGATCGATTTTTTCAGTAATGAAAATTTATTAAAAAAACTGTCTAAACATTATATACATTAAATTTATTTTAAGTATTTACTAATAAATGAAGTTTTAAAAAAATGTGAAATGCTTTATTATTTATTCATTTTTAAAAATAATTTTATCAAATAATTGCATTTGAATAGAAAAAATTAAATTATATTTAAAAATATAAAAAGTGACTGAAGATTAAAAATAAAGAAAATAAATGAAGTAGGTTTATTCGTTTCTATTCTATTTTCTCGAAATTAGTTTGAAATGCTGTCAAAAATGTCATTAACCATTTTACAATATTGTTTTCTCAACGAGAGATGATAAACAAGCAGTAATATTCAGACTCGCGGGTTAGAAATATGACTTCATTATTCACCCATTTACAAACAATTCGTCAATATTATGACAAGTAAATTTATTTAGATTAAATACTTTATATTTTCATTAGAGACATTTACAAATACAAATTCGTTAAACAGATCAAAATTATTAATAAGGTTGTACGAATTTTTTTGTTACTGATAAAATTTAAATTGTTAATAATATTATATTATTTTATATCAGTTTAATAAAATTCGTAATTTTTCAAAATTAAAATATGACAAGAAATAAAAATATAAAATCTAATATAACAAATAATTATTGAAAATATTTTGTCTAAAAAAAATCTTCAAATATTATAGAATTATTTATTAAAATTTTTGCTTATAATTTATTTATGTACTTTTCATTTTTTTATCTATATTTTACGCACATAAAAATGGTGATGTTTTAATTATCAAGTTATAAAATTTATTTTAAAAAATGTAACTCGAGATTTATTATACTATTTTTATCAGTATTTGAATTATTAATACGAGTATCTTTAATATTTTTTTTTAATTAGTTGAATTTGAATTGCTTATTTTAATATTACAATTTTTCATATAAAAAACATAGTATGGATTTCAAAACTAAAAATTAAATAATCTGTTACTAAAGAAAATGATCAACAAATGGATTAAAACTGAAATGAAAATAAATATCACAGACCGTCACAGATATCACAATATTTACAAATACATAAATAGATTTATTAACTTGATAAAATTCTGTTATTAAATAATGTATTTTTGAAACATATTTGATGTCATTTTATTTTTCAAAGCAATGGAAAATATAGAATATGATTAAACGTTTCAAAGTGAATTGAAGAATATATACAAATCAACATGAAATATGGCTGAAAAAAAGATTTTAAAGAGTACATAATAAAATAGAATTTTAATTTAAAAATTCGAGTCGTGTCAATATACACAGTTCTTCATTTTCAAGAGGGTCTGAAATATAATAATCTTTTTATTTGCTTGTGATTGAGTTTCAGGCAAAAAATCAATGAATGATTTAAATAGCTGTTGTATACAGACATAAAAGAGACGTGTGCAGGTGATTAATATATAAGTACTTGGTCATGAAAGGAAATTTATTTGACTTCCATCCCTCAACATATAATTTAAAATAAGATATATATATATATATATATATATATATATATGTTTTTTACTTTTTTTAAAAAAACTATTATTTTTAAAATATAGAAGAGTTTATAAATGAAATGTCAATATTAAAATATAAGTCAACAAATTATATATTAATTTATGTGTAACTTGATATTTCAATATTTTTCCTTCGAAACAATTAGTTTGATAAAACTTTTAGTCTCGTTTTCTTTTAAACACAAACACACACACACACACACACATATATATATATATATTTGACTTTCATTCAAATATCTATATAATGTTTTTAACCTTAAACAAATTCTTTGTTAAAAATGCAACAGTTTTAAAAAAAACTACACTTCTTTGAACATTATTAGCAAAAGAACGTTGTTAGTCTGATCTGAATTATCTTCAGACCATTTTCACACACCATATATTTGTGATGAGGGTGCTTCATATTATCTTTTCGTCATTAGACCCACGGTTACAAGTTTTTACCACTTCCTGTTCTAAAAATACTTTTCATAAAAAATAGTTCACCACATTAAATTGTCTGTAAATTATTTTTATATCCATTTCAGTTTTTTAAAAAGTTAATTTAAAATTAATAATTTTTAATATTTTTTAACTGGATACAGAATTTTTAATTATAATTATTTTATATTTACCAAAAGTTTCAAAAAATAATATTACGTTTTTTTATACAGATATTTAATCATATGAATAATTAATTGATTACTGAAGATTAAAAACAGTTTGAAAATTAATGAACATTCTATTAATGTAAACAAGTACAAATAGTTTTGTATGATGAAATTTTTTTATAAATGCATAAAAATGATATTTATAACATAATATGGAAATTGGAAATATATTTGAATATAAAATTAAAATATTATATTAAAAAAAAAATAATTTAATCCACCATGTTGGATTAAAATTAATGATTGAAAATAATTATGAAAAAAAATAATTTGAAATACATCAGGAAAAAATAAAAACTTTTTTGAAAATTAACATTTAAATATATTTTGTGAAAAAATTATAGAAGCATTTATAATTTTTTAAAAAACTACTAAATTCATATAAAATATAAATATGTGTGAATGAGTTATATTTTAACAACTGTCTATTTTTAACACAAATTCGTAAATTACATTAGATTAAAATTTTCAATTTCTTTAAAAATTACATAGTTCAATACCTTATATAAATTCATGGTGTTAATTAAAATTAAAATTTATATATAAATTCCAAAAAATAAAATAAAATTTTTGTTTTATTCAAATAAACGATTGTTTAATAAATCAAAAATCTCGTAAGTTTTTACTAATAAAATTCAAAATTGTATCTCAGAAAAACATATTTAAAATTTCAAATAAAATGATTTTAAAAAATAATAAAGAGTTACTTAATCAAATTGTAAGTATATTTAATTTTTATTTAAGTTACAGTTTTTAATTGTTGACACTGTGATTTTTTGTCAATTATACATTTTATTTTTTAACTACTTAACTGTTTTTAAGCTTTGATATCATATATACATATATATATATATATATATATATATATATATATATATATATATACGAATGTTGGTATATCTAGGAAATGAGACTCTCTAAACATTTAAAAACATAGACCATTCAGTAATGGTTATTGGATCCGTACAGTATCTAGTTTTTTTCTACTATAAATTCCGCACCAAAGAAAGTTATTTTCTTCTAAAGTTAATGTATTTTCTCATTAGAAACATCAAGAACAAACTACTACACAAATATAGATGTAGATATCGTTCCGCTTAGCAATTACAGCTTTCAATCTTTCTTTATAAGAATTTAGTTTATATAAACTTTTATTATTCTAACATGATTACTATTTTCTTTTCCTCTTGTAAATAGATGAAGAAAAAGTATATTTAATAGGAAATAGTACTAATATATCGTACAGAGGAATGACCTTAAACAACATTAACAGTTTATTTATCTGTGAATATTTAACAGTCATTGAATTAATTGTTTCGTGTAAAGGTTAGAATCATAATAAAGGTCATATTACATTGTTTAAAAAATTAATGTACTGTATGTGTTTTTTTATTAAGGTTTAGTGCATACTTTCTTATAACATTTTTTATTGTTTAGTTTGTGAGAATAACAAAAAAAATAATTAACGTTTAATTGTCTTTTATTATTTATAGTTTAATTAACAGGTTTTAATAGTCTTTCAACTAGTTTGACGATAATTTAGTTGGAACAATACAAAATAGCTGTTTTGAAAACTTTAAAAATTGAGTTCAATTATGTTATTAAATTACTACCCATATTTTCTAATTTTTTATTCTTCAACTAATATAATAATATGTGAATAAATAACAAAATATACTTAAAATTAACATTAAAGATAAAAAAAATGTTTAAAATAATAAGTGACTAATGATATAAATTATTTATACAACAATAATTTAATAAAAGAAATATTTTAATAAAAATAATAAATTGTATATCCATATACCAATATGAACAAATCAGACGAAAATAATTTCTCAGTAAATATCAATTCTTAAAAAAATATGTTTTGGTAAAAAATGACAGCAATTGAAACAATATTTCAGAATTTTAAACTTAAGATAATTTGAAAAATATAATAAATACTTATGATATTAAAAAACATTCACTCTTACATACTTCAACTTTACTTGAATTATAGTTTAATGTAATTTAGATAAGATAGATTTAATGTAATTATCTACAACACTGTACTTTAAAAATAATATTAAATATAATTCGTAATAAAAAATTTAAACAACAGTTTTAACAAAATTATCATCATAACATATATATATATATATATATATATATATATATATATATATATATATATATATATATATAAAACATTAAACGCTATATAATGTTGTCCATCTGTTCTGCCATATGTATGTTCTCTTTTCCTTTGAATTATGCAGAATTTTTTTGTAGCGTGGAAATTAAACATATTTCATTTACATTTTTATCAGTTTTAGTACTAACCTTAGCATATTTTCCCTACTTTTCATTATCAGTATCCACGCACACATCTACTAAATCATTTTTAAAAAATAGTTTTATGAAATTTTCTGTTAATAAATTAAATTACGAAATTATTTAAGCAGTGTTTATGTTTATTTTCAATAATTTGCATGAATAAAAAAGATATTTCAAATTGTGAAAGCTGTTCTTTTCGAAGTAAATAATCTACATTAAAAGAAATTAATATCGATTTGTTAAATAAACTCATCCATACACAACACTGAACAATTAAACAAATTAAAAAATGCATATATGAGCCAATAAGAATTATTAAAAGAACATAATTTAGTAACTGCTATAAGTAATGATATATGACATTAAATTATTTTAGATGAAAACTACATAAAAAAATATGACTTTTTTATCTAGAACATTTTTTTTTATTTTTACTGATTTTATTTGTACAACTATTTTATATACTGAAAACGTTTACAAAAAATTACATACATTATTAGTTTTAAATATCATATGTTCGATTGGAGACATTAATTTTTACATTTAAAATAATATCAACATAAAATAATTTTTCTTTCTATTGAAAATAAACAACTTTTATGATATATTTTATTTGTAAAAAATATTTTACTTTTGTATAATTTTTTTTGGAAAATTTTAAATTTTGAAAAAGAAAAACGAACTTCCAAACCTTAAATATGCCACAAGAATGTGATTCCGATGAATGTTCGTCGACACACCCCAATGAAAGAATGTAGCGAACCGTCTGTATAAGAATGTTGTCGTTAGAGCATGTAAAGGGAAAGGAGGGTTTCAACCCAAGAGGCTAAGCGATAATCTTCGAGTCGGCACAGTCCCACGGGTACAAACGAATCAACCGCGTGTAAAGAGAGTTTGTTTCCTAGGTCTCTGGACACAATCATTTCTCACCAAATAATTCAGTTTTGAAAGTATATACGATTAGATAAAAAAAGTCAAATAGCTATTTGAAAGAAATTGCATGAATCGTCTTTAATAACTCATAAAAAATAAATAACTTTTCAATATTTTCGTATCTGTATTAACGATACATAAAAATGTTCGAGGAAAAATGTCAGCGTTTTATTTCCTTATGTTTTTTTTTTATTTATATTTAGTAAACAATTTATTAGATAAAGAATATTATGGGTTTCTATTTATATTTAAAAAGTACCACACGGAAAATTGATAATAAATAAAAATATCATTTTCTGGTTTTTAAAATTTTATTTCATAATAATAATAATGACGTATTTTCCATTTTTATAGAATCGTCTTAAATTGATAAAAAAATAATATTCATATTTTTATTCGCAATTTTACAATACAGATATTTTAATTGTTTACAAAAATCAATTTTTGTATCAAATAATACAATAAAATAATTATTTACTTGCAATTAGTAAATTTTTTTTTCAAAATTTAAAAATGACTGAAATTTAAAAAAGGCGAAAATAAAATATATGGAAAGGCTATTTATTTCGCTCTGCTTATTTTTATGACAAAATAATTATGATATATAAATAAATTAATTCAAATGATTTAGTGAAAATAATAATACTGTCATTAAAAATAATTCTTTTTAACTAACATCATTAAATAATTTAAAAATTGAAGGTGTAATATATATGAAAATATAAACATTTTTAGATCAATATCGTTAACGTACGAATAATTTACCTCAAATTTAAAATAGAGAAAAAATTATTTTAAAACATTTTAAAAATAAAATTCTAATATTAAAATTAGGATGGATATCATATTTAGTATAAACTGAAAATGTTTTATTAAATTCAAAAAATAGACTGAAATTAAAATAAAAGCATTTTTATTTTTCCACATTACATATGCATGCTTTTAACTTACATCGTTTTTAATTTTATCAGTGGTTTTTGAAACGTTCTCAAAGGTTTACTTTATTAACATTATTATTCAATGTATAAAATTATTTTTAAACTTACAAAATACGGTATTTATGTAGTTCACTTAACTATTTTCAAACGATGATTAAATGATATGAGAAAGTAATTAGCTTCCAACTTATTTATTTATTTATAATATTAATTAAATAATTGAAATTACGTATTGTTTATAATTAGAGTTGTTTGTTTTGAATTGTTCAATCAGTTACTGAATTTCCATTTAATAGAAAATGTAATCATGTGAATTAAGTATTTATACAGTTTAATATATAAGTTTAATCACACATAACAAGAAGTTATAATGTCAATTAATATAATGGAAAGTTAAAAGACGTGTTCTTGTAACTGTAACCATACATAAGAAGATATAAAAAGATAACGTTGAGAGCATTAATGTTCTGTTCTATAAACCTACTGGCAAGTAATGAGCATATAAAGACTTAGTAGTAATGCAACAATTTTATATGGAACTCAACGAAACGTGTTCACGCTTCTGTTACGATAAAAATATAAATGAAATGTATTTAAGGCTTCATTATTTTTTTTTTTTTGAAAAAAAGATTTGTTTCAAGAAATTAATTACATCAAAAAATATATTAAATTTACTATATAAATATATACATAATTTCTTAACATCTTCAATAGCTACTAATAAAATTAATTTAAAATAAATTTCAAAAAATTAAGGTACTAAGACGATCTATAATAATTCCTGAAAAACAGAAACTAAGTTTAATAAATAATATTTAATAAGACAATAACTGAAAGAAATAAACTAAATACGTTACAGGATTAAAACAAAAATATTACAATAAAAAATATGATTTAGAAAATAATTTATTAATATTTAAGCCATTGAAAAAATAAATCAATTAGTTAATTAAAAAAGATTTCCAAAAAAAAAATATATAATGAAAAAAACTGTTTGAAAAAAACATTTTTCTTATTGATCTTAGTTAATAAATTATATCAATAGTTGTGGATAAAATGTAAAGTTATACAGAAAATTATAAATATATATATAAGTACAACAAATTTACAGTATTAAAAAATCAATGGAAATTAATTTTTCAAAACATTTATTGAATTATTTTTATATCTTTAAGCGAATATAGAATGAACAAATTTTATAATAATATTCCTTACTGCACAAATCATTTTAAATTATTTTTTTAAATTATAAAATATTATACTTTTGTACACACGCATATATTATATTTATATTTTGCCTAATGTAATTAAAAGTACAATAAAATATTAACAAAACTGATATTAACATTTAAGTACAAACTAACATTTCTTAAATGGACAAAATATTAAGAAGAAATTTCTGATTAAAAATGATTAGTTACATATATATCGTTAAAAAAAACAAATATTTACTAAAAATCTATCTGAACTCATCGTTCGAAAATTTCTAAGTTAATAAAAAAAAGGAAATTTATCAGAACTGCAAAAGTAAACAAACTTTAGCAACATCTAAAAAAACAACCTGAAATGTTTTATCAATACAAACAACATAATACGCAGCAAATCAATACGGTCATCCCTAAAACATTTAATACTGTTATAACACGAGAGTACGGACTCTGCATTAACGGATAATTGGACCCTACACGAATAAATGAAGCCACTCTTTGATATTCCGCATATTGAATCAGACGCTGAATGTTTGTCACGTGTACAATTTCAAAGCAATTATTATATTTTCTGTATAAATTCATACAAGGTATAAACACATATCAATTTCAAACATAATTCGTAATGTGATATTCAATATTCAATTTATCGACGACACCGAGTGTTTTCTAGCAATTAATTTTCGACGAAATGGTTCGTTGATGAAAATGAAAAAGGTATTACGTCAAGTGTATCGATATTGTGAAATTGTTACGGATTATTTCATCTTCTGTAAAATTAATATACAAATAAAAACGTTCTCGAAATATTTTGTTCCATACAACTGGAACGTCAAGCGTGTAAAATTAACTTAAAAGAATAAAAATTCGGTATGAATTTCACGTCAGTTTTTATTTTATCCATTTTTGAAATTGATTACCTATTTGTCTATATAAAAATTAATAACTATTCTACAAACTGAATAATAACATCCTTGTATTTTACCGATTCATACTTGTCAGATGAAAACTTTCTTAACAAGAAAATAAAAATTACGAAACGATAAAAGTTAACCATAATAAATGATATCAAAACTTTTTTTTCTTAAAGAACAAATATATTGCAATATCCAATATATAATCGATGATTATAAAAAAATATCAAAATATTCTAAAATAAATATATTTATCTTACTTTTCAAGACTTTATATATATAAATTGTCTTATATTTATCAAAAATTAATTAAGTTTTCTAAAACAATATTTTTATAAAATTCGAATTATAAAAAATGCATGACTTTTTTAGCATTTAAAATACTTCTAAAATTATCTTTTCTAATATATGATTTAACAATGAACGTATTTATAATTATAATTTTTAATCGTGATCTAAATCTGTCATTCTATCACTAAAATAACTATGAATTTCTCTTTTTTAATAACTAGTTTTTCTCACACAACCAACCAACCACAACCAAACTCACACAATCAAATTTTAGTCTTCATATTTAAATATATATATATATATATATATATATATATATATATATATATATATATATATATATATATATATATATATATAAAAACCATTTTGTATTTTTATTATTGCATTGCTGACTGATTATATTAAATAACTTTATTTCCATTTCATTATGTTACATAAAATCAGTATGCAAATAATATTTACAGTATAATACAAAACTTGAACATTTATATTGTTATTATGATATAATCATATAAATATATAATATATATATATATATATATATATATATATATATATATATGTAAATATATTCTATACTATAATGTAAATTAAATGTTTGCAAAATGTTGTGCAAAAAAACATTCACGTAACAGCAATTTTTTGTCAAATACAGTAAATCAATTTCATTATTTTTAAATCGATCAAATAATCTACATATATTAAAAATTATTTATTTATTAATAATATAATTGTAAAATATTAAATTAGAAATAACAAAGTATGTACAATTGACAACCGAGTGTAAAAATAAAATTGTATTATTTTTTCTTATGTAAATGATATTCATTTTGTAAACAAGCTAAAAATATATTAAAAAAATGAGAACGATTTCATATAATATGTATATCTGTATATAAATAAATGTGCTAAAGGATGGGTTTGCCTCTTGGTAATACAACTTGTTCATTTTTTATAATTTTATTTAATTTTCTCTAAATAATAATTTAATTAATCTGTTAAAGGGCAAGTATTACTTCCTAATAATTATTTGAATATTTTAAAATCAAATTCAGAGAATAACTGAGTATGCCTATAGAAAATTTACATATAAATAAATGACCAAAAAAATAATAAAGATATGTCAATAAAATAAACCTGTGATTAAAAATTAAGTAATAAAAATTTAAAATTATTAAAATATAAGTTGTATATAAAAATTATATTTTTTAACTTTTAATAATGAATTTTGTGTTGCTCGTTTTAAAAAAATAAACTTACACAAAATACATAAAAAGTAAATATGCACGAAAGAGATTCTTCAAATAATAATCTTGAATAAATAACTAAATGCATTTCGTAATTTATAATGTAATTATTATTTCATTAGCTGTACTAATTTTTTATCAGAAACGATCATTAAGGTTAAAAACATCTATACAAAAAAAGTTAATAAGTATTATTTGTTGAATTAAGAACATCTTTTAAAGATAATAACAACTGATACTATGTTATTATTTCTAACATTTAGCTATAGAGAATGAAAAAATAAGTAGAGATTAAATGAATGAAAAAGTAAAAACGACACATAGATAACCTAAAATCATAATAATATGTTTAATAAAACCTTCAATGCTGATTCATATTTCCGGTCTGTCAAGGATTTTTTTACTTGTCACACGCCATCAATGAATGATGTACATATTTATCAATGCAATGGGTAATTTATGCAGCTTCTATATAACTGCTATTGTAATTAAAGGGATATCAAATAATATTTATGATGGAAACAGATACTGAAATTTAAATATTAAATACGTACTGTATAATTATTTTTTTTAAAAAAAATATGAAATATACAATAAAGGAATATATATTTTTTTATATGAATATGAATATTTATTTTTATTTTCAAAATTTCTGAAATAATAACTCATATTTAATTAAACAAATAAGAATTATTCTTTAATATTTAATATAAAAGAAATTAATGATTATTTTATTACTCACACTTAATATAAACTTTTATTTTGCAATAAATAATTTTATCAAATGTATTTATAATTAAGGATGGATTAAATATATTAAATTATTGTTGAAGCAATTTTTAATTTCTATTTGTTAACAACTACTTTTCCCACACAATCAACTTATATATTTTGGTTTTATATTCATATATATATCTTTTACATTTACATTATTATTGTAATAAGATATTAATTAGATTCAAAAATGTATTACAATATGTAATAAAAAGAGAATAATAAAAAACAGTACATAATACAAAACAATTTTCCAAAAAAGTTTGGTTTCTCTTATTAAAATATTTACACTATTTTCTAATCAAGAAATCATGAGTACTAAATATAAAAAAGAGCTTCTGTAAAAGTTCTATAATTCAAAAAAACTCATTCTACTATTTCGTATGTAAAGTTGACAAGCGCACAATGTAATTGACTTGCAACAACATCAAATATTGACTTTCAATTAAAACTATTGATTCCATTTTCAACCGAACGACTTGAGCAGCCGATAAGATTTATTCTTGTGATTTCATCACAATCCGAGTGACAATTTCTTCATAATAGCATAGCAGCCATGTTGTCTGTCCGTTATGTTTCATTATTTAGCTCCGCAAAACATTCTTATCGGAACAATTCATGAACTTTCCCAGTTTATCTCCCACGATCATATACATATCCTTACTTAATGCAGTTGTATGGAAAGAGATCGAGGATAATCGTTCATATATTTGAATGACAAATATATACATACGCAATGAGCATGCAACGTCACTTCCGTGGCTGACAGTTCGGTTAACTTCCTCGTTTTGCGCTCCATTCAAACCATTGTAACATGTTGAAAAAATCACACAGATATGCTCTCTTCTCATTACATCATTTAAAAGAGCATTATGTATACATTTTTGACGTAAATTGAATGCAAAGTTGATCGTTAGAAATGATTACAATTGTTCTTTTGTAAAATACGATACCGTCAAACGTATTTATTAAGGAATTGCTTTGTTCATAAATTTGGATAAAATGATGATACTCTATTAAATTACATTTCAAAATCTTTATACTTTTCTTTGTGAAGTATAATATAATATATATATTTATATAAATATTATTTTAAAACACAATTTCATACACAAATTGTTTTATAAATATTATATATGTACATATAAATTATACTATTTTACTACAGAAATTTAATGTTAACATTTGTTATCTTATATATACAACAAAATTAGTAATATCTTAAGAAATAAACACACACAATGTATAAAAATTGGCATTATAAAAAAATCTAAAAAAACAAATATTTTGTTAATAAAGAAACACATAATTCCTAAAAATAATTTTCATATTTACGAATATTT
Organism: Neoneuromus ignobilis; assembly: GCA_029203775.1. Taxonomy (NCBI): domain Eukaryota; kingdom Metazoa; phylum Arthropoda; class Insecta; order Megaloptera; family Corydalidae; genus Neoneuromus; species Neoneuromus ignobilis. Next base: position 14,475,535 of record CP092090.1, read on the forward strand.
TATTGCCATTAAATATTTCTTATTTAATACATTAGTTTAATATATAAATTTGTATATTTAAGAATGATCTGTTCTTCGAACAATAAATCTTTTATTAATATGTTTCATAGCTTAAAATTTTAATTAGTAAAATAAACATAAATATGAAAATAGATTCTTATTACTTTATATCAAATTACATTGGCTGTTAAATGCTAATAAAAACTGTGTTTGATGTTAATTAACGTTAAAGGATGTGTAAAATCTAATAATTATATTAATAAAGCACTTATAGTTGTAATTATGAATTCTGATTGTGTATAATGTATAATATTACAGTAACGCAAATGTCAACATTTTGCAAATATAACTAAATTAAAATTTATTAGTTACTTATTTCCATTTCATAGATATTAATTATACATAAATGTTTCTCTTCGCAGTATAGATAAACAACATGTTTTATTTATTAAATCGCCTATAAATTAATTACTTTTTTATATAAATTATTTCAAGTGAAATTATTAAATATTCAAAATTTTATTCTAGAACAAGTCTACCTAAATAGAATAAACTGTGAAAGTTACTTTACCAAACAACAAAATCGTCTTACCAATGGTATTTCTGTGAAAATGATTTCGTTATTGAATTGATAATACACACGATGTTAATTTTTTCTCTTTATATTTATAACTTATGGTTTATTTATGTAAACATGATAATTTCATAGAATTCTTTTACGATCTGTTATGCATTTCATATAGTATTTTATTTCGAAACAGAAGAGAATATTAAAATATTTTTATGACTATCGACGACAAAAATATATATCTTTTTACAATATATCAATTTTTATGGCTTTACAATAATAAAAACAACTACTTGCCTATGAAAAACTTGTAAGAGTACATACAACCCCAATTCCTCGGGGAACTAGCAATTTTCTTTCGACTCCCCTAACTCTAAGCGTTAGAGAAAATCACTTTTTTAATAAAATATGATATAAGACATAAGGTTCAGTCTGAACACATGATACATTTGTCAATGTGGTTTGAAAAACATTCAGAAATGATTATCTTAGAAATATATGATTCATATATACAGATTTTTATATATATATATATATATATATATATATATATATTGTGAATATTTTTTGAAAATTCGATTTTATTTTCACTTGTAAAATACACTAAAATTAATAGTTACTTAATAAATATTAAGAAATACTTGTTTTTTCAACACAAATATCAATTTTAAAAAAAAGATTAAAAATGAATCCAAAAATTCATTCAAAAAACAATTTCAGGATTTTAAAATTACAATAATGTATTTATCAGCTGCAATATCAACCTCTTTTTATTTTCTATACACTGATAGATATATACATACAAACATACATACACACATATAATATATATATATATATATATATAAAGGGTGTTTTTTAGGTGAGAGAAAACTTTCGATAGGAATTCAATTTAAATTTCTATTACGCTTAAAAAACCTCTCTCTCTCTCTCTCTCTCTCTATATATATATATATATATATATATATCATCATCATCATCATAACGCCCACATCAGTCCACTACTGGACGAAAGCCACAATGAATGCTAACATTCATTGGTATTTTCAATTCAACAAAATTAAGATGATTACATATAATAAATTTTGACTAATTACAACCTGCACAGTATAAAAAATAAATATTGTTTTTCAATTCAACAAAATTAAATGATTAATAAATAAATTTCACTAATTACAACCTGCATTTTCAACAAATAAATTATATAAAAAATTATTTATGTATATATAATTTTTTAAAGCTAAAATATAAAAATTAAATACTGTTTTTAAATTCAACAAAATTAATTTGATTATTAAATAAATTTCACTAATTACAACCTGCATTTTCAACAAATAAATTATATAAAAATTACTAAGTACTGAACAAATCTGTAAAGAATTTGAAATGCATATAGAATGCGATTTCGTGACTTTAAAACAGCAAAAATTTTATATGATGAAATTTATAATTAGATATTTATTTAAAATTATAATAAACATATGATGAATGATCTGTAAATTTAAAAAGGGTATATTTTTAATTTAGTAAATAAAATTCCATACCAGTAGATATGTAGGTATCATATCATATTCTTGTACGGAATTTAATTACACATAAATGAACATAAACAAACATTATATATATATATATATATATATATATATATATATATATATATATATATATATAATATGTTCGAATATGTTCAGTAGGGATTTATATCGAACAGACGTAATTTATATGTATTTTAATGTCTCTTGTTAATTCCAATAATAAATATATTACTACAATTAAAATCTGAATATAGCATAATAATATCGATTATGAAAATTAATTAAACATTAATGTATGTACATGAAGAAGTCGATTCGGTAATAAATTAAATATTCTTAAATGATACGATAATAGTTTCTTTATGAGTCCACTTTTATTAAAGAAGTTGGTATGATTAAAGTCTTACAAGACACTAAAACCAATATAACGGTGCGTTTATTACAGCAGTGGCAACATACCGGACTGTCTTTCTCGACACAAGGGGGAAATTTTCATCATGATTCAAATAAATTTTATATGGCATCATTACGAAAAGCTCGATACCTTTGTTTACTTCAGGTACTACTGTATGTATATTGTGAATGTTGAACATTTCTATACGAGGGACACGTGTTCAATTTCGTTTAATGAAAGATATACTGGTTTTGTGATGTGTTTGCTTGAATAAAAGTTATATTTAACTCTTTTACATTCGTTTATAAATCTTATATGAGTTTTAATACATTTGTTGTTCATGTAAATTAATACGATTGAAAAATATGTTATTCGAGATATGTGAAATTTAAATATGTACATCAATTCGTATAATTTTTAAATAAAATTAAACTGAAACATAGAACAATTATTTTTAAAAAATTAAATTGTTGAATTTGAATTTTAATAAAGTCATTAGAAGATATTATCTTTAAATAATGATTTCAACTGCTTTCGTATATTACACATTATACAAAGTGTATTTGATGAATAATGTATTTATTAAGAATACAGTATACATATTTTCGTACGATTTGATTAAATGATAAATAGTAAATATTCCAAAAGGATTAATTTAACATTATAATTATTTATTTTATGTTTGTTATGAGATAAGTTAATAAACCATTCAAAAAAGAAATAGATTTTAAATGTACTTAACCTTATTTTCCCTTAATTTATATGTAAATATAATGAATTATTTTTTAATGATTATATATTTTAAAAAAACAAAAAAAATACTCCATTGAATGCAATTTACTGGTGATTATAATAATTTCTTCTAAAAAATGTAAAAAAACTCCTTATAATATTTTAAATCTTTGAAATATTCATAAACGTTAAGTAAATTGTGGGCACTGAATAGCTTTAAAATAATTTTATATCAAAAATAACAATAAAAAAAGGTTAGTAAAATAAAAATTAAAAAATTCGACTACAAGTGCCAAATCTAAAGTTGTATTTTCAGTACGTTCTTCTATGAAAAGTAAGATAATAACATCTTTCTCTCTCTCTCTCTCTCTCTCTCTCTATATATATATATATATATATATATATATATATAGTGAGAGGGGGGGATGAAGAAACAGAATGAGAAAGAGAGACGATTAAAAAAACTGATAATTAATTAATTTAAAGACATTTTTTGGAATTATTTTACTCTTTTCCAAAAAACTGATTTCGTTTTGAATTCATATTTTTATCTCTTTTTTAAAAGAACAATCCTTTATAAATAATTATATTTTAACTAGTAATCCTTTAATCTACATCTTAAATATTTTAATTGAATATCAAGTTTATAAATAAATTAAAGTAAAGAATATTATACGAGGAAAATTATTATATATTTCAAAGATAAATAACCACTAACCATGTATTTGACGTGAATGAATAGAAAATTGACCACGAAATTTCATTCAAAAAAATACATGTTTTTTACAAAATCTGTTTTAAGTTTTGAGTGACAATGAATAAAAAGTAATCGAAATATATCAATCATTTTTCAAATAAATTCAAAACGTGTATGTATATATTTGATCAATAAAATAGAGCTTTTTATATTTTACGTAATATACAACGATCTAAAAATATTTTTTAAGTTTCTGATACATTAACAAGTTTTTCTTCAATTATAACTGTTATATATTAAAAAATCTGAATAAGTGCTTTCCGTAAAATTTTGAGTAACTTATAATAATAATACGTTTGCTTAGAATTGCAAGTCCAGTTACACGACTTTCAATTATAGAAAGATATTTACTTAATTAAATTTTATCCCTTTTTAATTTGATTTTAAAAGTTTTCAATGAGAGAGAGATTTTTCTTATCCTTTTATTTGTTTAATAAGTCTATATACGAAAATTGAAATAGATAAATAAATACTGTAATTAACAATTGTCCAAAAAGTTATTAAATTAATTCGTTTCATTTTCTCTACATTTATATAATACCAAAATATACAAATTTCTTATAAATAATATCAAATTTGAGAAAAAATTACTATTATAAAAATATTACATTTTTAATTAATTATTTCATTTATAATAAAATAATATTTTACACAAAAATAAAAATTAATCATTTTAAAAAAATCTATGTCTACATGTAATTTCTCTGTCTCTTTTAATTACTTCTGTTAAAAATTAAACAGGTTAATTATGATATATTTAATATTATTTTTCGTATTCTAATGTAGAAGAGAAATTTAATTAAAATCATGAAAGGAAGAAAATAGAGTAATTAGTAAATACGATACAATTAATTGTAATAAGTGTAGACATAAAGCTTACTAATATATATATATATATATATATATATATATATATATATATATATATATATATATATATAATGTAATAATTTAATTTGAACCCATTTTTTATCTTCAAATAATTTATTTATTAATTTGTTATACTCATTTAAAAATGATTAAAATCAACTTTTATATCTAAATGTCAAAATTTTCATTAGTTATACGAAACAGGTTTAATTAAGTAGTAATTTTGGTCAAACAAGTACACTTAGCACGGGTACAAATTTTCGTTTTTGTGTTTCAATTTGTCTCGGTCGTCTCTAATGGATTCTGTGAACACAATATATACTCAATTAAGATTTGAAATTATGATAAAGGAATTAATTCAGGTAAATTGGGACGAGCTACAATTTGCCATTCTAGTTGTGCATTATAAGCGAACATTGCATACGCAACACCTAAAACACTGATTGTGATCTCATTCTACGTAGTATTGTTTCAAGACTTACAATGAGAATGAAGCAGTGTGCGGCACGCTTACACTTGTCAAAATTTTAACTGTACAGTCGACGTGAATTGTAATATAAAATATTGAATATTTAATTTGGTTTGTTGGATTTTTCGAGATTTTTTTACTTCGAATTTGAACTTAATTATTAGTACATGATGAGCATTCAAGACTAAATTGGATTTGTTTGTTAAAATAATTTTATTTGACAAATTTATAAAATTTTTAAGAACATAATGTTGGCTATCCTGACTATTAATAATCGTTAATTTATATCAGCAACGTTTTCAGTCACTATTTGTTTTGGAAATGTGTCGAATTCACTTTTATACAAACAAACTATCACCACCATTCTCTCACCATCATTCTTCATATCACCATCAGAGCACTCACATTTTCTAATGTAGCTGTTTAATGATGATTATTGCCATCAAATTACACATTGGCTTATAAATAAAGAAAGTGAACAGTAAATAATTATTGAACATTTTTTTTAATATCTTGTGGTGTTGGGGTGATAGTTAATTTATGTAAAATATTTTCAAAATGCAACATAATTTAAATTAAAACGTAAATCTTAGAAAAGTGTCGAATATTCAATATATAATAATTTGTTTTTTTGTAGAAAATACATCAATGACTAAAATTTATCGCAAGAATAATTTTAATTCAACTACAAAAAAATTCTATTTGCTAGTACTTTAATAAAAAAATGTAAATCTACTTTGTTTAATTAAAATGTAAATTGATAAAATATAAAAATAATAATGGTTACTGTATTTTAGAAAACAAGGCAACCAATTTTAATCAATTTTTGCAAAAATAAAAGGCTATGAATACAAATTATTAAAATCAGTTCCTTAACAAATTCTATAAAGGAATTCTTTATTGTTAAAAAGTATTTTTTTCACGATAACTTCCATCGATATTACGTTAATTTAATGATTAGTACCTTCAGACAATTTGATAAGAATAAACTTTCACGCATTTCCTACGACCTCGATTTGATTTTGAACAAATGCCTACTAAAGGTATTTGAGAAATGAGTGCTTTTCATCGGACAAAAAGTGATAAAAGACATTTACACTCAACTAAATGACTTTTTTAAATGAAGCATAAAATTATTCCCTAAACTACTATCTTTAGAAATTTAGGGTAGGATATACTACTACACGTTTCTTATAGCCTTAATTTGTTTCCATGCAATTAAATACTGAAAGTACTTTTGGGAAATGAAAGATTTTCACTAGAGAAAAAAGTGATAAACTTGACAAAATATACAAAAAAATAAAACACTTTTTTAAACAAACTTTCCATTTCCTAACCATTTTTCAAAATATGTATACAAAGACTATGATGAAAATAGTAATTATATGTATGGACTTTATTAAATTTTATTTTGATTTTTAATGATACAAAAATATTTATAAAACTGAAATTATTTTTTTTAATAAAAATTCGAAATATATCAAAAATTATAAATTAAAAAATGATATAATAAATATTTTTATCGAAAAATATATTTTGGAATAAAATCTAATTACATTCTAAAATAAGAAAAAGACTTGTAATGAAATAAATTGAAATTTCAGAATAGAGATTTTTATTTTAATCAATCTTTCAAAAAACACACCTTTTACAAAACTTGAAAGAATCATCCACGTTAATCCATAAATTTATATGTATTTTTTTAAACAAACAAATTTAAAAAATCCAGAAAAAAATAAAATTTGTAAATTATCTATAGCATGCATGATATTTGGAAAAATTTTTGATGAACAGTAAAGATCACAAATTCTAACAAGTGTTTATATATATATATATATATATATATATATATACATGAACGTAACATACCTTGTTTTTATTGAATACATTTATTCTGTGGAAAAAGCAGACAAAATGAGATTTATTTTAAAAATATCTGACAATGTCCGACATTTATCTTGTTTTTAGAATGCCATACTTGAACATGAAAGTCGCTAACGTAGCTTTGACGCTTTGGATTTCAAAAGACACTTATCAAAGCTCTCCCGTTGAGCACACTTCGTTTTTCAACAGCGATAATGATAGGTAATTATAATATTAATTTTCAAGTGTACATTTTCTTCATTTTTATTAAAATTTTATTATATATATATATATATATATATATATATATATATATATATATATATATTAAAGATGTTATAAAAATAAACATGTTTATATAAACATTTAGTAATCTGTATTAAAGTGATAATTTTGATAATTTATTATATATTAAAAATTACTATTTATATACAATAGGAAGCTTCTTATTATGGAAATTAAATTATTTATTTTAATTTTAAGTTAATTATAAACTTTAAAAATATACTAAACTCACCAGAATCACTTTTCACAGCTTCTGCTGTAACAGATAACGTACCTGTAACAAAATAAAATGAAAAATATTAAAAAAATTCAATTACCAAAAAACAAATATAAAAATAATAAAACATGTACAAATTTATTCATTGTTTCTTTCAAAAATACATTTCATTGTTTCTATACATATTTATATCTGTTATCTCTGAATGAAGTAGTATAATTAATCTTTTTTTTTTATTTATCTGTTAATACGATTTCTTGTTCTATAAACCTCGAAATCCTAATTGAATTTCATTATTTTATTTTTTGTATTTCTGTCCGTTCACGTTTCTACTTTTGTACCGAATTAAGTTTTTGATTCATCTATGCTTTTACAGAGGGAACATTTCCGATACCAAAAGACTGTATTAAATGTGTTGAAAAAAACACTGGCTTTTTTGTCTTACGTATCGACGTGTTTCAGATAATTGAGTCTTTTCTTATGAATGTTCTCCAACCGTCACTCACTCGTTGATTTTATCAATCTGATTGCCATCTGTCAAACTCGCTGTTTCTAGCAGATATTGCGATTTGGTTTTTTGCTCTAATTTCGAAATTCAATAGTCAGCAGAATATATACATACGTTCGTAAATTCATATATATATATATATATATATATATATATATATATATATATATATATATATTCAAGCACAATATTTAGTATTTTCAAACATGTCAATCAGAACAATAGATAAAAAGAATTGTTTATATTATAAACTATAATTTCATTAAAACGATTTACTTTAATATATACAATTGTCTTGGAGAAAAAACAGTTTGACAAATATAAGTGAAAGTTACGTTTTGAATAAATGATTTATTATTTAAATAAAAATACATAAAACACGTGGGTGTAAATAAATAAAAAAATAAATTCAAATATTAGCTTTCTTGTTATCTTTTGTATATTACGAAATAAAACTTAATTCTTCTTAAAAAATATATTTATTACTAGGATTCTATTCAAATATTTTGATTAATGTTTTTTTTTAATTTCTACGAAAATTATTGTATACATAAAAATTAAACTAAACATAAAGTATTAAATACAATTCAATAAAATTTATTTTTTAAAAAAGTCTTTTCCTTAAATAACTAACAATGAGATATTTAAGTAAAAATTAAATATAAAAAATATATCAACATAACTGTCATAAACCTTTAATAATTGTAAATATTTTTAATTTCAAAAATATTAAAAAGAATTTTAAAAACTAAATTTACTTGTTGAATATGTAAATAATATCTTGATTAAATTTTCAGCTAAGAAAAATATAAGCATCATTAAAAAAATATGAGGTAGATATTATTTTAAACAAAATTATTCTTTAACTGTACTAAAACGTTTAAATGTTAAATATTTGTTATTAATTTAGTGTAATATAAATTGTCATTATTTAAATAACAGTATAATTTCAACTCGTTTAATTTATTTTAATTTAAATACAAAATGATTCTATTTGAAAGTCTAAAAATATTTTTTACTTGTATATTCTCGTTCTTTATAAAATTATTTTGAGTAAATATTTTAATTATGTTAAATGAAATTCTTTTTGTAAAAGAATATTTGAATTGAAAATGTTTATTTAATATACCATTTCAAAAAATAAAAAAATAAACAAACAAAAATATGGTTTAAATATAGATTCTTTGTACAAAGCATTGTGAAATTCGTTCATTGACGTTAACCAGGCTCAAATACTCTTTGATCCGAATGCAGTAGGAGGTAACAGACTTTATAAATTATTTGAAATGTCAAATTTAATGAAAACAAAAATAAAAACTAATATTTTTACTAGTAAGATTTTTTAAGAAAGTAAATACTTCAAATAACTAAATATTAAAAATAGAACTATAAAAAGAAATAAATATTTCAACAACATTATAATAATGATTTTACTTATTCTAACATAAAAATTTGCTATTAATAAGTTATTTCTGACATTGTAAACTAGAAGTATTAAATAATATTTACATACAGTAATTTTTCTTCGCGAAAAATGTAATCTTAAAGTTTTTTTTCTTAATTTTATTCTCTAGTAAAAAATCTTTTCCTGTTATGACTCAGTGGAACCGGAAAATATGTCATTAATCCTGGATGAACTACTATAATGAAAATGAATAATGCGAAAATTTTTATGAATATGTAAATTTGGATTGTAATATGTATATGTATATATATATATATATATATATATATATATATATATATATATTAGAGAAATCACAAACACCATAGTAATATATTTTATATCTATTTAAAATTAAAATATTCTTATCAAATCAGAGCAAAATATTTCGTTTTAATTAAATATAAAACGAAAGAGGATGTATTTTTACAATAAACGAAAATATCTGAGTCATTAAAAACTAATTAAAAAATGAGATTAATAGATATTACATGTAAAATTATTCACAGAAAAATAAAAAAAACTTAGTCATTTTACATATGTATTTCATTATTTAATTAAATAAGTTTACTATAGCAAGTTATGTATATATAAAGTGATCTTTTATTATCATTGAACGTCACGATATTTAAATAATGTTATTAAAGAAGAATTAATTTAATTATTTATAACAGGCGATTTCAACAAAAACTTAACAAACGATTAATAACATCTTAAACGATAATGGAAAATATATTTAATCCCTTAAAATATATTTAATCTAGGACGTATCTACTACAATTTGTTTTAGTTTATAATTATTTATAATATTTTTAGAAAGGAATTAATTTATTCTTTATAATCTTCAAATTTTCTTACGTATAATTTTCACTTATATTAGTATATAAAAATATATTTCTATATGTGTTATTTTAAAAATATTTCGAAATACAATAGAATTATAGATGTTACAATTGAACAACAAACTTCAGATATATAAAAAATATATTGAAGGTAAATAATTATTCAAACCTTTGTTATTTAAATATTTTCTTTTGGATATATATTTATTGTATAGTAGAATATTTAACAATTTGAATGACAAAAAATAAACTGCTTTGAATTTGCAACCGCATACACTGAGATATAAAATATGCTAGTTTTACCTAAATGAGATTTGTTTCGTGTTCAAAACTAAAAATTTCATCATCTATTCATCTTATTTTGTGCACAAACTTTGATTTTAAATGAAAAAAAATAATTTTCTGAAATGTAGATTTTTCATAATATTTTCCATAAAGTAAATCTTGTTTCTTGAGAATCAAAAATTAAAAATCAATGTAATTTCATGTTTTTTTATATCAAATCAATTATTTTAATAGAAGATAAACATTTTCTAGTAAAAAGAATAGTCTGTGTTAGGAAATGCATTTTATAAGACCTTAAACCGTTTTTTTATATTTGTGGGTTTTATTTAAAATTCAAAAAATCTCAAATAAAATATTAATATTAATAATAATGTGAAATCTTAATTTCAAACATATCGTTTTCTTTCAAGTAAATAATTTAAGTAAAAAATAATAAAATTTACTTCATAACAAACTGTTCGTAATGAAAATACTGAATTTTTTATTGAAGAAGAGATTATGTGATAAAATCAAGGTTTTTTAAATAAAAATAATTTTTATAATTAAAATTAAGATATTAATAATCAAATCTTTATTTTATAGCTAATTTTTGAGATTATACACCAAAAAAAATCTGTTTTGTAAAGTTTGCAATTTTTATCAAATTTTATATTTGTTTTCTGAGGATAAAAAATGAAAAATTTAAAGTTTACTGTAATAAAACTTTCAATAAAGTATTTGTTATTAAAATTTTTAAGTTTTATTTCTGATAATCGACTTTTGATTGTTTTCAGATTTTGTTGAAAAATCAGAACAGTGAAAAACAATTATAAATTAATAATATAAATACAAACCATTTTTTATGAAATAAAATTTGATCAAAATAGTTAAAATTATTTGAGAAAATATTAATTTATAAGAAAACATTTCTTTATAGACAAATATGTATCTATTTTTGAATAAAACGAAGTGATACAATTAAGAAGAATTGATAAGTGATAGAACAAATATTATATTATTAAAAAGATATAATATCCTTCATAAATAAACTCATTCAAGAAACGAATGAAGATGTGAAAAAGACATTCCATGTCCAATATAAATATCTAGGCGCCGGTCAACAGTTTCAGTTTGTTGTAAGATTAATGAAAAGGTCGTGACCCCAACAACGGCGGCTTGCAAATCACAGCTTGACGAACTACCACTGTATCCTACACCTACTGTTCCCTGGCGACATAGAATTGCCCTTGTCTGCCGAACGATGCACACGCGACCGACGTTTTGTTAGTGACCATAAAGACAAAGGTGATGAGGGTTAGGTATGTAAAACTGTGGTTCCCTTTTTAGCACACAAACGTACGCAAGCGTGTTTCGTCTCGACAATCCTTGAAATAAAATAAAAAAAGTTGTCGAGCTGTAAATTACCATGCGTTTTGTAGATCCGTCGTACTGTAAAATTCGGGATGTTCCATAAAAAATATTTTATATGACCGAAACAATGCCGGTCGTATAAAAAATATAATGCGACGATAAAGTGTACATAACTGAAATTAAACGACGTATTCATATTTCGAGAGGTTTCAGAAACCATTGAAACATTTTCGAATTATTATATATTAGATGGCAATTGGAATAAAGAAAAAAAAACTAGGGATATATTAAAAATTATAAAATCGAATTATTATTATTAGGCAATTAAATTTTATGTTAAATGAAATCTTTTAAAATATTTTACCATAAAGAAATATTATACAGAAAAATCTTATAAGCATTCATAATTTTCATTTAAATTTCATAAAAATGTTAAAACCAAATTAAAACATGTGCCAAAGAATTTAAGAGACTATTAACAAAGTTATTTTTAAACTTTAATTCTTATATATTAACATCTACATTCACAAAACAAAATAATAATAAAAAATGAACGAAGAAAGTATATACGAACAGCTCGATCAATACGATAATAAACATTTTTAATAAAATAATACGAAACTCATTCTTCCACCAGATCCAGATAAAATACAAAGAAAAATCTTGATTAGAATGTCTGATATAACAACTACCTCTTCTTAGTCATTAAAAAACTGTATTAAACTTATATGCAAAATCATTTTTAAAAAATAATATCAGAAACAATCAATGCATATATTTAATTACAAATTTAATATAATATTTTAATATATGATTAAACGATTTTAATTATTCATATGATTATTAATATAATACATTCAATATTTTATTCGACCTTTTTATATTTATTATGGAACAAAATGTTATGACAGACTGTTGAAATATAAATAAACTATTGTTGAATCAATAAATCATATACTTTTTTATTAATAATATTCAAATAACGTTCATTATATCTATAATCTAAAAATGTATCAAATGCAATGAAGCTTCTAATTAAAAATGACATTTTTAATGATATGCAAGACAATACTAATGTTATAAATTTATTTTCTTATATATATATATATATATATATATATATATATATATATATATATATATATATATATATATATGTGTATGTATATACAATTAAATCACATACATGAAATTCAATTTTTAAAAAATATATGAAATTGGAGATAAAAAGGTATTTATATATATATATATATATATATATATATATATATATATATATATATCCAAATATATAAACCAAGTATATAAAAATAATAAACACAGAGTAAAACAACACATATTTTCTGAAAACGGTATGTAAACAATAGGCCACCGCATTTACATGCTTGTTTTTACAGTATAATACTGACGTAAATTAACCATATTTAATACTGATATAAAATCTATACGATGTATAAAGTGTATAAAATTGTGAAAAAATGAGATAAAGAATTTATTGGAAATATAATTCAACTTAATTATTATTCTATTAGGATACATAAAAAGAATATTTAATATTAAAATGTATCTTAATCAATTTACTACACTATATATTTATAACATGTCTTTATTTAAAATATTTTCAAAAAAATATTGAATATCAAATAGGTTAATATTTTTTAAAAAAAAGTTTGAAACATTGCAGTTTTTAATTTTAATCTCAAAAAATAATCAAGTGTAAATACTAAAATAAATTATCATATAATTAATTGAATATTAAATCCAACCTTTGATGTTGGACAAAATAAATTTATTTGTAAAAATTTCTATTTTTATATAAAATTATATATAATAAGATAATATTTTTTGAAAGATGAAAAATAGAATATTGAAATTCATTAAGTCAGTCTTTTTATTATAAAAAAGTTTTTCCTCAGATTTCATCTCATCAAATTTCATTGTTTTCATAAAATTTAAAAAAAGTAAAAAATAACTTGTAAATTTTACTTGATACTTCTTCGTGTCATTTATTTACTTGATAATTTATTTCAACATATGCAATTAATAAAAAAACTACATAAAATATTCCTCAAAGTATCCAACATAATCCACATTGTCCTTAATAAATAAAATGATCTTCCATGTACTCTCTAACATCACAACCTTTTTTTATTTTTAAGGAATGTAGAAAAAGTTATATATAGCAATGTGTATATATATATATATATATATATATATATATATATATATATATATATATATATAATAAGTAATTTATGTAAAAATGTAATTGAAAAAGAAATAAAGCCGTTGGAAGATTCTTATCAACATTTGTTTGAATTAAAATTTCAAGAAAATAAATAAAAAGGAATTAATGTGTTTTTAACATTGAAGTATAGAATGAATAATTAGTTCGGGGCCCATTACTCTCTACACGTTATCTAAATAGTAAACCGTAAAAAGTAGTTATACCATTTTCTAGAGTCTAGACTGAGGTAACTATTTTTATAATATTATGTTTAGATAACCATTCTAGTCTAGACTAAAGAATAATTTATTCGATTTAAATATGAATGTTAATTAAATTGACTGAATATTTAATAGATTAATTTAATAATTTAAAAGATGATAATAAAAAAGAAAACAATATTTCTATATTTTATTGATTTGTATATAAATAATATTTTAATATTTATCTAAAAAGAAATAAATATTATAAAAATGAATGAATAATAAACATCGATATTTTTTTCAAGTAGAAAAACTATAGTATTTTTCATAAATACAAATTAGAAAAATAATCGAATTCAAATACGTGTGTACCATTAATATTTTTAAACTTTAGTAATAAATATGTTTGTTCTATCACGAAAACGAAGAATCATCAAAAACGACGTTATTCAACATTTTCTATCGTTCTTATCAGATGTCCCAAAATATAAACCGTGACCGAATAGACACGAAAGAGGCTACCAGAGGCCAAAAGTGTGCACAGATCTGTAATCCTACTCATGAATTATTTATTGTTATTAGGGGCGCTATCGATTTGTCGACGCGATTGGATGTCACGCGTACGTGAACAGATTTCTATTCATTCAACGCATACGATCATCAACATTGCTAAAAAACACTATCTTACAAGTTTCAAATTACGATCTGTTTTAATCTCGAATTATAATTATCAGCCGTTTTTCCGATGAAATAAAAACAAATAAGTTGAAACTTTTACTTTAACCATTTTTCACTAGTAATAACAAACCGTTTTTATAATTGAAAACATATTTCATTAATAAACTTATAATTTTAATAAAATCAATTATAATAAAAAATAATCATGTGTATAATAATATAGGAAAATCTAAAATTTCCACAGCTAATCAAATATACTGTTTTATTATCTCAAATTGTGACTAAAACGTTTGCATCTGGTAACAAAATCAATTAATTGAAGTGCTTTGTGCAGAGTAAAGCTATAATTACCTGACAAATATAATACGGCTGTTCTGTATAACAATACCAATTGATAAAATGTTAAAGAACAAATATCACAAGATTCTAATCATATAAAATCTGTCACATATCATTATTAATATTATTATTTAATTATACAATGATAATCAAAAATCTGGTTTACATTTCATATTATTTTAAATAATCGTTATCAAAATATATTTTAAAATATGTCTCTCTCTCTCTCTCTCTCTCTCTCTCTCTATATATATATATATATATATATATATATATAATCATTATTATCAACTCAGTCAATTCACTGCTGGATGAAGGCCTTTCCCAAAATAATTTTCCAGTTCCGATCCAATGTTTTCCTTTTTCAGCCCATTCCGACAAATTTCCTTATCTCTCTGTTCCATGAGTCTTTGGGCCTTCTTATGTGTTTGTGTGTATGTGTGTATATATATATATATATATATATATATATATATATATATAATTCTTTTAAAACTTTCACGACAAAAAATATAAAAATGTCTGTGGTTTGAAATTTTAATTTTAAACATCCTATAAATTGTTAGTAATATTAAAAAAATGATAAATGTCTTGGAAATTGTAATTTATATAAAAGAATATACAAAAATAAAGTAATGTAAAAAAAAGTTTTTATTTGTTTCTTTGTTTAATATAGTAATTTTAAAAATTGGAATTGTATTATTAAGATTTCATTTTTTCTTTATATTATTTTCTAACAGTACATATCCTGTAGATTATTTTTGTAATTAAATGTAATAATCTATATAGTGATATTCATCCAATGACCAGAATTAATAATAATTTTATCTTCAGAAAAAAAAATTAGTTAAGTGATTTTATTAAAAACAATATAAAATTTAACGGTGAATGAAAATAACATACAAAATATAATTTTCATATAATTTATTAAACACTTATTTTTTTAGAAACTTTAAAAACTCAAACTACAATGTAATGAGTTATCAGTCGATTTTTTTTCTAAAATACCCCTTGTATATATATATATATATATATATATATATATATATATATATATATATATATATAAGATTAAAGTTAAATTTATTTTATTTATGTATTTCCGTTGAACCATAAGGTGAAAACAAGTTAATTGCTTTTTGCAAATAAGAAAATCAACTTTAAGAAATCTGCAATTTTCTGTTCCGCCCGAAGCATAAATCTATAATATTAATGTGTTTACTATTTAATTTTTACTCGGGAGAGCAATCATGAAAATCGGAAGAGATTTAAACAACACGAAATTAAAACCAAAAGCAGCGTTATACATCTGCAACACGATGGCAGTAATTTCATTTTGATTAAAAAAAAATAATTACGAAATGAGTTTCGAGTTAATTTAATATTCGTGTATATACATACCGTATATGCAGATTAAATGTAAATTATTCTAATGAAAATGTAGCCACTAGTAATATTTTTCACAAATGTACTTTTTTATGTACATGTCTTTAAATATATACTGATTAAGTATAACGAAGTGTGGTTAATAATACACTGAATACTGTACAAATATGTATATATATGTATGTTTATAGGAAACTGATAAAAAAAATATTAAATTATTACAAATAAAACACGTCACCCACATCATTAATTTAAACAGAGATGATTTGAATAAATACCACGATTAAAATTAGTAGTTATCAAATGAGTTGTGAGCAAATTTTTAGACAAATTTGTTAATCTCGCATGAATAACGATGAATGCCTCTAGGGATATTTTACAGAGAGATAAACCACGAACGTGTGTTTAAGTATACAGAGTGCACATTTCTGATAAATTAAAGATATATATTATTATACCTTTATAAGAAAAAACTGTTTAAATTTTGAGAAACATTTAAATGTTTGATATATTTTATTTTTCTTTTGAAATAAATAAAATATATTTGTCATTTATTTAAAAATAAGTGTTTTTAATATAAGTTATTTTTTGAATCAGAAAGTTATTCAAGACAAAATATTTATTGTTAATAAAATTATTTTTGGTTTGCAAAATTAATATTGGATCAATAAAAATAATAATAACATGAAATTTAAATTCAAGTATGAAAAACAGAACTATTTAATAAAATAAAGAAAATAATTTTATTTATAAAAATAAAATATTCTAAAGTGCTAATAAATTAAATTAATAGAAAAAAATTAAATCACATTTCATCATAAATATTTAATTACAATAAAATAATTTTGGTTAGTTAAAAGTTATATATATATATATATTCTTATATTTATATCTCAATAATCATTAAACTTTTTAAAATTGTTTAATTAAAACACATATCGTCGTGTAATTACATTTACAAAATTGTAAATTACCATATAAAAAAAATATATACAAATTGAAATATAATACTTTAACAAAAAAATCATAATCATTTTTAAATGAATCGCAAATAAACCCTAACAATATTTCATTATTAAAAATACTACCACACAATTACTTTCCAAAATCAATACTACATTAAAATTGATTTCCTCCTACGTGTTATAAATATATCACAGTTCAGATAAATACGATATTTTATATAATAACAATATAAGTATTTTTGTTATTCAGTCACGTGACATCTATTTTCTCAGAAATATACATATTCAGAATTCAAACGCTTGGAATTCATGTTTGAGATATAAGATGAGATACCATTTATCATTCAGTCGAGTATTATTCATGTACACTTGAGTGACCATTCTAATATATTCCATAGTATCCACAATTTCCCTTGACAAATTTTCTACTGATCCCTAAAGAAATAATCTATTTTTGTATTGCTGTTCTTGAACCGATACAATACAGATAATCAAAATCGAATGTTACAAAAAATAACAGGCTTTTGTGGAACATCATAAATGTAATCAATGAAATATATAAATCAAATCTAGACATTCAATTTGGTTTATTAAATGTAAAAGCATCAATATTATTTTCATTATTATAAATAAGTTCAATGTAAAAAAATCGAAATCAAATTTATTTTATGAAATAATTATTAAAAATATACATTATGAAAAATTAATAAATATTTACAAGTTTTTGTACATTTCTTATCAAATATAAAAAAATATATTTTTAAAATAACCAAATATTAGGCCATAAAAATCAAATTTATTAAAGGAAATTAGGTCTTTATAAGCAGAATATATTAAATATTGTTACTTTTTAATAAAAAAATATACATGCAATAATAATTTTGTATATTATTTCTAAAAGCTTAATCTTAGTTTATAAAATGTTTATATGCTTTTTCAAAAAAAGAAAAATTTTATAAATTTATCTGAAATATGTATATTTAAAACTCAATAAAATATATTTATAATATAATTGAGTTATTATTTTCGCGGTTATAAACTATATATTTATTACAAACTTATTTATGTACTAACTATAAAATGTATTTATCAAAATAAATGTATAAGAAGATCTTATAGATTACTGTTTTTACATAGATCCAAAATATAATTAAATAAATATTTCCGCGAATCCAAGTCAAAAACCAGTTCAAGTTCAACGAAAAATTCACTCTATTGAGATGCATCGTCGGTAAATGAAACCGGACGCATGTGATGACGTAACGCTCGAGGCGATTTCATTTCGATTATTTAATTTGGAAGCGCGTCGCGACGGAGGTTAACGTCGTCTAACAAACAAATGGAGCGAGCTCCGGTATCCGGTAAAACTTCGACCTCTGGCAGAGGCCCGGTCGTCATGGAAACGAGGCGGCGACACGTTTGTGTCCGTTTGTGCCGTCGTTTCTCGGTTTGTTAGATCAACGACAGGAAAATTATCTGAGCGTATGCGAAAGAAGACCTCATAAATGTGCACATATTCAACGGTCGGCGGAAATGCAAATTGTGTAGGCTCTGTCAACGGCGGATCAGGACTGTCAGCGAGGGAGAAAAATTGTTATTAAATGTTTTTGAAAAACTACACAGAATACATAAACTTACATGTATACAAACACACATGTATATATATATATATATATATATATATATATATATATATATATATATATATATTCATCTCAACATATTTTCTCCCCAGACCCTCATTTAGTTGACATTTATATTACTAAAACTCGAAATAAAACAGACTTTCGACGAATCTTGTTTAATGTTGATTATCAGTCTGTAGGGTATGTATTTATTATTTATCATCTGTGTCGATATAGAGATGTATTTCGTTATTTTTATTTTTTCTTAATTATATAGGATCATCCAAATGTGATCTCTAGATTTGTGTTTTATTAAAAGTAATAAAAAAAACAATACACATGTATATTTTACAAAGAGATAAACCACGAACGTGTGTTTAAGTATATAGAGTGCACATTTCTGATAAATTAAAGAAATATATCATTATACCTTTATAAGTAAAAACTGTTTAAATTTTGAGAAAAATTTAAATGTTTGATATATTTTATTTTTCTTTTGAAATAAATAAAATATATTTGTCATTTATTTAAAAATCAGTATTTTTAATAAGTTATTTTTTGAATCAGAAAGTTATTCGAGACAAAATATTTATTGTTAATAAAATTATTTTTGGTTTGAAAAATTAATATTGGATCAATAAAAATAATAATAACATGAAATTTAAATTCAAGTATGAAAAACAGAACTGTTTAAAAAAATAAAGAAAATAGATTTATTTATAAAAATAAAATATTCTAAAGTGCTAATATATTAAATTAATAGAAAAAAAATTTAAATCACATTTCGTCATAAATATTTAATTACAATAAAACAATTTTGGTTAGTTAAAATTTATATATATATATATATATATATATATATATATATATATATATTCTTATAAATTATATCTCAATAATCATTACACTTTTTGAAATTGTTTAATTAAAGCACATATCGTAGTGTAATTACATTTACAAAATTGTAAATTACCATATAAAATATATATATATATACAAATTGAAGTATAATACTTTAACAAAAAAATCATAATCATTTTTCTTTTTAATAAAACACAAATATAGGCGTCACATTTGAACGACCCTATACATAGAAGTATAAAATTACAAAATACAATTTTAAAATAACTTAAAAAACGTAAATACATTAAATTTAATTAAATTAAATTTCTTCTTTTACAATTTTAATAATAATTGTAAATTACCAAGAAAAAAATTATTAATGCCATTTATAAGAAATCTAAATGAACTGTAAAGCTGCTTACTTAGTACTTATTTTAAACAAAATAAAGTATACGGACTTTGAACTGATATTCGAAAAAATAATACAATATTTAGTACAGAAATCAGAAAGTATAAATAATAAGTTAATCTCGAAAATATGATGTACTTGAAATACAATTCTATAAATATATTTTTCAGTGAAATATTTATACATATTTTAATAATGAATACAATTTTCCAATCTTAAAATAATTCAACAAGCATTTCTCAGTACAAATATAAAATAAATATATTTTTCGATTTTCAATACTAAGGTACACATCCATCACTCAACACAAATACACATATATCTAGAATAAATCAGACTACATTCATTCAAATTTCTGTCAATCAGTAAACATCGAAAATATTGCATTATACAAAACAAATTCATAGAATTATATATATATATATATATATATATATATATATATATATATATATATATATATATATAAACAACCATATGTGTATTTGTGTGGGTGTGAACGTCATATTTAACAATTAGATTATCTAAAACTGATAAGTTATGATCTAAACTAATTACAGAGAATTGATGACTAAAAATCTGTAGATATAAAAATATTTTACGATTATAAATACCTATCTATCTATCTACCTATCTATGCATATGTATAACATATATGTGTGTGTGAGAGAGAGTAAGAAGGTGTAAGTATAATAATTAGTAATTAAATTATCTAAAAAAAACTTGATAAGTTATAATCTAATCTAATTACAGAGAATTGATGATTAAAAAATTGTAGATATAAAAATATTTAATGAATATAAATATCTATTTATGTGTGTATTTATCTATGCATCTATATGTATCTATATATATATATATATATATATATATATATATATATATATATATATATATATATATATATAAGTACAGGTGACCAAATGACATTGAAATATAGTAAAGAATAGTAAACGATAATAAACAAGTAAATGTGTTTCTACACCTCCCTTTAGTTTCACTTAGATCACCCTATATAAGACGAAATATAATATTTTTAATCAAGTGACATTTTTTTATCACAAAATTAAAATAGATGTTAAATACAACAATAATAATGTTTACAATAAAAAAATCAATTAAATTGCATTTCCCTTATTTAAATATTTATGCTTGTTTTTTCACAAGATGTATTTTTAGTTCAGAAATTGAAAATTACAGTTTTTTTTATCCAATTATTATATCTTTAGTAACAAAATGTTAGATATTTATTTATATTTTATAAATAATTCTGAAATTACAAAAAATCTTATTCGTTTTTTTAATTATACTTTTTATAAAAAAACCTAATATGAATCGAATTTATCAAATTTAATATTACTTGCAACAGATAATAATTATTATATTTAATAAACTGCTTTTATTAGAATTATTTACCTTATTCTGATAATAAAAAAATATATAGGAAAATTGATTAATCTTTTTGAAATTAATGTTATAAATTTGGTAATTAATAGAGATAAACGTTAATAATGATTAAGATAATTAAGAATTAAATATAGAAATTGTATAATTTATTGTTAAACCATTTTTAAACAAAGCTTTATGTATTTCTTAAGTGTTCAGAAATTATACTTTAAATATGATAACAGATATTGCAGTAATTAACACAAATTCAATTAAACAAGCTTTAATATTATAAACAAACATATTTCAAATCAGTATTAAATATTAACACAATACCTTTTTATATAGAAATATCTATAATCCTTTTTTTTATATTTTTTCCTATAACATAAATCAATTAGTAAGTATCATAAATTCGTGGAAAAAAATTGAAATTTAGAAGAAAGTACACGAATATTTTTTTATAAACCGAAAAAAAAGAAATTATTATCCCAATTTACTACTGAAATCAAACAGTTTGATATACAGAGTAAAAAAAAATAAAGCCAGTCATATTTTCAATCGGAAAAAAGTAAAAAGCCAACCAACCGGTAAAATTTAATAACATAATGTGAAAGTGTTAAAATATTAAAATGGTTCTTTTTTAGAAAACCTAGATCTAAATATAATTTCAAACAAAATCGTTCATTGCGAAATATGAGTGATGTGATAACAAAGTCTTTATGCTTTTTGAAACATTAGAATATAAAGAATGAGTATACATTTTTCTCAGCACGACGTTAAAAATGGTCCATGCTGTCAATTACTTCATGGTTCAAGTGATATTTGATGACCGAATAATGAGCGTTGGCTTTTAACTTGACCTCAATTCATATTTGTTATTTATAACAGCGGGAAACGTTTTCAATTCAATAAAACTATGCCAATAATGCACACATGACTTTTATACATCTTTCAATGCAACTGTACTAATCAAGATAATTAATAACTAGTAGCATCCGGTAATACCGAGTTTAATTTTATTTTAAAAAAATAATATGATATATAATTAGTACTGGTTAGAAGTGAATACATATATATATATATATATATATATATATATATATATATATATATATATATATATATATGTTTGAAATTATAAAATTATTAACTTTAATATAATTTTTCGTTGAAATCTACAACAATATTAAATTGTAGATTTGATAAGAAATGAATGAAATGTAAATAATACAAATAATATAAGATTTGTGATTAATAAAACGATCAATCATATGTAAAATAGAAATTCTTTTTTGAATCAAGTTAATTTTCTCGACATAGATTTCACAAAATTCGAAATATAAACATGCACATATCATAAATATTTTATAAACGTATTATGAATATTGTACCTACAATATATATAATATGACCACTAAAGGTTTATTATTATACATATAAATATGAGCCGAGACACAATTACAATGGTACCGTGACCCAAACATAAATCGCAATTATTACTTTATAAATCACCGTTTTAGATTACCGTAATTTACTCTTAAAATTACATCATTATTTTACAATTATGCTACAGAAATTAACGACGTCAAGTAGACAATGGATGTGGACAATAAGTTAATGAAAATTTTCAGAGTAGACCGTTCCGGCTTAAAGTAAAATTATTTTTAAAATGTGTACGACGATCTGTACAATAAAATGTACTAGCATTGTTGAGTTAATGTAAATATTTTATAAAACGTTCCCTAATGCACGGACATTTTTATCATACTGCATATTTAAATGTAAATTTTAAGTGCATAAGATAATATCATATTTTTTTATATAAAAAAGGAACTTTAATCGTATATGTGATTTTATTTTATTGTTAATGTTATATTTGATAAAAAAATATGTATACGTGCTTAACTGGAGAAATATATATGAAAAATGATAACATTTCATAATAAGACATTTTGTAATATTTTAATTTTCATTTGTACACAACAAATTTATTCAATATTTAATACTTGTTCTGAACTGAAATAACTTAAACTATCTGTCAATAAATAAATGGACTAAATTCGACTTGAAATGTCACTTTCACTTTAAAAAATACGTGTTTCGAAAGGTATTGTCAAATAACAACAGCAATACTCTTTTTCTATTAATATTATTTCAACTCATTTATTCACAATAAAAATGTAGGCTGTTAAATCTGCAGTTTATAAAATTTATATGCGTGCAGTAATTTCATTTTTGCATGCATGTGTAATGGACTGTAACGAAGGTGAACGATGAACGAAGCAAAACTATCATGTTTTTTAGAATTTAGAGAAATCGTGTATTTTTATTAGAATTCTGGATTTAAAATGCATCATAGTAAAATAAATAAATTTAATAAGATATTTTATTTAAATATGTTATCTTGAAAAATATATTCGAATTATTTTATATTAGTAATAAAATTAGAAAATTATTTACAACATTAGATAATATAGAATGAAAGATTTCATATGATTTTCAAAAGACTGTATATTTTTAAAAAATTATAATAAAATTGCTAAAAAACATATCTTATTTAAATTTAGAATTGGTTTGTTTTAAATTAGTTTTTATTGCATTAATAATTACCGAAAATGAGAGTAAACAATTTACATCAAGTTATTTGAATTCTGTAAAGGATTACAATTTAAACATTTCAACAATTGCGAAAAGATTTGTGAAATGTATAAAGACAAGGCAATCATTTGTAGAATCATCGGACGGTAATTTATAAATTCTGACACAATAAATCACAATCTAGTTGATCTAGTGAAAACCATGATAATATTATTCGAAACGTATTAAAGATAAGTACAAAATATCTGTACAGAGATTTAAAAAAAAATAAAAATTGACAATTCGACGAAACCTAGAAAAGTAATAAATCATAAAAGTGGATTTCAAAGCTTGATCTAATGGAATAGAACAAAATTTTTAAAATCTTCAATGTTTTTATCTAGAACTTTATTTGTAATTGTATTTGCTTAATTTCATTTACTGAAAATAAACAATTAGCATAAATATAAACTGAGTAGTAAATTTACCTAAGTTAAGGACATTTAATTTTCCTTTTTTGTCAAAAAACATGTTTCTATAAGTACCAACAAAGGTTGACATAGATACAAAGCAGTGAAAATACAAACCGCTCTAATTATTTTAACGACATTAAAGTATAAAAAAAAATTATAACACAATATTGTAAAAGTCTACAGAACACACAGGCGCATATGTGTGCATGTATATGTATTTTGAGAATAAATGCGGGACATACGTAAAAAATTATATTTAGTAAGAAACGAGAGCTTATATTAAATGTTGACGCTGTCGTGGTAATCATTAACACACTTTTGTACAGATTGAAATTTGAATAGTACCTTAAAATATAATAAATATGCTGAAAATGAGGTTACGGTTGTATTTTAAGATGTTTATATTTAAAACATCACGAGAGAAAACAAAATGGTAATAAATATAAAATGTTTTATAGGAATATCTATATTTCTTTTACAATATATATATATATATATATATATATATATATATATATATATATATATATATATATATATATGTTTATCAACAGCAAATTTAGAGATATTTTTAAAACACTTCTGGTTAAAAATACAAATGTTGATATAAACAAGTTCTTTATTATATACTTTATTTTTATTCTACGAAAAATATTTTCATAATAAAAAGTAAAAACAACAGAAATGTTTATTTCTGGATTTTGAATGAATAAAATCATTTCGTTATTTTTTACAGTCAAATTGTTTACATAAATTATTACATACAGAAATTGAAAAAAATATAGAATCTTTCCAATTACATATTAGTAGCAATGTCATTTAATTATTTTATTATTATTTAAATGAAATTTCAAACTATCGTATAATATCTATTACATTTAATCTACAATACTCAAATAAAAATAGTAACCTAATAAATACTTAAAAAAATTTAACATGAATAATTTGATACTAAAAACTAAATGCAGTCAAATCGGACAAAGTTTGTTATAATGTTACCTTTTCGAAAACCAATATAACGTCTGCAGTGATAGCGCATCTATATGAAAATAAAACCACCAAATCTCAGAACGTGAATAATGTATTCATGTTATTCAGTATTCATGAACGAGACAGAATATGTCTATAATATGTTGCAAAAGCATATGTTACTTGTATCGAGCTTTAACAGGATATTATTCAACATATTAATACGTTTTTAATATGATTAAATGTAACAATATGTACGTTAAATAATCTTTTTTGATTATTTTATCAGTCGTTTGAATTTAAAAACAACTGTATAAAATCAAATATATGTTCTAAATCCAGTAAAACATTTTATTCATTCTTTAGAATTGATTCAATAAAAATGATCTTGAAAAACATATTTAAATAACTCTTTATAAAACCAATTTGAAAATGAAAAGTTGATTGGTTATTCAGAAAAAAGTGTAATATAAATGAGTGTATGTGTCAATATTCATAATAAACTATTTGTCGATCGAAGCATGAATAGCACATAACTAGTTATTATAAAACTGGAACTATTGTTAACTGATACCAAATTACTGAATTGACCTACATTTCGTCATATTATTAGAACAAGTGTTTAAAGCTTCAGTATTCAACAAACATCGAATGAATCCCTGTGTTGTTTTCATCTCGTTGTGTTCATTCGTGCTGTGCATTGTTTATTCAAATAATGTCCTGTATTGCTCCAAGTTACATTGAAAAGCGTACTAAAAAGTTTTCGAAATCAACGAAGACCTTTGCAGTAAAAGTCGTTTCATTATATATATATATATATATATATATATATATATATATATATATATATATAAAGATAAGTATCGTTGTATTAAAAAGTATATATGAATATATTAATATTATATGCAAATAAATGTACAGTATGCAACTAAAGTTAAAGTCACAAAACAAATAATAATCTACATGTATAACATAGTTAACAAGTTTAGAACTGCATTTTACATAAATTAAATCTTCAAAATATCCATGTGAAATCCTTGAAGTTGCGCAACTGAACATCAGGTAGTATTAATGAACTTTTCAGGATGATAAAATAATATTAGATAGTTATAAAAAACATATATGACTTTTCTTAATAAAAAAATACGTTATTTGTAAAAAAATAAATTTAATAAATGAGTTTTACTGCTTTCTACAACATTTGATCAATATCTTCATAGTAATTTTATTTTTATCTAAAGAAAAACAGATCAATTTATAATTAAGATTTTACAATGATTATAATAGATAAAAATACAATAAGAGGTAGTTGATTATTGTGATATTAATATAAAACACTTTTTCTATTAATGTTAAAAAAATATTTAGAAAATAAATATTATTTTAAATACGTACTATAATTCTATAAAATTATTTGTACGATGAAATAAAATTTCATAAACTCAATAATTAATATAACGAAATAAGAAATTTCGAAAAAATCAATTTACTTATATGTTTATTGAAAAAAAACTATTAACAAGATATGCTACATTCCCTTAGTATGTCATTTCTTTTAAATATTGAAGAGCATACGAGCTCTTGTGAAATTCAAATATAGAAGCTTAATTTCAAAGTAAGACCGACAGTAACTTGGCAACGAAAATGATAAATTATTCAATAAAAGCACGTTCTTCTTCGTATACAATAATCAATGCAGTAATCCGAGGTATGGCATTTATATAATAAAAAAAATATTCGTGTTAATTCAAATACCATTTTTTAAATAGGGATTAAATATAATTGTTAATTCCCCTTGAAAAAACGTATTGTTTTTAATCAATGATATGAAAAGTAAATAATAAAAACTTTTTTTAAATCAATTTTTTTGAAAAACATACCAACAGCAATTAACCTCATAGTATACAGATTACTAATTTACTTTTTCCTGTATATATCGAATTTATTCAAGTAGTTCGTTAATTAAGAACGTTTTTCATTAACTTATACATCTTTCCTTTATTTCCGATACACATTTATGATATTAAATTAAATTAAAATTGTGTAAATGTATATAAAACTGCTCTTACAGAACTGGTGAAAATTGAAATGTTAAATATGAATGAAATTATGTTGTACCAATATGCGGAACAATCGTTTACTTAAAATATTTTATCAAGTTTCAAAACTGTAGGTATCGTTACTTTTTATAATACTTTTTTAGTTGTTTTACTGACTGAGTAAGTATATGAGGAATAAAAGTGAATTCTCTATTGATTTTTTTTAATATACCTATTTAGATGTATTACAATTTAACAAAACTTTCTATTAAATATTTTTAACCTTTATAACTTCATTTTATTAATCTTTAAAGATTTTCACTAAAAAAATACTTGTATTAAATATAATTAAATTTTAATTTTTTATTGTTTTACAAATTATAAACTAATAACTATTGTTGTTTGATTGAAGTTATTCTAAACAGAATACCACAAAATGATCTAAATAAATTAACAAAAGCTTCAACCTATTTTTTCCTCAAACTAATCCAAGTTCTTTTAACATTTCTATAGCATTATCACGTTTCAATTCAAAACGCACAGTAATTCTTTGTGCTCGTTCAGAGTATGAACACGTTTTAGTAATAGAGTATGAATCCGAAAAGCTATCACAGTTTTCTAGTAAAGATCTCACTAGAGATAAGTAAGCTCGTTCTATCACATTAGAATTGTAACCTTTCACCGTTTGTATTAAAAAACTTTTTTTGAATATTTGAAACTATCTTATCAACTAATTTTTTAGAAATAACAAAAATAAATATTAAAACTAGACAGGAATGATCAATTGTACAATCAAATTACATCAAGATTAGATGAACAAATTAACATGATAATTTTTGTTTAATTACATGTAACTTAATTAAATTTCAACACGTGTTTAGAAAACATTTTTAAAAAATACAGATATATTGACAGTAATTAGTAATGTAAAAAAGGAATTATTTATATCCTATTAAGAGCTTTTTAAAAATTAATAGAGAAAAGCTGAAACATGAAAAAATTGATATTAATTTTCTACAAGGAATGATTACAAAAATTATTAAATACTTATTGAAAATAGTTACAACTATTTTTAAATAAATGTTTTTTGATTCTAAAGAAATTCTTTGAATGAGATCTGCAATTAAATTATACTATGTAGTTATCAAAAAGTTATACATAATACACATTCATATAAATAAATACTAACATGTTTTTATAGGTCAAAACTGCTCATAGTTATATAAAGTACACATGCGATATGATAGTTCTTCACTATATTTTTATTATTTTTAACATCGTACTCTTTTATTGCGCATTATAACTGAGTTTACGTGGTTGATTTAAGAAGAAACTTGAATCGATACTAACTGAAAAAAATACTGAATTTTTTTTATCGTATTTACAATTGTTTCTATTTTTTAATTTTAAGAATTATAATGTACTTTTAAAATTTTCATAAAAGTTTGTAATTAAATTATTTACAGAATCAATTATCAAATGAAACACAAATAAAATGATATTTTTAAAAACTCAATTATTGTTTTTATAAAAAATTTAAAATTGGTTTAAAAAAATATACAAATTATGTAAAAATCTATATTAAAATTTTAATGGAATGAATTTATTTTTTATACAATTCTGTTTTTCACATCAATTCGGATCGAATGTTTAAAAAATTATTTAATTCTGTAAATAAAAATTACGTATGTGTGAAAGTAACAAAATGTTAATGTGCTTGGCAAAGTTTATATTTACATATTTTTATAAAATCAATTAGGTTATGTTAAATCTCATTTAATAAACATTATGATATGTAGAACATGTGAAAGACAGTTTATATAAACAAATGTCTAAAGCATATGTGCTTAAATTCAATATATTAATTTAAATTTAGGTTCAATCAAACGCATTGCAATATTAATAAATTATGTCATTATTTTTTTAAAGAAAAAACACATTTATTTGTAACAAATATAATTAAAAAGTAAAATAAACGTTTTATGTGTCAATGTTAGAACCAAGCATAAACAATAACCACTTTTAAATTAAATTAAAAATAAAATGGATATTTCAGAACAGAAATAAACGCAGAAAAATTATGAATATTTCATTTAAACTTAATTTTATTTTATTTTATTTGCATACCTTTACAGCTTCCATAAAATGTAATTATTAAATAAACTAAAAAAATTAGTGTAATAAAACATATTACGACATTTTAATTATGAAGTGTTTTCAGTAATTTCACAGTGAAAAGTTAAACCATAAAAATTAAATTAGGGAAAACATTTTCGTGAAAAAGTTTTACTACCAAGCACTGTTTCGAAATTATTCGTAATTCTTATACTGTTGTTACTGTTAAGAGCGTAACTTTCAGTATATAGTATTTATGATACTGCAGGGAAAATTAATTGAAATGCAAAAATTAAACAACGCTAATTGTTTTTATTTCGTATAAATAAACTGTTAATAATTAAGATTTTAATAATGGACGTCGTTTAAATATACACTTTTAACCTAATTATCATTACAAAAATCATCATCGAGTATGATTCATTTTTAATTTTATCTGAATACTTCAAAATATATATTCAATACAATCGATAGTTTTCAAAATTTAAAAAATAATACAATGCTCTACTGTTATTTTAAATGTACAAAAATATTCATACACGATCGTTGGAATAAAAATTGTAAAAATATTGATGTTATAGCGAAACAAAAGTTCTCGATAAGAAAATTACATAAAAAGGTTGTTCTCTCTGTATACTTTCTGAAATATTTTTAAAAAAAACTTCTCCAATTCGATAAATAAAGAAAACGATCAATATTCTTTCTTTCATAACCATATATTTTCATTATTTCTCTTGGTACCACTAAATCAAACAACATCCAGCTTATGTGCGGGTTCGGTCATAGTCTTTCATCTGGAAAATACACATTTCTCTCACGTACGCCATATAACATTTTCGCCACGTTCATTACTTCATTGCTGCCATTCTGTGAAAACATATCTGTCAGCACATTACACGTGATATGTTTATGGTGGAGCATCATTCGGATCATACGTCTCATAGTCTAAGTACAATCTCTGATAAGTGCTCAGCAAACTTTACATAACATACACTCAAAGTTATTTTAACTAAACCTATTACAGTATTATCGACATATATTGATAAACTGTATTAAATCCTCAGATACTTCAGTGAAGTTAGAAGTTTGGAAATTGCACTCTGAGCATACCATTTTATAATCAATCAAATCTTTTATAACAAACTTGTGTCTGAACATTCGTAGAATTTTTACTAATAAATTAAATTTTCAAAGAATAAAGAATCGGAATTGAAATATTAAAAAGAATAAATGACGTTATATGTATTCTAAGAACTACAATCGAGTTTGTTAATAATTGATTTATTTCGCCAGTTTGAAAAATCTAAAAATAAAAAACAGAAAAATTACCTCAAACATCATCATATTTTAATTAAGGAGTTTAATATTGATTTCAATGTTTTAAAAGAAAATAAACACGTGTCTGATATAAACTTGATTACAAAGAGATTTAAATTAAAAACCTAAAGATAACAATATAGATATAGATATATAAATGAATTGCAAAGTATAAAAACTGATTTTCTTTTTTTAGAATATAAAATTCGATTAGAATATTTCAAAAATCATATTTGTAAAAAATGAAAAAAATACATCTTGAGCTAATCTTATCACAACAACTTATTAATTAAATTTTATTTCAAATATTAATCCAAAATCATTTTAATAGATTAATAAAAATCTCTTATCAAAAATATATGATATTTTAATTCGATGATAATAAAAATTTTATTAAATAAATACAAATGATTATAAATAATTTCTAAACATTATAAATATTTAAAAATACTTATTATTTTTAAAAATAAAGAAACTGCTGTTTTACATCCATTTTTATAAATAATTATCCATAAAAAATTCGTACAACACACAAGCATAAAAATATTTATTCTTCAAAATAAAAATGGCTTTTACTAGAAAAAAAAACAGTGTTTTCGTCGAAACATTTCACCAATAACTCATAAATAAAATATCAGTTACAAACAGAACTGATAATCTGTTTCGATGTTTATTTAAGCGAGAAACGCAATGATATCCTCAGGGTGAAATATCTCAAAAAGTCTTCACCCAGTATCGACTCGTAAATGTTTACGAATCCTCGTCAAGATACTTTAGTCGAAGAAAAGTAGTCGAGTTTAAATTCTAAAGTAAAGCAAGTAGCTTTTAAAGAGATGAAAATAAATGTGTCCTGGTTAGTTTCTGAAAGTTAGCATTACGTGGTTTTGAATACTAATTCGAGACACTGAAACCGAAACTGAGCTACCGCAAAAAATATAACAGTTTTTTTTTAAGTCAAATCAGCATGAACGATCTTAATTTATTCATAACGTTCATTTTTCACATAATTGAATCGTTATAAATATATTTTATAATATAAAAAATTATTTCATTTTAACTATCAATACATTTATCAGCAAAAAATATATTAAAATAGTATTATAATTATTAATATTACTTATAACACTGTTTTTTATATCAAAAGAATGCATATAAATTATAAAAACAATATACCAATATCAGTCAAATCGTACCGAATATTATTGCAATATGATTTTATTTAAATGTTAAATTAATAATTAATTTTTAAAAGTTTTAAATAACTGAGATAATTATTTCACTTGATTCTATATTCTATATAATAAATACCAAACACCGATCGTAAAACATGTCGCTTGATACTAAATTTCCAAATCTATATAAATATGCAAAAAGAAAAAAAAATCTAAAAATAAATCAGTGATGAATTTCATAGAAGTAAGTTTAAAAAAAGAAAAATACATTAGTTTGATAGAATCATATCTCAGACATGAATACTCAACGCTTATCCTTTGAAAAAGCTGATTTCCATTCAGCAAGGGAAAAAATAAGGCTTGTGCCAAAATTTGATTGATTTAACTTTTATAAAACGAACGATATATATTACAACAGCATGGTAAACATGCAGCTTGAGGCATCGTACAGCAACACGCGTTACACGTGAAAGCTTCTACAGAATGTCAAACATCAAGCTAAAAGTTCACAGCAATTCTCTGCTTACACCAGTAGCAAGAACTATTCATCCACTCGTGAGCATACTTACCAAAAAGCTCGTATATACATCCCTCACGTTCATCTCAGTGGCGTCTAATGCAGACATGCAGTACAGATTGTATATTTTTTCGTATGGAGTATTTTAGAACGTTGATAAAATCGATATTTACTAAACTTACACGATAATCATTTTCTCAATAAAAATTATTATGTGTTTAAAAATACGAACTGAATTTACGATCGATAGTAAATATTACATAGGAATACAATCAGATATATTTAAAAAATAAATAAAATAGTATATAATAATTTAATTGGCAGTTTTTTAAAATATATATTGAAGAAAATAAATCATATCTTAATTCATTACATGTTTTAATTAGTTTTATGATTTTATTGATTATTTTTTCGATTTATTAAACTCTTTGTTTTCTAAGCTTAATACAGAAAAATAAGGCAGAATATATTTTGATTTAAAAACATTAAATAAAAATGTAATAATATAAAAAATAATAATTTTGGAACATTTTTGATTTGAGCTTTCAAATATTCGTCGAATTAAATTTTATTTTGATAAAAATAAAAGTTAAAATAACCATGTATATATATATATATATATATATATATATATATATATATATATATATATATATATATAAAACATCAAAAATATAACTCCATTTATTTTAGAGGAAAAATAATTTAAAAATTTGTTTCTTTTTCAACAAACATTCAGTTTGGTTTATGTCAAATTTTTTTTAAAAAATATAACCTATTATTTAATAAATTTAGATACATATTAATAAACCTGAATATCAATTTCCATCAATTTCAGTAAATGTTTTATATTTATATTTTGATTAAATTCCATTTTTATAAAATGTTAATATAATTCTAAAGAAATACTTAACATTCCTATCAAATACTATAAAGAAATACATTGGTAAAGAATTAAACATTTTTATTTATGAAAATTTATTTGAATTTAAAAAATAATAAAGTTGTTTACCTTACACATACGCGAACATTCACAAAATTATTTATATGCCAAAATAATTATTTTTTCTGAGCTAATATTAATGAAAAAAAATTCATATAGTCTTCAAAAGTATATTGTGTATGAAAAGAAAATATTTTTTCAATTCTCAAAAATATCGCAATTATAAATACTAATGTAATATAGTAAATAAATATATCCTTACTTTATTTTATCCTTACTTTAATAAATTTATTTTTTAAAAAATACAATTTAAGACTATTTAATAAATTAATTAGTGTTTAGTAAATTGAAAACATATCAATTATAATTACAAAATCAAATTGAAATTTGATTCATATATCACATCACACATCATAAAGCCCATATCAATCCACTACTGGACGAAAGCCTCAATGAATGTTACCAGGATTCATATATATATATATATATATACTCTCAATTTGAAAAAATAATAAAAAAGCAACGCTACTGATTCAAAACACTCAACGCCTTTCAGCGTCTGGTGTTGTAGAGCGAAAATTGTACTTTGTGCGTACGCCTTACAAACAAATGTTCCAGGAAATTTAAGAGTAGTTCATGGGAATAATTAGAATTACAGGGACTATTGGGTACTCCTATAGTAGGTAGATTTGAACAGTGAACATGTACTAACTAGCGAAATCTGCGTAATTTACTCCGCATAAGAATGTGAGAACAAGTCATAAACGATCAGCGCATGTTCTACAACGAACGTCTATTAAATCGAATTATACATTTCCTGCCTCTAGCATCGACTGGTTTATTTTGAAAAGAAGATTCATGAACATGTTTCATTAAACATTTAATGAGCAACGTCAATTAAAAGTATAAAAATTAATATACTGAAATCCTGTACATGTAAGTAACTTCAACAAACATAAGAATTCTACGTGAAAATAAGAAAAAAGTTTCTATTTTAAATCGATGTTTCATATTATAGTAACAAATATATATATATATATATATATATATATATATAGAGAGAGAGAGAGAGAGAGAGAGAGAGAGAGAAAGTTTTCAAAAGAAAACTGTAAATTTGTCACGTATATCTGCTCAACTATCCGTGGTGTAGAGATATGGACTTTTATCTCTGAACGCACGTGATTCGGATACTACAGCAAATGTTGAGTCCAATTGTTTCCGCAGTATCAAAAACCTCTGCAGCAAATGAATGTAAAAACTTCTAGGTACTAAACATAAGAAATCAAAAATCAATGTTATTGCGTGTCATTACAAATTCATCATTGATTTTAAAATAAATCAAAGATATTCAAAAAGTTTCAAGTTTAATTTTCAATTATATACAATATTTTATAATTTAATTTATATATAATAAAAAGATGTTTATTTTTCATTAATAAGTATATATATATATAATCTTTTAAAAATCTCATTTTACCTTGAAATAAAAATTTCATTTTACCTTAAAATCACAACTCGTCTCACTTCATACAAAGAATATATTCACAAAGAAGCATTAACTAGTAAAAAAAATCTTTTCTTTTGAAGTACGTTTCAGACAAAGCTATTTCATCTTACAAAAGCTCGATCATTGCATTCTCATAAATTTTTCACTATTATATAAATCATATAAAAATGATAAAAAGACTTTTAAGAATTTTTTTCTAAACCATAAATTGAACTAATTATCACACTGATTTTTTTCAACACTTTATTTCAACTTCTTATTAATTAAAAAAAATATTTTCATTTAATATGTAGAATATAACACGTTCAAAATTGAATGATAAAAACAATTTTAGTTTTATTTTTTATACATACTTTGTAATACAATTAAAATTCAAATTCATAAAGTAATTTAAAAATAGAACAATGTATAGTTATTTAAGAATATTTATTATATCATAATATATTAAATATGTATATTCTTAAATAATATTTTCAAAGAAAATTTTGTATATATTATAAAAACTATATAAAGAAATTTAAAATTATATTTGAAAGTTAATGAAAACTTTTATTTCATCAAGTTTTAAAAGAAAATAAATGTATAGATTAATTTGCATAAAAAATGTTTTTGTATTTTTTTAAAAAAATATCATACTATAAAAACTATATGTAATCATTTTTATTTTAATATATATATATATAAATGTCATCAGAATATAATTTAAGAGATTTCGCAAAAAATATTTTAAAATATTAAAACTGACGCAGAGGAAGTTTTTTTTATTAAGAAATGAAATATTTTATCTCAAGAAGAAAATTATTTTGAGATGAACATTTCAAACATTTCATATAATAAATTTTAAAAATCGTAACGTACTACATTATTTAACTATTAATAATGTTTATTTATATCTTTAAATATATATCATTTTTGCAGTTTTTGAGCACTGGATACTGAGATAAGATAATTAAAATTTATTTGATATGATATATTTTTTTAAATTAATTTATGTTATCTAAATTTTTGTCTTGAATTATTTATATCTTTTTCTTATATTTTTATATAAAGATAACTGTTCTGAACGATAAAAGTTTAAGAAATACAAACTAAACCATATCAAGTACATATTTATACCCAAGAAAAATTTATGATTTTCTATTATTAAATTCGAACATTGATATTTACATAAAATAAAATATATTCATTTCCATTTACCACCCATATATGTTATCTGTTATCTGATTGAACGATGCAGCAGCATGTGTGTTGTAGAATCTAATAGCATATTGGAAAGCGATTACTTTACGATCAAATGGCAGTTTTGTTGTAATGTGCAAACTTTATCTGTAGAACTCACTATACACTGCAAACGAAGTCATGTACGAAAGATATTTTAAAAATAATTCAATAATCATTATAATAGTTTTCATCGATGTGTATAGTATACATTCAGTACGAAACATAATATTTATTATAAAATATTGTACGATATTCGAATATTACGTGTGTTATCGATATGCAGCAAAAAAATATTTCCATAAAAAATATACACTAAGAAAATGTTCACAATGTTTCTGTACGCTTAAAAATAAGTTTTAAATCATAGTGTAATCTCAGTTACGTGTATATTGCAAATACGATAATATTCAAAAGTTTTGCACGAGTTTTCGTAAAGTCTGTTTTACTTCGTGACAAAATTTCTTTACCTAAGAAATATGTTTCATTTTTATTACTCGCTTACTTGTATTTGTATATTATTATAAATATAACAAAGGAGCTACACTGGATCCCTAAAATAAGTAAAGTTGTTTACATACTCAATATTATATAGAGAAGAATTTCTGTATCCTGATTTAATTTTCATATTTTCTAAATTCCAAGATTCATGTTTAAGATAAAAGCGTTTTGATAAAACTTTTTAGGCCCTTACTTTGTAATTTTAACAAAGAACATATTTTTCGCATAATATATATATTATTAAAATCTGTAATAAAAACACTTTCTTAAAGAACACTGATAACTTATTATCAGTTTACTAACACACATTATTTTGTTATCTACGGCTTTTCTCGCTGATTTCTCAATGGGTTTATCATAATAATAACAACACTTCAATGATTATAAAAATGATAAAAATAACAATGTTTCAACATAATCATAATTTCTTCACTTCTAACTAAACTTATTTTATATGAGAAGTTTTTAAATATAAACCATTAATAGAAAATGGTACAAAAATATATTGAACCAATTTAAATATTTTTTTAAAGAATCTTTATGTTTAAATAGTATGTAAAGTCTCTATCTTATAAGAAGATAAGATTTTTTTTTATCCGGAAAATTCATAAAGTTATAAAAAAATAAATATTTTAAATCGATTTCTTTTTACAGAATAAAGAACTATTCAAATAGAGTGCTGCCGAAATTTCTCAACAAAAAAGTTTAAACTAATAATTACAACATAAACTAATAAATGATCAACTGGAAAAATAACTTCAAACAAGAATTAAAAAGCTTCCAAAATGCTTGCAGTATTGCATGAAAATTAAATATAGCTTTGTTGAAAAATACTGTAAGAGAAATATTGCTAAAATTATTTTAATGGCATTTTCGTTTGGATCTAAAACCTTTCATAACTCTTATAACTTTACATACATAAAATATTTTACAGTATAAACAATTATTTCAAAAAACCGTTAAGTTTAAAAGAAGATTATTTTCCATCGTTTACAACAATGTAATTTAATAAAAAAAAAGAATCTGAAAGTAAATCAAATTGTTTAATACCAACCAATAATAAAAAAGTATAATTGTAATTGAATTGGGAAATTTCTTTTAATTTTAAACAATAAAATTATTATCTTATTTTGTTTATCTTTTTATGATTATAAAAATATTAATATAGGATGTGAAAAAATTCATTTGGAATAAATGCATGCATGTAAATTAAAATTACGTATAAATAACGAGTGATACAACCTTGTGCTTTTTTTAATAGAACAGAAACGATATATTCAAATTTTAATGTTCCAAAAATCATGGAATTAATTTTTATTTAAAATACTTTTCAATGTAATTCATGAATTTAATATATATATATATATATATATATATATATATATATATATATATAAACACTGTGTTGATAAATATTAGGTCATCACATAAGCAACTGGTATTTTTGATGCAATTCAAAAATAAATAGTTCCTAAAGATGAACAAATATGTACATATGAAATTATAAATAAAATGAAAGAAAATCACTTGAAAATAACAATAAATACTTTTTTTTATTAATTAACCAATCCAGTGAAATTATATTTTTCTTTTTAAAACAATTAGCAGATATAATACACAAAAAGTAATTTCTTTGGCCATTTACTACAATACTTTTGTCTCATTGGTAACTTGTACTTATTTTAATTTAAAAAAATAAAGTCTAAATTTATTCTATACATTATTAATTGTCACTCAACGATAAAATTCAATACAATATATATTCTATTTTTTTAACTATTGAAAGATTTTTAATATAAATAAAATATATCAATCTAATTACAATAATAAATTAATTTGAAAATATGATTAAATAAGTAAATCAATTTTAGGTTAAATTTTATATTTACTTACTGGATACTTTGCTTTCCATTAGAATAAATTATATGCGATTTTTAATTTTTTTTTCACAATTATAGCAAAATAACACAAAGGACAACTATTACCAATAACAATTAATTGTATAAGTTTTTAAACATTTCACTAATACAAATTTATATTACTAAACGTAAATTAATTATTTTCTATTGTACATAATTTTTACACTGAATGTCTTTCTTTATCTAATCGTAATTAGATAAATAAAAATAATACATTTATATATATATATATATATATATATATATATATATATATATATATATATATATATAGTTTAAATAACTTTTAAATCATTTTGAAAAAGATATAAATAAATTATTTAGTAATAAATATAAATTTTAAGACTTTCGTTTCTAATTAAAAAGTACAAAATTATAAAAAAAAGTTACACTGAAATAAAACAGTACATTTTAATCCATTCTCAAAGATAAGAATATATAAATATTTATATAGATGTACAAATTTATACAATAAAATATGCTTTTGTATATATAATATAAATTCTGTTTGAATTTGAAAACTTCAATATCTCTTACCTATAAAAAATAGATGTAACTCTAAAAATGTTTAACGTTTTTTGAAAAACTCAAATCCAGAATTATTTACAATAAGATAATATTGTTGTGTACGAACCTTTGATTTAATTCTGAATATTATGTTAATAATTATTCAATATTATTTTTTTAAAAAAATATATATTAAAAAAATTATTGTGTTTAATAATAATAGTAATTTTTATAATTGAATATTTTTAAAAATAATACTATAAAAGAAATATAAAAAAAATTGTGACACATTAATAAATATTAACTTATCTGATGACTATTATATTTATTTATAAATGATAAGAAACTGATTATATTTTTAATATTAAATGTTATCACTTACGTAAATTAAATGAATGATTTTATAAAATCGTATGCAAAGCCAAAAACAATAAATTACAAATCAAATATTTATATAATGCTGGAATTTTGAAATAACTTGGAATTCAGTATTTTTTTATATACATGAATAATTGGCTTGAATTATTTTCACTTCAAATGACTTGTAAAAATATTTATATACAATTTCTAAAACATTTCAAAGTTCAATGCTTTTTTTAATATTTTATAAATACTTATTTTTCAAGTTCTATGAACTGAACGAATTATGAACCTTTGGAAAGAAAAAGCTATTTTCAATGAACTGAACTTTCTCGTAATGTTTAAAATTTTAAAGTCAGTTTTTTCAGAACAAAATAACAATGTAGAGAGATTGATGTTTGTTATCTACATGTAAAAGTATAAAAATAGACTATGACAAAAATTTTCAATTACTCTTTGGATTACGTATACACACTCGTAAATATTTTTCAATTTTCTTTTGGCAGGAACACTTACATTTAATAGACTATGTACTTATTTGCATTGTGACAAATACAATTATTTCTCATATATTACTTGAGATGAATCATCTTTTCTATCTTTTTTAATGAAACAACATTACATAGAAAATACATAACTGATAAATCAAAAGTTATTTTTAATTAACAAATAATATTAAAATACTACTTGTAATGGTTATATTTAAATTATATATATATATATATATATATATATATATTTATATATATATATACGTTAATGTATATACAAAATTTAATCTTTAAATAAATAATAAAAACTATTATATATGTTAATAATATATTATTATGAATATGAGAAAAAATATATAATCTCTATTTGAATAAATTTCACACAATATATATAATATACAAAAACATTTTACTATAAATTAAAAATTATAACGAATCTTATAGAATAAAAAAAATAAATATAAAAAACAAACAATTAATAAAACATTGCAATGACCTTTTATTAGCACTAACATAAATAACGTAAATTACAAGAAATAAATTAAAGTAATAATTACAATATTCATTACAACCTACCTTTTCTGAAAGATTTATAGAACCACAAAAAGTCTCTGCTCATTACAACAACGTTATAAGAAAATCTCACACTTAAATAAAAAGTTTCCTCTTTTCAATGCAAATTTCACACATAATATATGCACAGTGTATTAAAAAAGGTAGGATTCTTTCTAGAATCACGTTTTATTACTATACGCACTTATTGTAATATTTTTCAAGGCAATAATGAACTTTTAAAAGAATTAAGTAAATACGTTTATTAAATAAATATACGTATTTATTTCATGTAAATACATTAAAAAATAATTTCAAATACACATCTTATCTGTATGTTCAACACAAAGAAATATTCAATGTACCACAATTTACCTTTATCTAGGCGCTATCTATTATATATTTATATTTTAGATAGTAATATAATATTGATTTTAAATGTATAATATTATTAAATTGATAAAAAGTATAATAGTATTAAATATATACAACTGTATAAACCCATCAATCATTAATTATTTAAATTATAACCACTATTTTATATTTAAAATTTGATTTTTTCTTTTTTTTAACTAAAATTATTTTAAATAATGTAAATAAAAAATCATTTTCTAAAACGCAAGCACCATATTTTTTTATACTTTAAAAATAAATATATATTATTTGAAGTTTTAAATCTTTTAAAAAATGGATTATAACACTGGAATTTGTATTATTTGTTTTTCTTTATTTCAAACACTCAAAATATTGATCATTGTTGAAAGTGATTTTTTTTAATACATATATATATATATATATATATATATATATATATATACATATATACATGTCTATATATTAATTATAGCGTGCAAAACGGATACGTTAAAAATAAAACATTTACTAAAAGAAATGGAACGCTGTGTTCCATTGCTATGACATTTGGCATGCGAATTTGTTGTATTTATAGATCATTCTTTAATTGAAATTTACTTTTCGGTCAAGGCGCATTAATACATCAAGGTTATTATTATCAATTGAGTCAGTGTAATTAAATTAATTGATAAACTATTTAAGTAATAACTGTAATTTATTTAGAATCATTTTCAAAACGGAAATTATAAATAAAAAAAAAATAAAGAGAAATTTATCTACATAGAGACAACAAGAACTAAGAAAATCTTAAATTAGAATATACTTAAAGGTTATTTTCTGATACATGAAAGAATAACACATAAAAATATAATAAATTAGCACTGTATAAAAATAATGTAAAAGCATAACATGTCGATAACTAAAACAAATTAATCCTTTAATGTAAACTTCATTAGATACTACATTTTATGAATTATTTTCATTTTCAAACATTTGAATTATTTATATACACACTCGTACACATATATATTAAAAAATTTAGTTCAGTTATTCAATAATGAATTCGTTATGTTGTTGTCCACTTTATTGTGTGTTTGAAGTCGGCCTTATAACATATGTCATGTTTTATTTAGAAAACGATTGTCTCCTTGGTCGTACAAAGAAATGGGAATTGTGCATTAGGCTAACAACTGTATCATGGGAAAAAAGAAATGGCAGTTGCTGTTAAAAACCTTATACGTATAAGACGACCTCTGCTCCAAAGTGAATTAGACGATTTGAAATATATATATATATATATTACGTGTGAAACTGCAGAAAATAAAAAAAATCTTCAAATGCAGTTTTATAAACTTGATATTAAAAACAAAAATCCTCATATTAAATACAATAAATATTTTTTTCATCAACAACTATTATTAAAATAACTATTTGTGTAATTTTTCTCAATCCCAATAATTATATATATAAATTAATAAATGAAAAATCAAGTGATATATAACTGACTATTTTTTAATCCACAACAAATTTTATTATAATACTGTTTTATTTTATCTGAAATTCCAAATAAATTACAATTATGTACAATTTTTACCTCATACATAACTTTTGAATTTTTACTGTCAAATTTTGAAACAAAAATATTTTTTTAAAAAATACAATAAAATAGATATTTAATATTGGTTATATATATATATATATATATATATATATATATATATACAACACATTACACAAATTAAACCAAAGTAAATAAGACTGAATGTATTACGACTTAATAAAATATATATAAAACGTTAACCCTAGGCGCTCTTTATTCACAGTACACAACTGAAAGTCAATACACAAATCAATCACAGTTTCAATATTGACTGATATTCATTAGAACCGTATTGCAGATAAAAGTACAAAAAAATCTGACCAGAATACATGTTTTTTTTGTAATTTCCATGGCAGAGAGTCATAACAAAAAACAAATTAATCACAAGGGACATCTAACTTTAGTGTATGTAAATGATCTTAGACATAGTGTTGCAACGACCCAGTATTTGAAATAAATGTCTTCGACAAAATAAATTACATACAAGTGATTATTATCTACTTGTCAATGTCAGTCGAAACAAATGGATATAGTTCAACGCTCAACGTGTGACGACATCAGCAAATAATTAACCGGTCTGAATTTTCTATCAAATAGTAAATACTGATACTGTCAAACGTGGTGTAAAGCATTCTAATCGGATTTGTGAAATTAATTATTTTGAACTCATTAGCAGCTCGGTCTACAATACGTATTTAATTATATGTGTTATTATTTTTTCAATTATAGATTTTTTAATGTCAAATATTTTTAATGATTGACATTTATATATTTATTTTTATTATTTAAATTTAGTTATATGTATATATATATATATATATATATATATATATATATATATATATATATAATTTCACAATATTTAGATGAAAAAGTCAAAAATATAATATAATACTTTTCAAACAATATTGAAAAATTTACACAATCAACTGTACACTAAAAAATATAATTTAAAATATACATAAAATAAAATGATTGAATTACTGAAAAGCTCAGATTTTTCAAATATTTAAAACGTTATAATGAATAATTTTTAAATAATTAAAAATTTATATAATAAATATTATTTATAATTCTTAAATAATAAGTGAAATTCATTCATATACAAAACAGAACGTTTTCAAA
Source organism: Neoneuromus ignobilis (assembly GCA_029203775.1). Lineage (NCBI taxonomy): Eukaryota > Metazoa > Arthropoda > Insecta > Megaloptera > Corydalidae > Neoneuromus > Neoneuromus ignobilis. The sequence continues at coordinate 14,519,974 of CP092090.1, forward strand.
CAAAAAATAAATAATCGAAATTTATTTCAAAAAACCATAATTAGATTTGAAATCTTATGCACTTTATTCTATCAACAATTTTCATAATGAGAAATGCTGCAGACATAAACCGATAATTAATTTTAAGCTTAACATGGCATGTACATGTATTAAGTCAGACTGTTAACTATTGAAAGTTGTTATACTTGACAAAGCTTTACAAATTAGATATTATTAAGTTTTAATAATGAAATATTTATAGATCAACAGTTTAGAAATAACAATTTATTATATATATATATATATATATATATATACAGGTGTGTGTGTGTGCATACGCATTCGTTATGTTTTTAATAATAATTACAATGATTAAAATAAACAAACATTATACACTAACGAAACCGAAAATATACTATTCACACTATTTATATTTTCTAAAAATACATTCACAAAACACACTATTTAAAATTCTTTGTCTCATATGTACATACAATAACAGTAATAAATCGACATATACAGTTAATCCCGATTCAATGTAAAAAGAAAACAAACTAGTAAAAAGCGCGGCCGTAGCTTCAGTGGATTTCACACAGACTGGTGGCAACTAGAAATTTGGCGTCTTTCAGCAATTCGGCGCCCGTCACCGGTTACCGATGTGGAAGACGATGTTAAATTTAGAGTCATGTCTTACATTAAGAATCGTGTATGACTCGTACACGTGCTATACACATTTCACTGAAATAATTTTTAAAACGTTTTTTTTTTCTAAAACTACTATACAGGAAAATTATATTTTTGTCTACAGTCGGCCTTTATTCCTATGAAAATACAAATAATTGTACAGTGGAGATATAAATATATTGTTCTATTAAAATACACACACGTACACTTATGATATGTAAAATAAATGCAATCTTATTTCAATGCTAATTAATTCAATTTTATAATTATTATTTTTAACAAAGAATCCTTTTAAAAAAATACTATAAATGAATTTAATTAAAAAAAAATTGTATAATACTTTTATAGATATTGATAAATATTAACAACAAAGTATTAACATCAAAAATATTTTAGTTTACTTACTGAGAGCAAAAAAAATATATTTACACTTACCTGTAACAACAAGAATTAAAAATCAATTTCAAAGAATCTCATTAAAATGTTGTCAAATTCTTTTCAAATTTTCGCTATTGAAACTAAGTGATGAAAATTATTTCTGCGAAATACAGATCTTTCATAAATTCAATTATTCGACATGAACAAAATCATTCGAAAGAAAGCTATTTTTCTTAATCGTTAACAAGGCAATAAATAAAAAAAAGTTTTCGAACAAGATGAACAATATATATATATATATATATATATATATATATATATATATTCTGGTATATATTGTTTCAATAAAAATCAAGTCATGCTATTCAAAAAAAATATCTATAGAAAATGATTATCTTTTCAAAGTTAAATATCTAAAGTTCACCTTTGTACTTTTTATGTCATATATATTTTCAAAGACTTATAAATGATTACAATCCATTAAATGAATAAGTAATCAACAAATGAGGCTTGGATTTACATGCTAGTATTTTTATTAATTCATTAGATGTTTTTTTTATAATTATAACATTTCAATTAACATAATATATATATATATACATATATGAAATTGTAAACAGTAAAATTTTTAATAATTTAATACAACTAGAACAATACTACTACAATTTAATATTCTAAACGTACTGTTCTAGAAAAATTACCACGAATTTAATTATTGCTCCCTGTACAATAATAACAAAGCATCGAATAAATTTGCTTTAGATAATCACTACAACCCATTAGATATATTTAGTATACAAACAGCAATTGAACGTTTCAAGCATGAAATTTAAAAAGGAAAATATTTTTGTAACATAAATTGAATATCAATTACACATACACGTAAATTTAATTAACATGGGGAAAACAAAATACTTGGTCTTACGTAATTCAATATTTTAATTTAGATATTCATTTCTAGTTCGAGTTATCAATTTTTATTAAATTCATAATTTGGTAAATTATTTTTAGATGGAGTTCTCGAAAAATAAAATTATACATTTCATTCAAGATCAAAAATTGAACACATTTTTTTCTTAATTGTTATTTTCAGATTTATTTTTTTAAATTAGTTTCTATTTAAAGTACACATTTGTTTATAATTATAATGAAAAGATATACATATATCTAAAAATTAAAAATTCTGTTAAATTTTAAACATTTTTAATAACAATTATACTAGAATGCAATATTCATATTTTATGAATTTAACAATTTTAATTACTTTTTCATTTTAATTTTATGTAGTTAATAAAAAGGATAAACCAAAAACTATGTTGAAATTATTAAAATTAACAATACTTACAGCCTAAAATTCATTTGAAAGCTATTGATAATTTTAAATATCTATATAATTACATTTAATTATATATAATAAATATTTAACTTATATTTTTTAAAATATCTACTTTTTCATCATTCATTTATATAAGAAATGAAAATATTTTTTATGGATTCAAAAATACTAATTACAAAAGTTAATTTTAAAATCATCGCAAACGTCATTAGTAATCATCACAAATGATATTGAAAATTGATGATTTTTATTGACAAATTATTAAATGCTTTATGAACAAAGGCAAACTGATTTAATAAACGCTGCAGGAGAAATACCTGCAATTGAACAATGATGTCATTTTGATAATTGCAGAAATTGTTTGAATACACTGAACGTACCAACCAAATAACGTAAAAGGTATTGAGAGTTATTACACACACACACACACACACACACACACACACACACATATATATATATATATATATATATATATATATATATATATATATATATGACATGTTATATACAAAATTCTAAATTTATTTTTTTTACAAAAAAATATTTCAATTACCTTACACAAAGTCGTTCGACATTTCAACCATGTTGATAAAAATAAACATTTAAGTTTCGCAAAAATGTTTTCATCTAAAATAAGAAAAAACAATTTGCAGTTCCGACAGAGAATTTCCGATAAACAGGAAGAGTATATTTACAAATTTGCGTAGATGCGAATATAAATAAACATGTTGGTTATAAAAATACTACTTGCAGTCAGAAAACTAAATTAAATAAATTGCAATATATTTCGATGGAGATCTAAAATTAGATAACATATTTTGAACGTCAATTAAATAAAATGACATAGTTATATTTAATAAATAAATACTATCTTCCTTTCATTCGCTACATTCAATTCTATAAGGCATAATCATACTTTTGCTGTTTAATAAAAAAGAATGAAATTCAAAAGTTTTATATTTATTATAAATAAAATAGAGACTTACTCAATTAGTTATAAAATATGTATTTATTTATATTATATTTATTTTTCTGTCAATTTATAAAGTTGAAGTAATAATTGTGTTTAATAATTTTAAAAGCTAATATTCAAAAGTAACCTAATTACAAATAAATAGAATAATTTATTAAATGATAAAATATTACTTTTAATTAAAATCAAAATAATCATCACAACTGAATAAGTGAACTGAAAAGAATAATAAATTTTAATGTGATTTCCGTCGTTTAAATGAAATTTAGTAATTCGACATAAATTTAATAAAACTTTTATGTAGAAAAACCTACAAGCACATATCAAAGAATATGAATAAACGTTCTAACAATCCAAAAAAGTACTTATCAAAAAAGATAAAAAACAGTATACATATTTCCATAATTTGAATCAAAATTCCTGTTTACCATCAACATAAAAATCTGTGTTGTTTGATTATTATATAGGTAAATATATTTTAACAGCACGAGAGAAACATAAAAGCAAATAAGCGGATGGGTAACGCAACGTATAAATATATGTAAAATGAACGTCAAAAACGGCGGTTTACCAAAAAAAATGAGGCAAACGTGGCGAAGCAAACACGAGCAGATAGGTTTGAAATCGTCCGAAAAGATTGGATTTTATCTCAGCCTTGGTCCGTGATGCGCATAAATGGAGATGAATGGATAAGCGCTATAATGGAGAAAATAATTTTGTGAAACAGCCTGACACAAAGTATTTGAAATTGGCCACGTGATTTACACACTTAAGTAGCAAAAGAGGTTCTCACTCTTATAAGAGGATTAATAAACTTGCTACGAGGACTTAAATTTAGAAAATTATTTTCGATTAGTTATCTTTATTGAAGTTTCTGATAAATTCTTATAAGAACAGAAAAGAGTTGGAAGTTTATTCTTAATTAATTCTACTCCAGCTGTTTTTCACGCTAACACCTGTAATGTTCTTATGAATCTTTATTTTTCCAAATTTTAACAGCTAATGTTTTTTTTAAAACAAATAATTTTAAATAAATTTTAAAGAGGATTTATTTTGAAAAAAATTTTCATAGATTTTTTAGTAAATAAAACATAGACAATTAACAACAAAAAAAACAAAACAAAAGTTTCATATAAAATGAATTTATATGATTTTAAAATCCATATTCATGCTTTAACACTACAATATCTCTATTAAAATCTATTGTACATTTTATTATTTGTTTAAAATTAAAAATTTACTTTTGAAGTCATTTTGTGTTTTCTTAACATTATATACTAGCGACGAAAAATGTAATATAAAAAATTATAACCTGATGGAATAATATTTATGCACATTAAACATATTTTTATTTATATTATAAAATATTTCAGAAATATCTCTTAGTTTTATTACGATTGTATACCAATATTAAGAGAAATATAATTGCAGAATTCCAATTTTATACAAAATTCATATAAACAAAAATGAAAACGTTTAAAAATTAAAAATAAATCAAAAAATGTTTTTTTATAGAAAGACACTTCGCATCAATATGAATAATTTAAAAATTTACATAATACATAAGTAAATATTGAGGTCAAAAAAAACACACTTCCGTACAGAAAAAAAGTTGAAAATTCGATATACAAAAATAAACATATAATTTTAATAACATCAAAACGAGAGTACAGAACAAAGTTCTTTAAAGAAAATAACATTTTAGAAAGAGGAAAAGCAAACAAAGGGCGACGAAGTTTTTCAATATCATTATACATTTTCTCTATATATAAGTTTCTGTTTTATTGGTCATTATATTCACATCTGGTTGTATATATTTCAAACAAAATGGTATTCGGGACAACTCCAACTCAAATTTTTAAGTTACCGTAAAATGTGAAAAACGATTACGCAATACATATACATACATATATAAAGAACATCCTTTTCAAATTCAGTATATGTATTAAGGAAATAAATTGTTATTGAGCGACTATGTAAAAAAACGCATACATAAAAAATAATGTTACGCAATATATTGAATATGTACTTTTATATATATATATATATATATATATATATATATATATATATTCATGTATATAAAAGATAAATTGAAAGTTTTACGAAACTTGTTGAATAACGATGGAAAAAATAAAATCTATAAAATGAAGTGGAATATAAAGATATACAAACATACATTCAAATAAATGTATATATGTGTATGTATGTATGTATATAAATATATTAAAGTAAATTAAATATCTCTTTACCGATTTCGAATAAATCCGCAATAAATTTTCTGAACATTTCCAAGATTATACAAATCAAAACATTTATTATTTTATAAACGCATGTATAACAACGTAAACGTGTTCTAAATATTAAAATTTTGTTGCATGGAAAGAAAACTGATGAAGATAAAATTTTATTTCAAATAAAGAAATATATCAATAAAATTTATGTTCAAAATATTACCTTAATAATTTTTTTAAAAGTTCCGATATTGATACCTTTTATGATTTATTTGTCAAAAAATAATTGTATTTAAAATAATAAAAAATTAAATTCGTTTTGTTACTTCGAAGACTTTGATTTTAATTATAATTTAAACACACATACATACACTTACACAAATAAATATATATATATATATATATATATATATAAAAAATTACGTTTTATTAAAATGCTCTATCATTATTAAAATAAACAAAAAAACTTTAATATCACCATGTTTATAAAAATTAAGTATTTATAAATATAAGAAATGTTTCAGAATTTAATTGATTTTTTTATTAAAATAATTTCTTATTTATAATAAATTTACATACAAGAAAATAAAAATAGTAAATCAAATGATATGAACTCTTTTTGGAAACAACCTTTTTAAGTAATATAAATTCACAGTTAATATGTATTACTAAAAGCTTTTATTAAACTAAGTAATAGTACTAAAGTGCACGATTACAATTTTTTTCAATCTTTTTATCTCTATTTATTATCAGTGCTATTCGAGTATATTGAATTGTTTTTATATCTAATTGTTTTTATGATTAAAAGAGAAAGAGTTATCATTTCATTAAGCTATTCTTTAAAATATTTTTTTTATATTACCGAATTAATATTTTTATTAAGAAAGAGTATTTACAATAAAAATAGTATATATTTAAATTTATTTTATTTGAATCGATTTTAATTAATATATTTCTCATATAAATAAGAAATTAATATAAAAAAAATTAAAATGTTAATAACAAAATGGATATAGTTTTCTAATAAAAATAAAGTTAAGAAATTATGAAAAAATACATATTTAGAAATCAATAAACGTATGGCTATATTGATAAACGTGCTTTTCGCTCTAATAAAAATCATATTTTACTTGACATTTCGGAAAATTGCTTTGAACAGTTAATATGAGCCAAAAAGCTTTACACTAAATATATAAAGCCGAAAAAGTGGGTGTAATAAATAAAGATTAAAAGTGAACAATATATTTTTACAAGGTAACGAAAGACGACGGAAGAAAAACAAGAAATGAAATAAATTTTGTACGAGAAAAATATAAGACCTGTGATAAATTTATTGTCTTATTAATATATTGTATAATATACAGAAGTATATATATATATATATATATATATATATATTAAAAAAAATAAACGTATTTATTTTTTAATAAAATAATATGACTTATACAAAATGCATACGATTATTTTATTCGAATAACTTATTTGCAATAGAAAAATGTTAAAATTTGAAACAGTGCACGATGTGAATATTCAAACAGCACAATACTGCATAAGATATTTCAAAAATAAAGTAGACATAAAAAGTCTAACAACAAAACATATTTTACGATAAATCGCATACGCGCAGCATGAAAGAACAACCAAATCCAATTCAAACAGCGAACAGTGAACACTTGGAAGGCATCCATTACGAACTCGTGTACTTCTAAACACGGAATATAGAGACAATACGGAGAAAAGAGTGGGTTCCGTCGAGGCTAGATGACTGTAATACGATTTGTCTGTTGACATTTTATCATTTCGAACACGGAGAATTCCTTTTACTTTGGAATTCGTATGTAAATATGACGTACATACATATTTGAATTACGGATTAAATATTTCTTTGAAATAATTTAAATGAATTTATCGAAATTAACATTATGACAGTTTTAGTTCTGATAGAAATGATAAAAAATGAAAATATCTTTTTCTTTATATACATTAATTTATTTGTATCTTAATTATAATCATTTTTAATACATTGAATTAAAATTATTATTCATTATTTTATCAAAACACACACATATATAAATTATTTTTAAATAACTGCTTGCATGAGCTTGTATAAAAATTAGTCACAATTGACAAATTAAATGATATACAAAGATACCACAAAGTGTTGTAATGCAAACCTTTATCCTAATTACATTTATAAATTATCTACCAGATCAAACGTCCCACCAGCTTTATGGTTTTATAGGTAATGTAATACTGTCTTAAAACTTTAGCAAATGAATGTGCCATATATAAATAAATAACAACTTATCAAGACAATATACACTTACAAGAAGACAAACAACATCAACGAGTTACGAAATACAGAGAAGTAGCGAATAACTTAAAAGGTAACTTCGTTCACAGTACAATAACAGGTAACTGATATGATTGTATCAGCTCAAAAAGCAGTACAACGAATAAAATAATTTGTATTTTGTTCTAAGAACTTCAAGAATTCCAAATCATAAGATCTAAATTGTTCATTACAATTATTTTTAATAGACCATATTTCTAAATACAAGTAATTATTTATAATATAAAAAAGTGCTAAAAATCAAAATTCATTATAATTAACATTAAGGATTTAATAATAGAATTAATTAATCGATAATTTAATTTACACAGAAAATCAAATTATATAATTTAATTTCTTTGCACTTTTTCGAAATATTTGTTTTTAAAAAAAGAAAGAAATATTTCATCTCCTTTTATACAAAAATATTTTTCTATAAATGAATTTATATTTTAAATAATTATATTGACATATATTTATAAATTATTAGATAATCCTAAATTTTCAATTATATTAAAACATATAACGTTTTTTCAATAAATATACACGATTATTTTATTTTGATAAATAATTATTCCTGATTAATATCTTATACTGCAAAAATAAGTGAATTATACATTAAATGAAATTACAAACATTTTTGCAAGAATCAAAAAAAATCTTAAACTTTACACTTTATATTTATTCTTATTTTTAATGTTACATAACACTATTAATAATAATAACTATGATTATTATTAAAAAAGTACTAAATATAACATGACTTATTTTGACACTTCAACTTATAAAGAGTTTAAATAAAAAAGAAGAAAAAATGGTTTTAATTGAAAAATATACTGCAATCACAATATAGTTGATTAATATACGAGGGTCGTTTGATAATTATGGTAAATTTAATTATTGTTTAATTTAATTATTTTTTTAATTTAGTTTTTCTTACTTTTTTACCATACTTATCAAACGACCCTCGTAATGAATTCACTTTTTAGAAAGAAGTAATTAATATAACATTAATTATTTTATTATAGTGCCAAAAATATTTCATGTTCAAATATATATATATATATATATATATGTCTCTCTCTCTCTCTGTGTGTGTGTGTGTGTGTGTACGTGTATACATAATTATTAATTATAATTATCTAGAATTGATAATAATTGTTCGTTATTAATGAATTAAATTTAAAACAATTTCGCTATAAACAAAATTATATCAGTAAATAAATTGCTTATCATTATCTCGTTTCAAGTTTGTATATTAATATATATGTATAAAGATACGATTGTGCCCATCACAATTATAGCAAGATGACAAATACCAAGAGGAAGCACTTTTCAAAGATGAGTTTCGAAGTTTTGGTAATTTAATAAATGGGTGAAGTTAGTGCCACAAGCCCGCATTAAGGCAATATTCACGTAGTGTCAGATATCTGAGAGCGTAACCCGACCACAAATACGATCGTCATACGATGGTACAACGCTTTTCCTCTACCGACGTGCCGTCGCGACGTAGCGCGTCAAGCCAATTATTCATAACATTCCAAGACCACATTATGTAGCGGCTTACAGAAATACTGACATAAAATGACATAGTGACTTAGTGCCAACATTTTATTTAACGAATAACCATATTGCTGTTAGTAAATGAAGTACATGTTGGTAGTTTTCGTGAACACGATTTGTTTGAATTTGGGGTCGCAAAGGGTAACGTCAAGCTAAATTTATTCTTGAAACGTTTGCATCAAAATTGTTACTTATCGTAAGACACTGCTTTAAAATTTCAAAGATAATCGCTGTAGTTATATAAAATAAGTTTGGTAAACATCATTTTAACCTTCTCTTGAGGACAGAAAACATAAATTGCCTCCTAACAGAACAAACATCATACACATACGAATATATATATATATATATATATATATATATATATATAAATAAATTTGTGTGTATGTGTAAGTATGTTGATACTCAAATTATTCTGAACTATTCTAAAATTTTAGCTGAAACATAATACTTAAAAACTATTCAAGATTAGTTTTTATCACTAAAATTATTTCATTAAAGCTCTTTGTATATTATTAATTAATTTCAAGTGTAGATAAAGTAAATCTTTTAAATAATTTATATGTTCGTATATAAAAATATATACACACATATTTACATACATTTATAACTTTTTAACGACAAAGACAAAAGAAGGTAAATATGTACAGAGTTACAAAAAATGTCATACAATTATATTAGAAAAGTATTTTTACACAGTATGAAATATTAAAATTACTTCATTACGTGACTCACCCTTCGCATGTTTTGTAAATATTTGCAGAGATTTCACATATAGTTTATTTACTGTACCGGTTTATATTATTAAAAACTCTGCCCTCTTTTAATACCATTAAATATACCATGTCTCGTATATTAAAAAATATATTCGGAAAAAATAGTCGCACATTATATAAAAGAGCTATATGTTGTGATACTTTATGAGATGCATTTCCATGAAAATGTGTGCTCTTTGATAAAAATTGTGAAATATCAACAATATCTTGTATGTGTTTATATAAACTCACATATAATTTTTCAAATCGTAACATTTAATGATTTTATATTGCTACAAATTTATTTTCACGTTATTTAAAAACAGTAGATGTTATGTATAATATTACAAATGTCATCTTTTTTGATAAAAATTTAACTGCTACAAAAAATTTAAAATGGTACACAGACCATTTCACATATAAAAATATAATTTCGACAAAATATTGCAAATTCTTGAAATATTTATAAAGAATCTTTCAATTTTACATTATTAATACAACACTCATTATGTTTACGATTCATTTATTAAACGAGTGAAAATAAATAAAAAATAATTTTAAAAATAAGCAAGATTCTAAATAAAACCCAATAATAGCATGTAATGCAATATTTCTTAATCTAATTTATACACAAAACTTATGTATAAATTAAAAATGTTACAAAATATAAATACTATTTTTAAATAAAATACTGACATAAAAACACCGAAATAAGAATGAAATGAAATAAAATAATACTCTTAATAAAATGATGATTTAGTATTAAATACTGAAAATGTCTATTTTTGAAGCAATTTTGAAATTTTTAATTCCAATGTAACAGTATAATATTTTGACTGTTTTTATAAAAGATTTAAAATTAAATGTATATATATATATATATATATATATATATAGAGAGAGAGAGAGAGAGAGAGAGAGAGTTTTATTAGGATTACACAACTTATTTTTTAAATATAATACATCTCTTTTGAGTAAACGATGATAAGTGTACACTCCTGATGAGACTCTCTCTCTCTTTCTGTCTCTCGCTCTCTCTCTCTCTCTCTATATATATATATATATATATATATATATATATATATATATTGTTATAATGTAATTTATATATAAATATTTAAAAAATGAACAAAGTTATAACTATACTATGATATATTGATATGATGAATGCATACGTTACATTCATTACATTTATATAATGCAATGTAATAGAACATCGAAGAATAAATATTTATCACTTGGTCAACATAATTCAATATAAATCAAGCATCAAACACACGAACTGATCAAACGAATGTATTAATTAGATATTTATTGATTTCATTACAAATTTCACTGAATTAGTAATTAATATTTGTCAAACAACACAGGATAAAAATAACATTTAATGCACCGGTAATTCACCTACATCACATTATTCAACATGAATGTCGAACCGGAGGTCAAAATATATAATTCATACTATGGTATCTGATATGGCACTATATAATTCATAAAAAAATGATATTTCTTTAATCATGAGAAACGTTTTCTTTGTTATTGTTTAATGTAGAAAAGAATAAAAATGTATGTTCAAATTTGAATAAGTTAATTAATTGCAAAATTATATATTTTAATTATAAATAACTAATTCAATTTAAATATAAAATGTAATGCTTTTTCGAAATATATTCCTATCCGTTATTTTATTGTCTTTTTTTATAAATAAATCAATTTTTTAGAATCAATCAAATCTCAATAAAGAAAATTATTTTTTTTTAAAATTGAACTATTAATATAAAATTTAAATTATATATATATATTTATATATACGAGAGTCGTTTGATAATTGTGGTAAATATTTTATTGTTTAATTTAATTAATTAATTTTTTTAATTTAGTTTTTCTTACTGTTTACCATACTTATCAAACAACTCTTTTATATATATATATTGTTGTAAATAATTTACATTAATAAATCAAAATGTAATACAAATATAAAGAATACAAACTATTTTTTAAAAAATAATGCTATATATATATATATATATATATATATATATATATATATATATAAACATACATACATACCTGTAAAACATTCGATAATTAAAACGAAGATAACAGTTAGCAAACAAATTCGTACTCAATCAACGAATTCAATCGCGAAGATGAGTTCGTTCGTACCTGCTAACATTTATGGATTATCTGAACGTTTCATTATAATCTCGACGTCTGCATTATTCAACTAGCTAAATTTAATTCGGAGCATAGTCAAAACATAGTAAATACAGGCAAATACCTTATTGTAACGAAAATGAATACAATCTCTCGTTGCTGGCAAACTCGGATTTGTCTGTGGGATTGTCGTTATCTTTAGTTGAGCTGCTTATTAGCCAAATCAATTAATTCCACAAAACAAAAAGTGGAGAAATTGGTAAAATAATAAATAGTCTTTTTAATATTTAAACTCAAATAAACATACGTACAGACGTAGTTTTTATTTAACAACATAAATAATGCATTAAATAGTATATCCTTAGAACAATCATTATTTTAACATTTTTCATATAACTAAGAGAGTTAATTGATTTGGTAAGTGAAAATAAAGAGAAAATAATGAATGCCATTGAATTCACCTTCAAAAAAAATTTTTATTACAAAAAAATCATTGCCATAGATTGTTTATTAAAAAGTTTTAGAAAAAATCAACGATGAATGTATTTTTACTATTACAACTATTATTATTAGTATGGTTATATTTAAATATTAATATTGAAATTATCTATATAAACGATGTCTTCTTCGTGAGACGTATTCATGGGTCCATTATGTTGATTTGTGCTTAAGTTTTTGTAATAATCATGTTTAGTACGAGGAATGAAAAATAACAGTTCAAAAATAGTATAAAATTCTTAACATAATCTAAATAATTTAAAATGCAGGCCTCTTATTAATGAAAAAAAAACACAAAAACATAAAGATAATGTAACCATCAATGTAATTGTAAAAAAAAACATAATAGTTATTACTCAATGTTTATTTTCTATCATGAACAATTCAAATAATCAATTTTCGAGGAAATAAACACTTTCAACAAGCATTTTCCTTTTCAGAGTAAAATACGTTAATGAATGATCTAATGGTTAATATATTTATACAATGAAAACATAATATATACTACTCAATATCTACATTCTATCAAGATCAATTAAAATAATTAGAATTATTTATTCAGTTTTCATGGAACTAAACACTTTCAGCGAACACTTTTCTTTTCAAAATAAAATGCTTTAATAAATGATTGTATTGTTAAAATTTCTAAATAAACGTAACTACTTTATCGTCTGACAATAAATACTAATCTATAAAAAAATGTAATAAAAAATAATTGATGAAAAATAATCACGTAACTAAATTATATTTCTTAGTATTTATTAAAATGAAATTGGAAATACGATTTACGTATTTTTTTAAGAAAAACAATATTTTTTATTCTTTTGAAGGCTTATTTTATAAATATAACTACGAACTGATTGTTTATCATATATACAAATTAAGTTTATAGAACAATTTGATTTTCTACATGAAATTTATATCTTAAAGTACTTTTAATACAGATAAAATGTCAATATTCTATTACTAAAAACAGTCATAATTAAATTAATTATCTGATAAAATCATACTTATTGAAATAAATCGTGGTAGAAGTATTAAGACTTTATAAAGATAAAAAAGCAAATATTTAAGTATCACTTCAACAATATCAGAATAAAAAACGCGTATTGTTCTGAAAATAGTATAATACTTTATAATGAAAATTTCAGATTTAAATAAAAGATAAAATTTATTTAGCCAAAAATAAATCAAAAATTGATTTTTCTATATCGAATTACAATTTGAAAACTAAAGAAAATTCGATAAAAATTTCGATATTTTATTAAATCTATTTTAAAACAAACGTTTCTATACAAACTCTATACAATTTTGAAAAAACAAATATAGGATCATCCAAATGTGACGCCTAGATATGTGTTTTATTAAAAATAAACAGAAGAAAATATACACATGTTTCTTTTTAATAAAACATATATTTAGGCGTCATATTTGGATGGCCCGATATAATAAGCAGATTGATAATATTTTATTGAAGAAATGACTTCAAAAATAAATATTCCTATTTCGGATTATATTAAAAATACACAAATAGAAAAACAAATCATAAAGAAATATAAGAATTGTGTTTTCAAGTCACACCTATATCAAGAAATCACTTTTTCTGACACTGATGAAAAAATGGTAAATTATTTTTATATAACTTCATAAAATATTTTTTTTGGAAAAATATCCATATATATATATATATATAAATATTCAATTTAAGAATCGGAAAAAATATTTTTTTCTTTATTTAAAAGTTATTATTTATAACATTATTTTAAAACATAATATTTTCTTTATTCTTTTTATAACATTTTCCTCGTTTTTCTACAAAAGAACAAATATTAAAAAAAACATTATTTCATGTTTAATATTTAAATTTTTCAATGAAAGATTCTTCTCTAGCAACTACTGAAATAAAAGAATCATACAATCATCTATATTACTTCAAACGTATATTATATATATATATATATATATATATGAATATGAATATGAATAAAACATTATTTACTTTAAACTGGTATTTACATATTTATATTCTTTAAAATATGTTATAGATATACGACTGAGTATAATAAATATTTTATTCACAAAACAATACATTCTTATTTCATTCGGTTCATACACGTACTACCTTTTTAAATTATTTATAATAGTTCATTTATATTTTTCAACATTACAAATTATTTTTCTGCATCGTAAAGTGAAGAGAAAAGTTATAAAACGCACGTCTGCCACCATAAGTAACATGTCTAGTTTATAGTGACAGGGTGACTGGCCCTTGACAGTGTAAGTAACGATGTCAGACGTTGCGGGCGCGGCAACGACAAGGTGTGACCGACGTCACGGCAAAGTAAAAAGAAAACTAACGTAAACATTGTACAATTGCAAAGAATTGTTACATATGATGTTAATAAATCACAAAAAAAAAAATATTGCAAAAATAAAAATGCACGTATATGTGTATATATATATATATATATATATATATATATATATATATATATATATATATATATATATATATATATATATATAAGTATATATATATATATATATATAGGTTATATATATATATATATATATATATATATATATATATATATGTATGCATATATATATATATATATATATATATATATATATATATATATATATATATATATATATAATATATATATATATATATATATATATATATATATATTTATGTATGTATATATAAATTTTGATTTCTTTCTAAGCAAAAAGTTATTTCATCTATCTATTTATTAAAGATAGACTAACAAATATATACAATTGAAAATTTTATGTTTACTATTATTATATAAAATAATTATTGGGCATATATAAAATATTTTAGCGAGTTAGTCAAAACAAAAATCAAAATCATTATTTATTAACTGAAATAATTTATATCTGTGTAATAAAAGCTTTTTTTTACAAAAAATAAGTCTCTAAAAAAGTATAGGGTCATCTAAATACAACACCTAGATAAGTATTTTATTAAAAAGAAACATGTGTATAGGGTGGTGTGTATAGGGAAACATGTGTATAGTTTATTTTGTTTATTTTTAATAAAACACAAATCTAGGCGTCTCATTTGGATGACCCTATATTATAAAATCTGAAATTAATATCAATAATGTCAAATGTTGGGTATATTATATTATTTTTTTTAATTTTTAATAAAACATTAAAATTAAAATATGTTATTTTATATATATATATATATATATATATATATATATATATATATATATATATATGTGTGTGTGTATGTATATGTGTGAATGTGTATATTTGTGTATTTATTGACATGTATGTATAATAATAAAACATGTTGATTATTGCTGTTTTCCTGTAAAAAAATAATATCTTTTATAAAATAATTTGAAGTAGAATGTAGTCTATATAACTTATATATCAAACACATTGATAAATATTATTTTAAAATAAAATTCCAATTAGGTGGTTATTTTTAAATACAAAAAAAGTAATATTTGATCTTAAAGTAATTATTTTGCCAACACAAAAACAAACGTACTAAAAATCAGATATGTCAAATATGTAAATCGATAAAAAAGTATAAAATTTCTTTAACAACAGAGAAATTCTTTCCATTTCAATGCAAACCCCAATTAATAATCTTTTGTACTGTGGTATGAAATTATTCAGTGAAATAAAGATTTGCTTTTAATTCAAATCAAAGGAAATGAGAATGAAAGATTTTCTAGTACACTATTTTCAATCTGACAGTCTATTATATATATATATATATATATATATATATATATATATATATATATATATATATATATATATATATATATATATATATATATATATATATAGGGTTTTCCAATAAGAATGTCAGAGAACTTTGATAGCTGGTGGAAGTCATGTTTTAATTTTTTTAGTTCATTTTGACATTTCAACTCAGTATAGTTTAGCAAATTATCATGAAACATTTAAGACTTTAATAATGCTTAAAAATTGTAAAAACTTTAACAGACTTATGGAAACAAAAGTTTAATAAGTCCATTATTTCACGAAATAGACCCATCAATTGGCGTATATTTTAAATAATTCAAAATAAAAAATATTTAATTACAAAAGTTATATATTTAGAAAATCAATTCTAAAAATTTTAAGATAAACTGTTATTTGAAGTATATTAAAAACAATAAGATAACATTATCAATAATTTGAAGTGGAAGGTTTTTTTTAGTATATAAGACGAAAGACACAGTCACATAATTATAATCAACAGTCGAGTAGTGTATTCAATTTAATTACAATCAATCAAAATGAAGATTATTTTATTTTTATTTTTAATCGGGTGTGCTAGTGTTCTATCGTCAAGCATATCAAAAGACGAGTGTCCACAAAGTAAGTTTTTCTATTTTTTATCATTCATTTTTTTAATTTTTAATATAATAAATAATTATATAATATTGTACAATTTTTTAAAAAAACTAGAAAATAAATAAACCAGGTCATGTATACTTTAAATTTTTCGTTAACTTAAAAATGATCTGAATGGAGATATACGATTTTTTTCATAATTATTTATTTCAATTAAAACAAAGAAATGTAATTTATTTATATATTCAAAGGCGTATAATTAAATATTTGTTTACAGAGAAAATCGTATTTTGTTATTATGCATCATGGGCAACATACAGAATAGCTGCGGGTGCTCATCCTGTAAACTTGATTGATCCAGATTTATGCACCCATCTTGTGTACACATTCGCAGGATTAGATGAAGGTGAAATGGTTATCAAATCACTCGATCCATGGCTTGACTTAAGCGAAAATGGTGGAAAAGGTAAATGTTTTTAATAACATATCACTGCTGTGAATATTAATAATACATTTTATATCCTACATATTGAACTATTGCAAATATGTGATATATACTAATTTATTTATCCAAATGTATAAAATTTAAACTTCGATGAATATGATATAAATTGAAAAGTAGAATTTGGAAGTTTTTTATAGTGTTATTTTTTAAATTCTCTTTTTATTCTATCAATGTAAATGAAATTAATTTAAGAAATTAAGCAATTAATGAAATTATTGCAATAAAAATAATTTTCTTGAATAACTCGATTAATTTTAAATCGTTATTCATTTTTCAAGGTTCATACAGAAAATTCACAAGTCTCAAAGCCGCAAATCCTTGCTTAAAAACATTATTAGCTATTGGTGGTTGGAATGAAGGTTCGGAAAAATACTCCATTGTAAGTACACTTACTGCAGTAATTAAATAATCTGATGATAATTATAATAGAGAATACTATTTTGGTAAACTGATTTATGTTTTAATTAGTTGGCAGGATCGAAAAAGTTACGTGAAAAATTCGCAGACAGTGTTATCGACTTTTTAAATAAATACAATTTTGATGGATTAGATTTTGACTGGGAATATCCTACACAACGAGGAGGAATTCCAGAAGATCGTGAAAATTTCATTTCACTCCTGCAAGTATTGAAAGAAAAACTTTCGGCCGATAATAAACTTCTCACTATTGCCACTGGTGCAAGTTTGGGAGATGAAGCGTATGACATGAAAAGTATTGGAAGGTAATAAATAAAATATGAATATATATATATATATATATATATATATATAATACAATTAATTAATCAAATTATTTACAGTATTGTAGACTATGTACAACTGATGACATATGATTACGTAATTCCAGCTACATCGACAGTAACCGATCATCATACAAGATTATCTGATATTGTATGTAATTGTTCTTTTTTATATGATTTACATAATAAATATATATATATATATATATATATATATATATATATATATATATATATATATATATATATATATAAATGAAAAACATGATCTATATTGTAAAACAATTATCTTCATACTTAAATCAAACAATTCCTTTTTAATAAACGCAAATAAAATTAAATTATTAAACTGAAAATCTAGATGTTATCAAACAGAACTAATTCTTTAAGAAAATAATTAAAAATAAATATATCCTTAGTGAAAACAATATTGCATAAAAATAAATCGAGTAATATTTCTTCCATGCTAGTATTTTGTCTAAAAATATATTATATTTCAGAAACAAACTGTTAATTTATGGACAAGTTCCGGTTGTCCTAAAGAAAAAATAATCCTTGGACTTGCATTCTATGCAAGAACATATACTTTACAAGATTCAAATTTACACGACATCGGCGCACCTGTTAATGGTGCTGGACAACCAGGCAGATTCACGAAAGAAAATGGAATGTTGTCATACTATGAAGTAAATATTTTCTTTTAAATATTAATTCATGATTGGCCATTATAAATACACATATATGTACAATATATTCAAAACATACATATATTTCACACTCAAATATATCACAAGTATATTTTTTGAAAAGGTAAAATCATAATAATAAATATTATAGGTTTTGGAAAAGATTGATGATTACACTGTTGTTAGAGATGATAAAGAAATGGTCGTTTACGCATACAAAGGATCCCAATGGATGACTTACGATGATGAGAAGACAATTGCAGATAAGGTATTAAATATTTTATTAAGAAAATAAAATATCAATTATTTATTAGAAACATGCAAAATTAAAATATAATTACTCTTTTAGACCTCATACGCTGTCGATACAGGGTTAGCTGGTGTTATGGTATGGTCTATTGATTTAGATGATTTCCGAGCTTTATACAGTGATATTGAACATCCCTTACTAGTGAAAGTAAACGACGTTGTTACTAAATAAGATTGCTAATTAAATATTTATTACCAAGATATGACAATTTATGAAAACTAATGTATAATTATAATTCTTAATTAATTTAAATTATTATAATATTAAATAATAAACTTATTTAAAGTAAATAACATATTTTTTATTAATAGAAATAATTAATGTTTTAACCTAAATAAAAAAATCTATATTTACTATTTTATAAATGTGTTTTTAAACACTACACAAATATTATTAATAATTAAGAAATAAATTAAAAAAGAAGTTTAATAAATA
The DNA here is from genome assembly GCA_029203775.1 of Neoneuromus ignobilis. Classification (NCBI taxonomy): domain Eukaryota; kingdom Metazoa; phylum Arthropoda; class Insecta; order Megaloptera; family Corydalidae; genus Neoneuromus; species Neoneuromus ignobilis. The sequence continues at coordinate 14,539,898 of CP092090.1, forward strand.
TAAATTAAATCAATGATTGACAATGTGAGTGAATTTTGTATTTAATAATATTTAAGAACCAAAAAATTTACAGTGAAAATAAATTCTTTTAAAGATGAACATGTAACATTAATTAATTTTATCCATGATCTTCAAAAACAATATTAATTTCATTCTAAATTTGGAAAATACAGTAAACTGTCTTTTAATAAAATTGATATTGATTCTGTTTAAAGATCAAATAATAATTAAAGATAAAAATAAACATAAATAAAAATTTTACTCGCAATAAAATCAAATTTCTGGAATTATTATTTTCAAAATAAATACAACAGACTGGTTGTAAGGAAAAAATACCATTACATTAAATTGCATAAAAATGTCATTTAATGAAAATTTAATAGCATTTTTTTAAAAAAAACTTATTTTTTCTAGCCTCTAAATAAATGATACTCTTTTGTAAAAAATAATATCAACAATCAATTACATTTTCTACATGAACTGCATTGAATTTAAGACGATTTTATATTATCTTACTATGTTGTTTTTAACAACATGTAAATATTCGTATTTTCACTCCAATTATTCTATGTCATCTTCAAAAAATAAATCTGTTGACAAGTGTAAATGTAACAAGGTACTTAAGAATAGATATAATTGTACTTGTTAACATTGTTAGGATGAATAAATAACGACTTAAGATTATCATCATTCTTCTCCTATGAAGTATCTGCATCATTTTTGGCAATAATTCACAGTCGCTCATGTACATACACAAAATATTATATATATATATATATATATATATATATATATATATATATATATATATATATATATATTCAAAGTTAAATTATTCAAAAGTAAATAACTTGTAAAAAATGTAATGTAATAAGAATAAATTTATTATTCAATAAACCAACTGCACAAATAGTAGTAATAAAAAATAATATCTATAAAAAGGAATCCAAAATTAATATAAGAGTCAAATATGATTGTTCATTAAGAAAGTCGTTGAGAAAATTAATAACTTGCTACTGTTCGCAAATAATATAACGTCGAAACTTTCAAACCGTGTAAAAATATATCTATCTTCTTAATAACCAACCACATGCAATGGTGCGAGTGTGTTTTATGATCGCCATTATTTACTTACACGCAATGGGCATGGCAATGTCAGCGCACATAACACTAGAGGAAATGTAAATGTGTATCGTTTCAACGAGTGGAGTATTCTCTTTGCTAGGCCATGACTTCAGGCAACGTCGCTTTATGAGTAGGTACACTATTGATACCCTCGAGAAATGGAAAATACCATGACAGCGTACAGGGAATACGATGAAACTGGGGTTGACTGAATTAGATGTTTCTGAAGTTTACTTTGATGAAATAAAGGGAAATTTAGATAAAATTCGGTCTTAAAAACACTGTCAGATCATTCCATTTCGTATACATATATATATATATATATATATATATATATATATATATATATATATATATATATATGTATGTAAACACGAAATTGAATAAAAATAATTAATAAAAGTAAGAACAGATTCGTTGAACCAATACACGTTTCTATTACATTCCACATTTTTATTAAGTTATTTTTAAAATCATCTTTCAACAACACCGAACAGTATACTTAGTGGAATGAATTCGAACATATGAGAAAATAACGGTCTATGTGTATTGTATTAAAAATTATACAAGAACTCCACACATTTCGTGTTAATATTTTATGTTGACATGGTATATAAATCTTGTGTTACAATATTTTTCAATATCATATATAACATTTTATTCTAGAATATTTGTCAGAAAGCTTATCTAAATATACAATAGTATAAATAAAATAATTAAGAATTGGACTAAAATATTAATAACTTTAAAACACTTCAATTCTATTTTTAAAAAATGAAATATTCAAAAACATTCATTTTAAGAAGCAATTACTAAATAAACTTTGTTTAAAATTGATTAATCAGTTCTACTAGAACAATCAAAAGATTTAAATACAATTATATGAGCCGTTCAGAAGCCAATGTGATTGAATCAATTTTTTGAAATTTTCATTTTTTTTTGTAAATTTTAATCCAACAAAATTTGTTTGATTAAAATTTATAAAAGTGTGAAAATTTTAAAAAATGGACTTAATCACATTGGCTTTTGAACGGCTCATATTATTTTATAAAAGAGTATGTTTTTCAAAATGTTATTCTTCTAATATGTATATATAACCAAAAATTCCTGATTTTAAAAAAAGATAATACAAACTACAATAGCTATTATATTTCTCAATTAAAGTAAAAAAATATAAGACTAATAATATTACAATTGATAAATTTTATTTTAGAAAAATTAAAAAATAACCAGAAAAAACAACTTGTACCGTCTACAACATAAAATAATTTAATTACTACATTATTTTTCTATAATATAAATCTATTAAATGAATATCATGGTTATAAAAGATTTATAAAAAAAATTATATACATCCTGTTACAAATTCTAAATTAGATTAACTCGACCAGATGAAATAAAATAAAGAAATATATTTATCGTTTATTTTTAATAAATTGCAAATCAAATTCGTTTATTGAATATACTTTTGTAAATACTGATATAAAAAGTATTATTCTTTCAATTGCGCAATTAATTTATTTTTTGAAAATAATTTACTGACTCGACAACATTTAATATTTTTTAGCCTTATATATATAACTATTAACTAGATACAATTTAAAAAAATGTTATTTCTTTATCTACAGTGCCATTTATGTTTCACTTATATGATTTTTATAGTATTTATGTTAAGTGGGTGTGAAAGTGTTCTGATATAAACGTGATAGAATAAGGTCAAACCAATGAAATTAATGTCTTACCGCTGTTCATACAGTGTAAATCTGTAGACAATCTTTATGTTTAAGATGAGGTGAAAACTTATATACATAAACTGTATAAGGGAAACACTCGAATATTGAGTAAAACTTTCGTTCGTTCTATAATAATACGTATAAACAATGTCTATGAACTTGAATCAATGAATTTAATACGATGTTGATGAAAATTAATGTTGTTATTGTGTTAAAAGTATTTCTTTTGTCAATAAAGCTTAAATAAATAAAAACAATATTATCAGGCTTGCAGAGAATAAATTAGTCTAGTAACAGGGGTTCTTTTTAGAACAAAATAAATAACCTGTGGCAAATTCCTCACTTCGATGTTTTGCTGAAGCCAAATACAAAAGAAATGAATCATTTCAGAATAAAAGATTACAATTCATTTTATGATTACGAGCGTTTATTGATAAAAGAACATTTACAAACGTTTTTTATAGCATTGTGTTTTAATTTTATATTTGTAAGTATTTTTAATTATGTAAAATGGAGCAGCTGATATTTAATAAAATTAAAACAATAATAATTATTATAAAATTCTAATTCATTATTAATTTCATTTGTATTTTTTAAATATTTTTACTGTAAAAAATGTTTTATAATATATATAAACCTCAAATTAATTTTAAGCTTCTTTTCTTAATAAGTTTTATGCCTAGTAAAGATATAATCTCTATTTTGGAATATTTGTGATCTTACTTAAACTAAATAACAATGAATGTAAACAACATTAAGTAAATGTTACAAAAACAGTCTATTGTTTACTATCGCAAATTATGTTTGTTAACATATACCAAGAGCTTGAAATAAGCTACGTCTCTGGTAAGAATTTATATTCAGTATTTCCAACTTGTCAAGTACTACGTTGCATAATTATATGCAAAACTGCATACAAGACATCTTGTTTGTATTTAGTTACTGACTAATTTACTATTTACTTAAATGAATTAGAAATCAGGTTATGACATTTTACATACAATTTTTCTACAAGTTTCAAAATCCAGCACATATAGAATTAATGATTTAATGTTAATCACATATCCTATTTTCAATCGAACTGTTTATATATGTATATATAAACTTTTAACAAAAATATAAATTTTAAATAATAAAAAAAATATACATTTGGAAATACAAGTAATAACAGAAATATTCATTTTTATATTATTAAAAAAAATTAATACGTAATATAAGAGAAAATATATCAATAATTTAATTCAATATTGTAAGAAATGCATATATTAATTGTAAAATAAATATTACTCTGTCAGAAGTAAGTTAATTGTTATCAAATAATTATTTCTTGACTTAAATTCAAAATAAGTACCAACTGTGAAAAGTTTATATATATATATATATATATATATATATATATATATATATATATATAAACTTTTCACGCACACACCCAAATATAAGTACGTGAGTAAATAAGAGTACAAAAGCAGTATACATAAAAAATGAATATTATGGTCCACTAGTAGATAACATTTTAATGCTAGCTTTTGCTGAGCTTCGCATTTTTTACATTACAATAATGAGTGTAAGGTTTTATCAGTGGTTCTTCTGCATTACTAGCATGGCATTTAATATGGCTGTGAATTGAACCGAAAGTTAATTACACGGAAAATTCTCAACTGGATTATAGACATTACGATTATATTGAGAATTTATGTTATTATTTGTTTTAGGTTATTAATAAAGCCGATTTGAAAAAAAAGGAATTTCGAGAATTTTTCAAATAATTCTATGGTCGACAAATAACCTGAAATGAAATATACATAAAATACGTTACAATTATTACAGACATCTTTCACTATCAATAATAAAGAGATAATAGAAATAATCAAATGTTATTTGATTACAATATTTTTTTATATTTATAAAATTTCTGCTTTTTGTTAAAATATTTTATAATATATAGCTAATAAATATATGTATCATTATTAGAATGAAAAAAATTAATAACTGCTAATCATTTAAAACATTAAATTGAATATTAAATATATATATATATACATATATATATATATATATATATATATATATATATATATATATATATATATATATATATATATGTACTAAAATTACGTCAAATAACAAACACATTTTTTTTAAAAAAATACTATTTTATCAAAAATATTAGATAGAAACTTCAATTTCTTGAGATGAATACTACAAAATCTACTATATTACATAGAATTCAAATTTCAATCTTACCATACTTTCATAACAAAAAATGTCTATGATTGAATCAAAATTTTCTAACTTGTGAACTCATATATATATATATATATATATATATATATATATATATATATATATATATATATATATATATATATATATATATATATATATATACATATATATATATATATATATATATATATATATATACAATGACCATTTTCTTGTTGTTTTACTAACGTGGAAATAAATCTCTACACAATACTACAAAATCTTCAATCTTCGTTTTTCATTTCAACAAAATATTTTAAAGAACTAACCTTATTTTTATATTTGAAATAAATAAACTTCTTCTTGTTTTTTTGGGTCAATATTTAAAAAGATAAAAAAATATTTACATGGAAATAATGTAGCGAAATAACAAATCTATATCAGACTAATCAGTATTACATTAATAAATAGAAATAATGACAGAGTTCTGTAAAATTAAAAATACAAATGTTTACTAGTATGAGACATATAACGAAAATTTTATTTTCATATTCAAGCAAATTTTATTCATCAACATTATTTAGTTCATTTACTTCAAAAATATTGTACTAGTTATTTACGGTGTATATATATATATATATATATATATATATATATATATATATATATATATATATATAAAAGTATATAAGACCATGCGAAATAATGTTGAACTAAAAACAAAACCATCTGGCGCAGCAAGATTATAAGAGGAATGAACAATGTCATAAGCAGAAAATTTTATGTCCACCGCCAAAAACCCAATTATATTTCCTCTAATACAAAACAGCACAGACACACATTGTTGAGTTGTTTGTGCACAAAGAGTAAATAGCAACCATCTACAGAACCGCAACTACCTTAACATTTGTTGCAATGTACAGAGAACTAAATGAAATCCCAAAATGCTACTTAATTTTCGACAATAAATTATAAAAAGCGAGAGAACAAAAAAAATTACTTCAGATGTATATTTTTTTGCAAGACAAAAGGAAGATGGTTTATAAATTGTGTTGATATTATGTAATATACATTCATTGTCGAGTAATTCATTCGTGATAGTAAAATTATATTTGACGTTGTATCTTTTCAACTCGCCGTTTTGGATAAAGACGCTATATTTATGTTATATTCTTTTTTGTACGGTTCGTAATATGAATAACGCGGTTTTTATACGTCAGAATTATTTAAATTATATCAATTTAATAAATCAGTGAAAAAGTGCATGTTTCCATTTTATTTTTATGAACTTTTTTTAAGTATAAAACAAACGAAATTACTTATAAATTTAATTTATTGAAAATCGGTACAAAAATCTGCTTTACTTACTAACATATTTATAAATAATATAAAATATAGTATTTAAAAGTATATAAATAAACACTTCTATGAAAAAATGTATGTGAAATTATATAAATAGGAAGCATACTAAGTGAAATATATTTAACAGCACGAAAAAATAAACTTTGTATAACGATAGTACTTACTTTTTTATAACACAAAATCGAGTGTATATAAGAAAAAGCTTCAAAATTAAACCGCATTAAAATAACAGTACAGAATGCAATAAAAATGTAAACGAATCTCGCTACGTTCGCCAAGAAACAATAATGTTTTCTTGAAATTGCTAATTGTGTTCTTTGGCAACGAACAGTAGCAGCGGATACCAAAACATAAGCGCGACATTTGTACAATACATAACGATTTCTTTTCAAAGGTGAGCTACACGTATCACTTGTATTCTACAAAGAAACGATCAGAAAAAACATCGTATAGGTGTAGTAAATTCACCCCTGCTATGTGGTAACACGTTTTTTTATTAGCGACCTGAGATCACGATACTCTCCCAGAAGGGCTGTTCGCAATCGAACCAAATGGTAATAAAATTGATTAACAGTTTATGGGGTACCTTTAATACTTAAATAACTACATATATTTATATTTATATGTAAGGGAATTTTCTTTGGCTGACATTTAAATGATAAATGGATTTATTTTATTTACTTCAGCAATCTTAACGAAATCCAGTTAACTGAATTATATATATATATATATATATATATATATATATATATATATATATATATATATATATATATATATATGTGGAACAGAGACATAAGAAAATTCTTCGGAATGGAATAAAAAAACATGTGATCGATCGAAATTGAAAGTTTAAGGAGAGGCCTTTTTCTTATTGAATTACTATACATCTTTATTTTGCAAAATCTATTTAATACTTAAGTAAATCGAAAACACAAAAATTACAAATGACCAGTATCTTTGAATTTTAATTAAAATTATAAATTCTTATAAATAAAGAAGTGTTTTAGTCAAATAAAATAACATTCTTAACTTTAGGAATTTGTATTAAAAATCAACAGTTAGTTTTTTAACTAATTTTTAAGGAAAACGAAAAACGGGTTGATGTTTTAAATTTAATAAAGAATTTTATTAAATGTTAAATTCTCTTGCTTTTATCGATAAAATAACTTAGGAGGAGAATTTTCTTACACATTATATATTGTAATTGATAAATACAAATTAAAACAAAAATTATAGGAATTTATTATTTCCATTAAGAATAAATTTGATGGAAAAAACATATTTTTTATCAAATATTTTATTTACAAAAGAGAACTTAGAATAAAATTAATCTTATAAAATAAAATCATTTCATTATTTTATATAGATTCTTTGATTGGAAAAGGACCTTTGCCACCAGTCTAATTAATTTTAAGAAAATGTATTATTATTATATATAGTATTGTCATTCTAAATTTTTAATGATTACTAATATTTTTAAAATTATTAAAATATTAATAACAATTAAAATTTTAAACCTATTAAAAGTTATTAATATTAAAAACAATTTAAATTTTATAAATTTAATATTAGAAATCATTTACAAATTTTATAAAAAAAACTTATGATGATAACAAATCTATTTATAATATAATTAATCTATTTTTTTATAATTGAACTGTACTTATACGGTAGAAAAAATAGGAACACGGTTTTATTCCTGTTAAAATTCTCTATCATCAATTTGACATATCTTAAACAGTTATATTTTTATCATTATATCTCTGTATTACCTTAAAATAATTTTAAAAATTATTACATATAGATAACTAAACGTGCACAAATCATTTAAAACTAATTATTAAGAGATAATAAAAAAAATTCCACATACAGTATAAATAAGGAAAACGATTCAGAATATTTATACGAACATAGGCATAAATTATATAAATATATATATATATATATATATATATATATATATATATGCTATCTATATTATGCGTGTATAAAATAACTTCACTACACACGAACATATTTTATAAAACATGAAAATAGATGTAAGAATTTTTATTTACTTTTCTTTATTTTTCGACTTCCATCAGGAAGGCATCAGAGAACAAAACATCAACATAGTATTGTCGTCGCCACGATTGTTTGTTGTCAACAGAAAAAATTGACTTGGTTTTAGAAATACTAAGAGAATTTGTAAAAATACCATCAAGAGAACGACAGTAAAAAATGTATTAGTGTCACAAAATTCTTAGCAACATTTTCTTACAGATTAGTTGAAAATTGAAAGAAAAATGTTTGACAGCAGTAAATTTGACTTATATATATATCCATTCATGTGTATATTACATTTTATATTTTATTAATAATATTATTAAATTCTATCTGTCAACTTTTACAAATATAATTTATCGATGTATAAATTCTCTATACCAAAATTATGTAAACGATTAATTTTTATAAATAAACATTTAAATAATACCAGTTAAATGGTAATTTTTACAAACAACCCCTAGATGATTTATCTAAGAATAACAAATAGATTTTTTTAAAAAAATTATTATTATTAAATAAAAAAAGGAATTAATAGAACTTATTTTTTTATCAGATTACATTTTTTAATCTAGAAAAAATGTCACAATATTTAATTTCTCAACTATGTACTTTGAGAAATTAATAAGCTTATATATATATATATATATATATATATATATATATATATATATATATATATATATCATATGATATCAGTTCAATATTGAACGGAATCCTCAATGAAAATTACCATTCACTGATATTTGATCATACTCATCAGGCTGACTAGACGGATTGATGAAGATTTTTTATTCAAGATTACTCCTTTCATCAGAAAAATAATTTAGATTGAAGCCATTTCTTGTCTATTTCCATTACATAAATATTTTCTAATTTCAAAAACATCTATAAATATAACATTTATTTTAATTTATTATTATAACTTTTGTACAATATTTTTTTCAGAATGATAAAATACTGTTTTATACTTAAATACAAAATTATTTTTTATTAATATATCAGACCTCAATTTGTAACAAATCTGACTAGAACCAAAATATTCAAACCTCTATCACACAATAAAAAATTATTACTCTGTATTTTCAGATTTTCTAAAATTATTACATTTATTAGCTCTTAGATAATAACTTTTTTGTTCGTTTGTTACTCTTCCCTTCTTATAATATATTAATTTTCATTTTTCGTCTTTAATCATATCATCATGTTTATTCTTCTTTTTTTATATTTATTCTATTTTTCCCTACAATTTGTCAGACACACACACACACACACATACACATATACATACATACATATATATATATATATATATATATATATATATATATATATATATATGTATAATGTATACAAGTATTTATATATCTATAACCTTTTTTATTCCAAAATATCACATACAAGTTTTCTTGTAAAGTTCATTCTTGAGCAATATTTGTACATACTGTAATGAAAAGAAGTCGAAATAAAACTATAAAATCGAAAAAGCTGAGAAGCATACAATAAACACTTCTAACGGAGGAAGTTAAGTGTGATACAGTCTTTTGTATACAGTGCATATTCAAGTTAACAATCGAAGCACAAATACAAAACTGTTCGTTTCGAAAGCGCTTGCGTGTTTCCTCTATAAACGAATGGAAAAGGAAAGAAGAATATAATGAAATATTTTATACAGTTCACACTACATTCATTTTCAATATACACAGTTTCCCTGAAAGAACGCTTTATTTGGAATTAGTTATGTATGTCGTGCATGAAAATAAACTCTTTTGTATACGAATTTTATCAAAAATTTCTATACATACATATAAACAGAACATTTACACACACGCGTATATATGTACATAAAATGAACAAAAAAATACAAGTTGTCAAGAAATAAAGTTTCAATATTAACACTGATCACACGAATGAAATGCGTTTTGCAATAAAGTTAAAAAGAATTATACAAATGATTGATTAATTCTCAAGACTGATATTAGATTGGACCCTGACTGAATCTTTGGAAGTAATTTATCACATCTACAAATAAGATGACACAGTCATCTGATTCGTATAATCCGAAAAGTGAAAAATTTTAAATTTACTTTTTGACAGGGTAAATGATTTATAGTTATCAACCCTTACATAATGCAGCATCAGTTGAACAACTGAAAAACACATTATGATGAAAAATTAGAATTGATCAAACAATTTTTCAAACAAAAAAGATTTATTTCGATTCTAAATACAATTAATTACAGCGAATAAATTCTCGTTCCGTATTTCATATCATGAGGTAATTGAATTCTGTATGGCAATTAGTAAATATTTGTTATTTAAAACATAGTCAATGTAAGAGGAGTATTAGGAAGTATAAGATTTTTGTTCTTTTTAATATTATCAAATTATAAAAAATATTTATATATAAACAAATAATTTAAAAAAATTATATGTGCAAAATTTATTACCAAATAAAGTACAAAATATATTTCAACAAAAGTTAATCTACTGAACAAAGGATGAATTATTATATAACATCTAATGTACTTTTAGTTTTAACAATTTTTTTAAAAAAAACTTTTATATATACATACATATATATATATATATATATATATATATATATATATATATATACATGTGTATGTATGACTATGTATAAACATTCGTGTGAATAAATTTAAACTTTTTTTATTTTATGTAACACAAATCAGTGAAAGTAAAAATAAAAATACGTATGCCAACAGCAATTCATTCAATATAATATGAAATTGTGAATGACAGTGCCAACCCACTACTGTCAACCATTATATTATTCAATATTTTATGTTAAGAATATTTATTCCATTCGTTCATTTCAATGAATTCTCGTAATTTAATTTTGAGATTTTTTTTGATTTCTAACATTGAAATTAAATTGTCAAAACATATATAAGCACAAGAACGTGTTCAATTTAATAATTTTCTGTTGGGATGAACATTGAACTGGCAGCGTTATAAACGCACTCATCTTTTCAATCAAATGAATACATTTAAGGAAGGAAATGTGAGGAAATTTACGTTAACCATTTCGTGCTGAAAGAATTTTAACTTTTCATATATATATATATATACAAATATATAAAATTCTTTTTTATAATAAAACTATTTTACTGATAATAAACATCATTTAATTCAATTTTTGGTACATTTATCACAAAACATTTTTCCCGAAATAAATATATTAAAAAATAATATTCTAGCAAAATTATATACGTAAAAATATTTCACTTAAATATAAGATCATTACTATTTTTTTATCATTACAATATCATTGTGAAAGAATATCAAATTTATATTATAAAAACTAATATTTTACGAATTCAAAATAATAATTTCGTAAAAAATTGTTAAGTATAATAAAAATAAGTATAGACTATAAACAACACAAGAGTTTTTTTAAAAAAAGCAAGGGGTTCCACCCTCTACTCACTTTGTTTGTCGACCCCCGAACTTGCTTCTGTTTAACAATAAACGAAGTGCCATTACTAAAATTTGTACTTTGGTAATTTCGAAAAATTTCAAAAAGCTTAGAAAAAAATGTTTCATATCACGTCAGAGATGTTATTTTTAAAAAATAGAAAAACACTGGAATTTATTTAGTAATATATTTAAATATTTAATTATATACTTTTAATTTCCTCTTAAATCATTTTCAATTTATAAAAAAAAACTTTTCAGTCAAGTTATTTAGAAATAATTATAATACTCTAATACTAATAATCTAACTATAACTGTATTTATTTGGAGTTATTTTATTTCATTATCAAGTACAAAAAATATGTTAAATAAACGAAAAAAAATATGTGAACCTTTCTATTTTCATACATTTAATAAATATATAGAAAAAATTATTAAAAATTTACATTCACTTCAATTCAATCTTATATACTTATTTTTAATAAAGAGATAATTTACAATACATTAAAATCGAAATTCAATATTTTCTCATTTTAAAATATCGTTAAATATTTCAAACAAAACGAAAAATACATATTCAATTCCAACAATTTTTCGATTCTTAGAATCATTAAATATAAAATAAGAATACATACAATCCAATTTATTTTTACAAGTACAATAGATTTCCTTTACATAGTAATGTTCGTTGAATTTTTTACGTTTATTACAGTATTCCTGCACAACAAATTTAGATTGTTAAAGGTTATGTTTCGATAAAGACCTTCAAATGAACTAATATCATACTATTTCATTTATAAAAAATATATAGCAATAAACTATTACTTTTATCTATTCAGTAGTTTTTAACTTTTTTTCTATTCAAATTCAAAAATATAAATAAAAATATTTAACATCTGATTATAATATGTTATCAATTAGAATAATATTATTTAAATAAGATAAATTATATATTTTTTTATATAATTGTTAGGATTTTTTCTTTTATATACATAAATGTGTGTGTATGTATATGTTGACACTTGTATCTATATCCAAATATACACTAATGAACATCACTAAAATATTTTTGTCATATCATTTTTTTCAAAAAAGTTGTTCAACAAAAATTGAAAAAATACATAAACCTAACAAACGCAATCGACATCGCCCATTGAAAATAATAATTTATGTTCTTATTTACGTTAACGATGTAAAATACCAATAACCATTGGTCAGTTTATACACACATAGCAATTTCATTGTCAACGGATACGCAAAAATACATACATATGAATTATGTTACCCATTTCGCCGACGTTATATTTACGCTACGTTTTATGTTATGGGCGTAAATACTGCATTAAATGTTTACGGTTGTGTTAAGTGTTTTAAATAAGACGCAAAGCGTATACTAAAGCTTAATACGCGACAAATATAATGAACGTTTACACAGTATTTAATTATGTCACATAAAGCAACACAGTTTGTATTTTCGAGAACATTTTTAAACTCTATACGACACTGTGTTTATACTATTTACTCATTTGCTTTGTTTGAAGAGATCAAAATGACTTTTACAATACAAAACGCGTTTAGCATCATGTATGTATATCTATTTATATATATATATATATATATATATATATATATATATATATATATATATATATATATAAGATTAAAAAGTTAAGCAGAAGAGAAATAAATAACAATAACGACCGATTTACATCTTTACGCACAATTTGTTCTAATTTTAAAAAAGCACAAATGACAATGAGTACTATTTTAAATTCAACTAATTTTCAAATATATTTTTTTAATTATTCACAGAACATACTTTCAAATGTATTACAAATAGTATGTAATTATTTTAGAATACTATATATCACGTTTACAAAGTTTGTAATTATTTTAGAGTACTATATATCACGGAAATTCTTCAAGGTTTATTTAACAAATTAATCCAAATTGAAAAGTTTAATAATTATATCAATTCTTTTTATTATAACATAAAAAATACGTAACAAATAAACAAAAAATACTATTTATGACAATTATTAAAAGGAGATCTGTACTGAAATGTTTCATTTTTCTCGTTCGAACATAATTTTAATTATAATTCGAATATTATATCCATTATTCATTAGTGATCTCGTTGAACGAAGATGGATGAACACTGTAGGTAATTTGTGCGACGTTGAATTATTTATAGTATGAACCTTGGATTCATAATTATGTACCCTTCATTACTACCCTCTCAATTAACTATAAATGAATACTAGTGCATTAAATATAAGTGCAATTTTCATTACAGAAATGATATGGGCAAACATAAAGGAGAAGGAAATTTAATCATATTAATAACATTATTTTAATCGCTTTTACCGAAACATAATCACATGTTTTTATTTTATTTCAAAGAACAACTAAAACTATCAACCTTTAATAAAAATAATATGTAACTACTTTTCTTTTTTTTCTGAAAAAGAAAATATTTTTTGATACTAAAATAAGTGGATTCAATTATAAAATTTAGCTAAAAACAACATAAATAAAATTTTTAAAAAAATTATACAACAGTAAATGCAAGGAAATAAAAATCAATAATAACTAGCATTTAAAACTGATTAACCATTAATATAATTTCAAGTGAGTATTCTTGTAAAAATGAACTTCTAGTACGCAAATTATAAGAATTAATTTTTTTAATCATGGTTATACACACACATATATATTAGTCAGTGTTAAATAACAAAATAAGATAAAAATAAAATTTTGTAAAAACTATATCTTTGTTATAAATTTTCATAAATCCAAGTATATAAAATAGAGAACTTGATATAATTTTCAATTCTTGTCAGAAGTGTTTCGTTATATAAAAAAATCCTTGTAGTGTCGTAGAGTCGTAGTCGTTATATTTTTACTCAAATTTTCATTGTGAAAGCTCTCAGCAAGAAGTATTACCTCCACACTCTTCCTTTTGTATCTACCTCGAGCGTCAGGTAGAATTCTCATATTTTTTTTCTTTCGAAATATTACAAAAACGCATACTCCTAACACTTTGGTATTATAAGAAAAGGGTTTATATGCACCATTTTTTATTACTTTCTTGACTTAATCGAAAATCAATAAGATTTTTTTCATAAAAACTAAAACATTTGAAAAAATCTTAAGTGACTACATATGTATCAACTAATACAGAGTGATTCAAATGAGACTGAAGGATCTAACCTTCAATTCTAGTTTATATCCTTCAGTTTTATTTATGTCACCCTATTTTTCATTTTTTATTATTAATAAAAAATGAGGTAGCATTTCAAAATTAAAAATATATTTCATATAAAATGAAGAATAATTTAATATTTCCGTGATATAATTATTAACAAACATATAAGAAATAAAAATGAAATTATTAGATTGTCATAAAACGTTATAATAAGTAAAATTATTTATAATGATTACTTTTTAGGCAAAAACTGTGGAAAATATAAAAACGTCTGAAGAAACAATTTCATAATTTTTAATTTAAAAAATAAATATATATAATATGTTTATAAAAGATGATTTTAATGCTATTGCTTTGATTTTATGATTCGAGACATGATGCAACTTGTTTATATTAAAAAATAACCCAACTAATATTTTGATTTAGTCTTACATGTATAAATAATAAAATATAATACTGTACAAGAAAAATTCAAAACATAAATCTAATCATGAAAATTAAAAAAATATATAAAATAAAAAGCTCAGGGCAAATATGAACGCTTTGTAGCATATCACATGAAGAACTTTTAAATTTATAAATATTTTTCTCATTACAGTTAATTCCACTTCGTTCATAACAGAAATTAGATGATTAGAACGTAAATCAATGCGAACGTCGCTTATTTCCAGTGGTCTAGTATCAAATAAAGCAGTTTTTTTTCAGAATTTACACACTATGTTGCAAACTTGACATGCATTTCAATTGAGATGAAATATAAATGTAAGTGGGGCATGTGCACCGTAAACTGGGTTGCGAGATATATGAGGCAATGTAAACCTATTTGACGAGGAAATGTTTCATTGAAACCGAGATGGGTAATTTTTTGCAGTCAGTTTTTTCAGTCCGCACGTAATTGTAAAACTGGATTGAAAACTTTTATTAATTATTTTATGTTACGAAACCAATGAGTTTTTTCCACAACAAGAAATATTCGCCGGATATATTTTTTTTATTTATTGTTTATTTTCAATTTAATAACACTTTATTATGCAACTTTAACTCTTTCATAGACATATACACATATTATATATATATATATATATATATATATATATAATATATAACATTTATAATCTTGGTAAAAAAATATTAATTCATTATTTTTGATTAATTGATTAGAGTTGAATGTGTGACCTTAAAATCCAAAAAGAAACATTGATCGAATTTCTTATTATGAAAGGCAAATAATATTTTTATACCAGATTCAAAGTAATCAAAATCAGTTAACCGAAAAAGATATGAAAACAATGTTTAAAGTAAAAAAAAATGATTGATAATTTAATATGAAAGTGTTCTCGACACTCCGGCGTCTGTTCGATCTTTAGTAAAGCAAAAATATCACGACATCGTTCTATCGAAGTTCATTACGACGCCTAATTCAATAAATCATATGAACAACTCACGCACGCAAAAAACGCACGAACAGCAAGAAAATTCTCAACGAGCCAATTCACTGTGTCAGTTCTAAACAGATGTAAAGAGACGAAGTTCGCTGAACTGAAACGTTACGATATTGTCCTTGAACAATATGTATACTTTTATTCGTTAATTTATAAGAAAAGTTACGTATTCGAAGATGTGTTCATCCAATGAAACAATGTTTACATAAAACACAAACAATCGGAACTACAAATATTTTTCTCTAGATCATTTGATTCATAGACTTGAAAGATTCTTTTTATTCATATAGTTGTACATGTAAAGTATATAATAGATTAAAAAATCATACTAAATTCAGATGAAAATAGCAAAAAATTAAATATTATTAAATCTTATTATTCTTACAAAAATATAAAAAAATAATTATTTAGATGATATGTCATATAGATGGATAGAATTCACGTTTAAAGTATAAAACAAAATTATTTATAAATTCCCGATAGTTCGACTATCAACTAACGACCAATTATTCTGATCGTAAATCTTTTCGTTTCTAACAATCAACCCAAATTATAATAACTTGTTACAAAGAGGCTTTCATACACCAACATAATCTCAGATATGAATTTCTGTACCATTGAACCCGTAGGTAGAAGGACATTAATCCATTTAATACTATGTACTTTGAGAATAAAACATCTACTCCTACTGGATAAAGGTAAATCATTAATTGGATAATTTTTCTCTGTCCATTCATATACGCCCCGTGTATCATTACTACAGTACAATTATAAATAGATTAGAACTATTGTTCTCAGTCACACAAATCTTTTTAATAAATTTAAAATACAGATTCGATGGAAATATATAAAGATTTAAACTTTAGTACGTATCACGCAATAAAAATTAATAAATACAATTAAATTAATATAAAATTACTGAAGTAGCTCATATTCAACACCAAATAAATTCTCTATTCATTTTCCGACATTCCATATTCATTGAACAAATAAAATATACATACATATATATGGACATACTAACGATGCAAATAAACGACTACGTACTTGTCTCATGAGTAGCAAAGCAGAGGGTGAAATTCATTTTGTTTGCACTATTAAAAGTGCAATGCATTTGAAATTTGCTCTTATTAAACGATAGCTTTCCATTCAAAACAATAAACTTAAAAAATCATTATTTTAATTAGAATGAAATATTTATATAGAATATAATATGAAGTATTTGTTTATTAACTATAATTTAATATGTATATATTCTATACAAATTTTATAAAAAGGAATAATAAATTATATAATAAGGAGTTTATAATAATTAAATTGTATATTTTCTAATAATTTGAATATATATATATAATTCTAAAAATGAATTAGTTGTTTTGTATTCGTATAATTTCATCCTAACTAGACGATTTTTTAATAGCTTTGCAATAAGAAAAATATAATACATTGTTGATTCTGATTATTTTTCAAAAACATTAGTGAATAATATTCCTAGGAAGCAGTAAAAAACGATTCGATCTCAACTGAAATAATTCTCAACACTTTGCCAACTACCCAACCTACCTTGCATATAAATAGGAAATTCTCCATCGCTGTGACTATGCGTTAACATCGAACTGCCTTTTATTCTAGTGACACTGAACGATCTGAATTCCACTTTGGCACTTTTGAACGTTCGGTAGCTCAAAAATTCAATCTATCACCAAATCACTCGCACATGCACAGCTTTTATACACAATAAAATGTCATACAAAACAGCCGTCGTCGCACTGACACAAAACCCACACAATAACGAGAAAAAACGTGAACCGATATTTTTTTAAGAACGTATCTACTGATATCAACAATATTACTATTTACTGTTATAAGCGCAAAAATCTATTCACTTGAACAAATACAGAATAAATTTATGCAGCAATCCAAACACTCAAAATCTTAAACCGAGTACTTATGTACAATAATGGGCGGATATTGGAAAGGGATATTTCACTGTTCTAATACAAATTCTAATATCTAAAAATCTGTTTATGAACTACTTTTTACAATTAAATATCTAACGTGTTCAATATTCATACAAAAAACGTATTTAAATATACACATCAACACTACTCAAGAAGTTGTTACGTTTTTCTACTTGCAAGTATTAAATGTATTGTGCAGGGTGACTTAAATGTTAATTTAGAACTTTATACGCTAAATAAATAAAACAAGCTTCTTTTCAAAAAAAAAAAAAACATACTTTCTAACAGCGTTACAATAATGTTTTTTTTTTACATCCAGTAATACAATATCTACTATTTGCAAAAAAAGTGTTTCAAAATCAAATTTCAACTGAAAAACTGAAAGACATCGACTTGCCGATATCAAAAATCACGTATAAATTAAAAATTACCCCTAACTTAATTCATGATCTTCCAATCGACGATATTGAAACCGATTAGAAAATAAAAACAAAATTATCTGCAGCACACCAAAACAAGAGGCAAAGGCGAACATCAAAAGGATCACGCCGACAAACCCCACTCACTTCTCAAGCCCACACTGGTCGCACTGGCTCTAGTACGTCGCGGGAGGCTGTATGCTCATCATAGTCGATCTCGCTCATTCCACCCTTTGAAACTATCTCACTCGCCAGACTCACCCTCAGCAGCATCGACAACGACCATTTTCGTATCGCCATAGTCACCCAGATCGTATGGAGCAGGCGCGCGCTAAAGGATCAGTAGCGGTTCGCCGAACAAGAGTGCGAGAAATTTGCAAACACGAAATATACAAATGATACTGATTCATCATAACAATAAACTAGATAGATAAACTGTATCAAATCCTTTTTGTAAACATATATATAAACACATCGAAACAAATTTTAAATTATTTTCAAGAAATTTAAAAAAACTGCACACTCAAAAAATATACCACTGATTTACTTAATACTCGCATCAATTTCATTGAACTTTTCTACAACACAATAAATTATAATATATAAATAATAAAATTAGAAACTAATAATAATCGATATTTTTCTTGAATCTATTTTATCAAATAAATTTAATATTTAAAAATTATATAGTGTTAAAATACTGACATAAAAATTACTATTTAATAAGCGTAGGGAAACGATCAAAAAAAAAAAACTAAAATAAAAAGTATTAGTAATCATTTTTTTTTTATTTTTGGTACTTTATGAAAATGAATATTTAAAAGATATTGAAAATATTTAAAATACAAAAAATAAATCACTGATGACAAATCCGCGTAAGCAATCAGCATATAAAATAATCAATAAATGATTACTGAACACTTTTACAAAATTTTGTAACATTGTGGTAAATCGTCAATTTATGCTAAATTCAGTGAAAATAATTATAATTCGATTAATTTATTTAACAATATTTTAGATAACAATGAAAAATTACAAAATTATTTACAAATATTCGATTAAAAAAATAAAAGAAAATCTCACTGTTCATTCTGCTTATATACAATAGAAAATTCACTTTAAAAGAGATGAATCACACATCCCAATAAATACTAGATTTTATAACACAAAGCTTTGTTAATAACAGCCATTGAAATACGCATCAGCCAATAAATTGGACAGTAAATGAATATTGTTTTTTTTTTATAAAATCTTGTGATGTTATAGAGTGACTCATTAATGTTAAATAACGAAAATATATTAAATACCTCTAATTTACATAATGTCATTTAATAATTCGAAATTTTTTTAAATATAAATTCCAGATTACTGTCTGTTGGAAAAAATATTTAAACACAGATTATTAACCAAAATATGATTATATAATTAGCTGATAAGTATGATCTGTAATGTTTAATAAAATGAAAGCAATCAATGTTCTTGTAGTAAAAGAATTGAAACAATATGATTCAATTTATTCAATCATTTTTCTGATACATTTACAAACGTATTATTTTGAATTGTTATGGATGAAAATTCTACACCACTGGATTGTAACTCTACACTAGCGCGCATTTTCATTGCGTTCAAAGAAAACAGCCATACCGTAGAAATTGAAAACTACGCGCGCGTAGTATTTAATTTTCCAAAGTTTTTCCCTATTTTACAGTAAATCGATGTACAAAAGGTATTGACGCCAATATGCTACTGTTTTATTTATAACAGTCGAGTTCAACATACACATACTGAAGTTTTTTTACAAAATGGAAAATTAATAAAACAATCTTTCTGCCGATGTTCAATAATGTGTTAATTGAAAAAGTAATAAAAAAATCGATTTAATATTTTACGCAATTTAATTAACTGGATTCCATAATACAAATGTATATAATAACATTCACAAATTTCAAATGTACATATTTCAAAGACAGGACTAATTAATATATAAATATTTAATATAAAAACACATATATTATCCGCGAATTAACTTTTTTTCATAATTTATCATACATTCAACGATTTATTCACAATTACGCGAAATAGTAACAAATGCACAGAATATAAAAAACTAAAATAATTTCATTACGAACAAAAATCTCTTCTATACTTTTTTTTAAAAAAATAAAACTGCTAAATAAAATATTTTTTTATCAGGATTTCAACTCCATTTTTCGTAAAATTTTAGTAAATATAAATAAATAATTTCTATATACATATATATATATATATATATATATATATATATATATATATATATATATATATATAATGATTAATGACTTATTTGATGAAACCATATCAATCAAAAGATATTAAAAAACAAAAATAATTCACTGTCTACAAAAGATTATGCTTTTTCTTGTAATTCCAACATTTCTGATTAAGAAAAATGGACACTTACGTCTAAAATATCTGCAGCTGTCAGCAGAACAGAAAGTATATCCTTGTAATATTAATATTACAAAGACTTATTACATACTCACTGGCACATGTATGAGTGTAAATATGTATGTGTGGATATATATATATATATATATATATATATATAAGTATATATATACATATATATATATATACACGCACACATGAAATGGTATATACGGGTTAATGGATTATTAACACCATGATAGATTGAAATATGAATAGAAGAATCCGAACTCGTGACTAATGAGTTATGCGTACAAATCAGAGCTTACAAGTTGTCATCCTTCATTTCAAAAAGAGCGCTTTGAAGAGTTTATAAACTTCAATACTGAATATATATATATATATATATATATATATATATATATATATATATATATATATATATATATATATATATAAACACGTGTGGCTATAAATGAATACATCAGAATTCACAACTACTATCATCACACCATCTCACAATTTTATACGAAATATAAGCAAACGTATATTCACAAGTTTCAACTTGATTATTAATGTAGTGTGTAAAATATATTAGCAAGAATTAAACTTTTTTAGGAAATCAAGGGAAAATATTGACAATTAATTTAATTACTTTTTAATGCAACTGAATTTTTTTCCACAAATGTAATGTTTCATTTAAAACAATAAATGATCAGATATTATTGAATATATTATATAATTGCACTTAAATAGTACTTTATACTGAGTATAAGTAGAAAGAACTGGATGATAACGAAAATGAATCATTCACACATAATATTGTAAAATTATTCATTTATAAAATTAAATAACTCTATTTGTAATTATTTTTAAAACCCTAAACGATAAATTCGTGTATTTTACATTACTCTAATATTATCTTATTACAAAAGTTCATTTTTACATTTACGTAAGTAAATAAAAACACCAACCAGAGTTACTAAACATCTTTACAAATACCTTTAAATTATGTAAGATATTTATTAAAATAGTACGTAAATAATTATTATTCTTATAATGCTAGAAACTATAATAATGTTATTAAAGGGAATATTATTTTTATTTCCTTTAAATGCAGTAATATTTTTCTTTAACAAAAAATAGTGCTCCGCCTCTACCTCCGGCGTACTGTGAAAATTTCATTTTCGAACTTTTTCAAGAATTACCAAAGTACAAATTTTATGAAACATTAAAACTAACATAAAATGAATAAATATACATTTTTAGGCAAAATAAATTTGCAAAAATAGTAACACAGCTTTCTAAACGTCTTATTTTCTATTTTATTTGCATTGTAAAATAGAAATAAGTTCGAAGGTCGACAAGCAAAATGAGTAGGAGACGGAGCTCATTGTATATTAAGAAAATATTTCTTTAAAAATGACAATTAAAAGTACGAGTAATACTATCCATAATATATATAGATATATATATATATATATATATATATATATATATATATATATATATATATAAATTGTGTATTTAATATTGACGCATAAGAATATAAAATATAAATTTATTTCACTATATACACAGACGACATACACACACTCATATATACATACATATAAATATATATATATATATATATATATATATATATATATATATATATATATATATATATATATATATATATGTACATGTATATGAATATAGGATTTCTAAAATACTATATATAGAACTACATGTTTCATGCAAAGCGCAGCGGGTTGGAACAGAAAACATATACTCATGTTGTCATCTCATGAAATTGAAAATGCAGAACCAAAATCTATAAATCATGCAAAATGAGACAGCGTTTTCCAGCCTTCGCGTATAGCAAAAGGAAAACGTTCGTTGTAATTGTAAAAGTATTGTTGTATACAACTTGAAAAATATAACGTGACTTTTATATAAATTATTTCTTTGATACTATCCTAAAATTTTTAACATATTTTTACAAGAATTATTTAGTTTTTTTGGTTGCCATTAGTTTTCGTACTTTATATAAAAATAACTAATTTCTATCCTAAAAATGAGATCACAATAATAAAGTGTAACCATTTACTTAATAAATAAGTTATTTATACTATAATAAAAAATAGAATTACTAAAATTAATATACGTTTTAATAAATATATTTTGTTGCAAACAATTTAAATGTATAATTTATCGACTTCTTATCAATTGCTGTCGTATTTTTTTATAATTAACTTGAATAAAATTAGAGACTTACCAACTCCACCATTGACGACATTATTGTGGTTTTGTTCATTTTGTGAATCTTCTACAGTATGAGTAACAGGTAAATCCGACGAGGGCGTAAATACAGGCACTGGTGTAGTTTCTAAATTCTTGGGCGCGTCATCTGTAAATTTTCAAATAACACATAGTCCAAAATCGAATATTAAAATTTAGATAAAACCTCCACCGTTTTTTTTTTTAATGCTAAAGTAAATTATAATCTTTTAAAGTCCAATTGATAAAAGCAGATATATCCTTTCATACTGAACCACTTATACTTTTTTATTTCTAACATTAATTTAAAATTCATAAGAATTATTTTCTAAAAAATCAATATTTAAAAAGGGATTTATAAAAAAGGACAATTTTTTTGTATCGAAATCAATACATTCAAACCTGTTGAAAATATTTTTTTATTTCACATAAAATTAAAAATATACATATCTAATATAAATAATAAAACAATTTCACAAATTATTAAAAAATATCTGTTATTACCAATAATCATAAATTACAAAAATAAAAAAGGATCATTTAGGTGAAATAAAGTCAACATCCTTATTAACTGACAAAATATTTTATTAGTACATTGAATACTTTCAAATATAATTAATATAACACTGTTTTTACTTTGCAAGTCTACAGTATTCCACAAAATAAAGATTTTCTCATAGATTTCTTACAATTAAAACATATATGTTTTATGTTAAATTTACATAAATTTATCTATTTTATACAGTATAAATAACATTATTTAATGCTTTTTAGTACACCCAAACTACCATATACATCAATAATAAAACCTGTAATCTATTACAATTTATAGTGTTTAGTAATAAAAACATATTAAACATTTTATGGATAATTTTATTTTTAAACTTTTTCAGTTTTTACTCACTATTATCATTTGAAATATGAGTATAAATGCTTATTTTACGAAAAATAAAGATAAATCAATATGCTCTTTTATCCAAATCTTATTTATTTTCATAATTAACAAAATAATATATCAACAAAATAATTAAATACAAAAATCAATTTGCACTACTGTGGAATAATAGAATTACTAAATATATTAAACTAAAAAATAAACATTTTTTGCTAAATAAATTTAAAAAAGAACACTATTAATGTGTATATAAATTTACTAAAAACTAATCCTAATTAGAAAACAATATGAAATATGCAAATAATAAGCACAGTAGAATTTGTTTTAGAATAACTTGGTGCCATGAAAGAAAAATATTACCCTATGTTAAAAATAAAGTGTCTTTAATAAATCAAAATATGAACTAAAAAATAAGTAACAAATACAAATGTATTTTTTTCTTAATAAATACAAAGTAATGCAGTAAATAAATATAGAAAATGGAGAATTCTTGAACGTTATCACTTTTAAGCTAACTGCTGAGAGAATTTTTAAATTTATTAATTATTATATTATTCAAAGCAAATGGAAAGAAAAAGTCTTTATATATATATATATATATATATATATATATAATTTGTTGAATACATATTAAATATGTTGAAATAATGAATACGATGCAAAATATAAAATCAACTTAATTTTAAATTCAAATACTTTGAAGTTCTTTTAAGAATTTTTTTATAGTTTGAAGGTAAATATTTAAGAATATAGGATAAAATATCAAATGGAAGATGTTGTAAAGATGGATAAATAATATTACTGATAGATAACAAGTAACATTTAGAAGGAAACGAAACACTATTCTTAAAATCAATTGATAATTTTTTCAAATTAATAAACATCATTTGAACCGGTGCAAAAACATTAATGATGTAATCAAAAATATTAATAAATAAAGAAAAAACATTAAGTGATACTTCATTGTGGATATCATAATTTACTAAATTAATAATTAAACCATTCCCAAACTTTGAAAAAGTCATTGTACTTTTGTATCTAGAAGTGGAAATAAAAAACATCATTTCACATGTACGCCTATCTAACTTATTCCAATTTTTTGGATACTCGCACATTTTTTTAATGTAAGTATAATTAAATGTAATGTCATAAGAAACTAACTGAGTATTTTCATTTGAACTATAAATAAAAGGTTTAAAACCATCTTCCATCATCAAAATATATATCAATGACATTAATAAATCTTCTCTGGAAACTTCTGCATCACTGGGTGTGGATTGATTTAAATTCCTGATAAGTATTTCCAATGATTCTGGTACATTGGTTCGAGTACTATCCTGAATCAATATCGGTCGTTCCGTCATGATGATATATAAAAAAGAATACTGTCTTCACATGACAATCCGTTGCTGAAATGAATCATGAATTTTGTCAGGAAACCACAGAAGACAAATACTTTTCAGTATTCTACGGTGAAATGTTTTCAATTTATTCCATTATTGATCTACAACATGCCAACTACTACGACGCAAAATATCTCAAAGGGAAATTCAATCTAATATGAGAAAAACATACATACCTTAAAAATAAAATACAACTGGTGCAGTTAATTGTTACATGCACACCAATTGATAAAAACAGATAACTGAAAACATAACCTAAACATTCTACGATAGCATGACAAACAAATTTACCTATTTATATTAGTAAACACAATCATGCAATGACATCATACGAGTGCATAAAGACATACACTTCTGCAATAGCTGTTTATAAACTGTGATCAGCCATATTGTCAATTAAAAAAAAAAAAAATACCTGTATCGAGTCGTTGTTCCTCTACAAGGGAGCAGATATTGTTGAGCAATTCAGAACTATTTAAGGCACTTATCACTTTTGTATTAATAGAATCTGCCATTTTATTATAAAAACAGTTTTATTTAATACAAAAAAAAATAACATTCACTTATACACTAAGTTATTTTATCGCAAATTTGTTTGAAAAATGACATGATCGAATTCTAAAACAAACACAAATTAGAAACATCACTAATAACACAATTATTCCTTCAAACTTTTCCTTAAAATATGTATATATAATAACTAAAACTATAAAACTACAATTTACATGTGAGATACTTGTTGATTCTAATAAAGGTGGCCTACTGGCATTTCAATAAGTGTCATCCCGCTTGTGCCATCTTTGAACAACAGTGAAATACAAACTTACTTTTGCTTTTAAAACCGTTGAGCAAAACAAAGTTTTTATTCTTATAACGTTATGTGCATAAATTACTTTTTTTATTTTAGAAAAATTATAATTGTAGCAAACCGCAATGATTTATACTTTGTGCATAATAACGAATACAAATAAAGATTTAAAAAATATTTATTGCAATTTGCTGTATTGGAACTGGCTGATTCACAAATGAATTTTAACCCCAACACCACAATAGTTTATCGTCAGAGCCTTTCTGTTAAAATCTAGGATTTAACAGAATCTATTTAGATTTTAACAGAAAGGTTCTGACGATGATAGCGTCGCCATCGAAATGCATCGCCGATATATCTATAAATAATGTGATTATTAAACACTAAAAATTTTGTGGTGTTGGGGTTAAAATTCATTTATATTTATTGTAACTTAAATTCAAATTTGTCAAATAATAATTTCTAAAGAAAATTTGTTATTACTTACTTTATGAATGTAACTTAT
The DNA here is from genome assembly GCA_029203775.1 of Neoneuromus ignobilis. Classification (NCBI taxonomy): domain Eukaryota; kingdom Metazoa; phylum Arthropoda; class Insecta; order Megaloptera; family Corydalidae; genus Neoneuromus; species Neoneuromus ignobilis. The sequence continues at coordinate 14,567,125 of CP092090.1, forward strand.
TATCTATCTTCACAAAGATAGTTCCATTTTTGTTTTGCAATTATTTTTTTATAGGCATTTAATGGGAACAAAATAAAATAAAACTCTTGTTACAACTGCTATATAATAAATTGATATTTATGATTGAATACACATACATAATAAAAATTTGATTTATTTAAAAAAAAAAATACTTATTCAAAAATTTATACGAGACATGAAATTTATAATGAAATAATTCTATAAAAAATCCTACATTCATATATATGTATACATAAAATTTTAAAATATTTAAAATGATATAAAAACACTCCACTGAAAATTATGACTAATACTTAGGCATTTGGGAATAACGTGGAGGAGTACGCCAAACCGCACTTGAATTCCTTCTTAAATCTGGAGACCTAACACGGTCGAAAATTTCTGTTACATCAATTACGGTTGGTTTACATGAGAAAAATGTTGATATGATATTTGATGGAATATAAAATTGTTCTTTCACAGATTTCATGCGATTTTCTCTTGAACTCCAAAATGGAATTGGCCTTTTTGGATTTTGTTCATCATCAGTACTTTCTCCTGAATCAAACAGATGATCTTCTTTTACTGGAACTTTGGAACATGGTACATTTGGCATCGGAGTAGTATCGGTTTTTGTTTTATTAAAAGGTTTTGCTTTCATGATAGCTTTTTTATTTGCTCGAGCTTGAGCTCTAATTATTTCAGCTTCACGTTCTTCAGCTAAACGTTTCTGATGTAATCGTTCAGCTTCTTCTTGCTCTTTTTTCCGTTGAAGTTCTGCTCGTCTTTCTGCCTCATCTTGTTCTTGTAATTTTGCTAAACGTGCAGCTTCTTCTGCTTTTCTTCTCTCCTCAGTCTCAGCTGCTCTCTGTGCAGCAAGAGCTTTTTTTCTTTGAGCTTCTTTTCTTAACATTTCTTCGCGGTCTGCCTGAAACTGTCTTTGTTTTTCTTCTTTTTCACGTTCCGCTTGCAAAATTGCATGTTGTCTTTCTCTCTCTAAAATTTCTCTAGTCTGTTGTGCTTTTAAAGCTTTTTCTTCTCTTTTCTTTCGCTGTTCTTCAATACGCGCTTGAAGCAAAGCTTCTTTTTTACTTTGAACATCTTTTTTATCATTAGATATTAATTTCACACTGCACACTGATTTCAGACTTTCAGTAGATTTAGTCATTGGAGTAGATTTTGCTGATGGTTTATTTGAAAACTGGGCTGTAATTGGCATCCGTTTCACATTTAATGGTGTATTTTTTTCAGCTTTAGATAAATTTTTTTGATTCTCTTTTGAATCACTATCGCTTTCCTATTAAAAAAAAAAAAAAACTTATAATAATAAATATTAATACATGATATTTTTAAGCACATCTACTAGTCACTAAAAAATAAGTGCACATGTTAAAAATATTTTCAAATATTTGAATTTTTTAAACAAAATAGATTTAAAAAAATATCTAAAAAAAAAACATTATTTTAAATAAATGTACTTTTTCTTTAGCTTCTTTTGCTGCAGCTAAGGCACGAGATTTTGTACGAGTAATTCTAATAGTTTCTTTTGTACCACTTGAAGTATTATCCTTTTCAAGTTTTTCAAAAGCTTCTACACGTTTTCTAACGGGGTCATTAGTATAAGGACTGTAAAATAAATAATATATAATACAATACGCAATTAATAACGTAACAAATATGTATAATTAATAAAAAAAATATACCTAAAAAGTGATGGTTGTTTCAATTTACTTTTTTTAACAATTGGTAAAATTTTTTCTGGTGTCTTGAAATCTGAACTGGAATCATCATCAGTAATTAATGGAGAGTCATTTTTAATATCTTTTTTTAGGACTACAGCTGGTATATTCAATTTTTTTTCATTTGATTTTTCTATCAATGGTAAGTTCTGTTTACAATATGTTTCATTTAGTAAATATGTTTTTTCTAAAGTAACTGTAACATCTAGCAATGTTGATTTATATGAAGGTTGTTTATCTAGCTTATTACTGTCTTCTTTATCAGGAAGAGTTAACTTACTTAACGCTACTGAACAATCCTTAAGAATAAATTCAGTTTGCTCTTCACTTTCTTCTATATTCTGCTTTGTATTTTTTTCTGAATTTTGATATACATTCAATCTATGTTCAACACAATTTTTTTCAAGTGTTTCAAATGTAGATTTTTCCTGTTTTTCATCTGTACTGTCACAAGATCTACTTTCTTCTGTAATATTTTCTGAAATATTGAATTTATCTGCTTCATTTGAAATATTCTCATTGTCATCTTCATCTTCATTGTCACTATCTATGTTGACAATAGACATTTTGTTGGTTTTAATTTCTATAATATCATTTTCATCATCAGGAAGAACACTTCTACATGAGAGTTTTTTACTATTGGTACGTTTTATGGATCTCTTTACTAATTTTTTATTTTTTTTTATTTTCAAAGCTTGTGGTGGAGGCATAAGAAAATCTTCATCTACCATTTCTTTTTTAATTTCTTTTGCTAATGTATTGTAATTTGAATTCAAATTTGTATTATTTTTACTGCACAATGTATTATTAACTCTACTTTGACCAATTTCATTATTTAAGGTATTTAATTCTTTTTCATTTGATGAATCAATATTTTCTTTATCATCTATTTTTTCTAATTTAATAAACATTGATTGAAACTAAAAACATTATTTACATAAAAAGAAAATAGTACTAAGAATATATATAAATATTTGGAAATTATAAATATTAAACATATATAAATATCAATATTTTGAAAATTTATATTCAAAACAAATAAAGATTAAGAGGTAGAAATTAACATACATTTGTTGGGTTTTCTGGTCTTCTTAATTTTGTTCCTAAAGTTAATTTTGATAGCTCATTAATTGCAGCTCTAGCTTTTTTAGATGCATTTCTTCGAGTTCTTTGAGATAATTCAGTTACTTGTTTCTCAGATCCATCGAATTCAGTAGTCAATTGATGTTTACCATCGAAATTATCATGTTTTTCAGATTGATCTAAAATCATGTAGAAATAATCTAATGCATTTAAATAAGAATTTTTAATATTTACTCGTACCATCTTCATTTTCTTCTTCTTTTATAACTAAATCCATGCATCTTTTACGAGATTTGCTACTTATAACTGATTTTTTCTTATTATTTTCTTCGATACACTTATAAATAGCAGATAATCTACTGTCAGCCCATGTGAAGGTTTCCTATTAAATAATTAAAGGGAAATATTCTTTCATAATTATCAATTTTTACAAAAAAGTTTGTATTAAAATATTATTTTTACTAGATGTTTTATTACATAATCTCATTCTACATGGAATATCAATTAGAAAATTAAATGCAGTAAAAAAATATTAGACTGAACATTGAAATTGGCATACACGAAAAAAATAAAAATACAAATGATTGACATTAAAACAATGATTTTCAGTTCTACAAATTAAAAAAATCATTATTAAAAAAAATCAAACCAAATACACACAAGTATTAATAAAAATCTAAAAACAATTATCATAAAAATATCCACAATATTGGCATTAAACTATTTCATTTATATATAAACGTAAGTTTACATGAACATATTACCTGAAATTTAACCTCCAAATTATTTGAGAGAATTTTATATTCCTCATAACTTGATTGTAATAGTTGTAAATAGGAATCATAATCCATTTTACGAAATCACTTTTTCTACATTAAAAAAATACTAATTTAATATTTCAATAACTTGTCAGTGACACGAACACTACAATTACCTTAGTAAATGAGAGTTTCAAGCTTGTTTGGATATTTATATTGTGACAATACTCTGTAACGGTCAAAAGAAGTAAAAGAATATTTTTCACGCGCGTAATTTAAGTTATTTATGCAATAAAAGTTTTACCTAACTTTTACGAAATTATGAAATGTGAAATTAGGAATCACACGTATGTGTTCTTGTAAATATTTACTCGAGTACATTTTATTCAAATACATTGATGAATTCTACATTGTGAATAATATAGAATAATAATTTTAAATATTAAAGTAATTGAATAGTATTTTTATAAATATATATTCTTGCATACATATATATATATATATATATATATATATATATGCTTGTATTTATCTCTTAGGTATGAGATTTTAGATCATTTTTCTTTATATATATTCTAATAACCTTTAGAATACTTAAAATTACCCTAAAATGACAAAATTAAATATAACACGATATATAAGGAAAATTAACCCTTATATTTTATACTAAAAGATTTAAATACAGCAAATGGGAATACAAAAATAAAAATATAACTGTATACATATATTCTTATAATTATGTATATTTTATACTCGACATCCTATTTTTTTAAAAAAAGATCAGTACTTATATCATTCTTTTATATTGTTTTTTTCAAAAAAAAAAAATGTTATATTTTCTAATGAACTGTTATATATTGGTAATATAAATTAACAAAATTTAAATATAGCTTATTATTCATAGACATATCTTCAGATGTTCTTTATTAATATTTATTGCATTATTTTCTTTTGCTCTCTCTCTCTCTCTCTCTATATATATATATATATATTAAATATACTCGTGTATATATTAATATATATATATATATTTCATTTAATAAGGCTTTTGCCCAGCAGTAGCCTGATACAGGTTTTTGTGATATTTCATTTATTTACAATGTATAATATATATTACTTACATAGTTAATTACACTATATACTGCAAAAATACATAATTTTTTTTTCAAATTGAATTTTTTTATAAAGTACATTTAATTATATAATTTCCTATCATTTATATTTTATACTTAAACGATACATTTATAACCAATCGTATTGTAAAGAAATATTTTCAAATTATAGGTTATCACGAATCAAAATTTCATATTTTTTTGGAATGAAATTATTGATAATTGAACTTTTTTTTGTTATTATTTTTTAAAACATTATAATTGAAATTTAGCCTTCCTGCTCAATCCATTCATAAATTAGTTTGTTATTTACTAAATTAACAAACTAAATAAAAAATATATTCAATTTTTAATTGACAAATGAAATCTTTGAACCAAACTTCATCGTACAAAACTTAAATAATAAAAAAATGAAAATAAAAGTATATTTTTCTTTAAATATATTTTATTAATTATATTTATATATAAAAGGGTACAGATTAACAAATTCCATTAGAAATTCCTGAAACAAAAAAAGTTATTCAGAAAACTTGGCATCACTTGTAACTTCATTACTAACTTACTTTGCTAAAATACCATCTTTTTTCGTTAAGCGGTTTATACAATCATCAGATTCACCCATTCTTCTTATCGCACCACATAGTGCATACATTTTTGATGTTTCTGTCATGCGACCTGTTTCAGGATCAACTTCAGCAATACTTAATTGAATGGAGGCATGATCCTTAGCATGAATAATTCTTTTACTTGCAGAGCTAAAAAAATATTTCATTTGTTAGGTTATGTAATTACTAATAAGCAAATAACGTACACTTTAATAAAGTTATGTTTATAACAAAATATACATAAAAAATAAGAAATCAATATTTATTTGTTGAAATATAGTTTAAGAAATTTATATGTATGATTAATAAATGAACACGTGGTTATTGTATTCTAAACATTTTTACCATTTTCTTGGACAATATAAATCGACGAATTCACCAGCGTCGTTTTCCATTGTTAGTTATCTGAAATAAACAAAACTGTATGATTTAAATGTACGTAACACCAAAATTATTCAGATGAAATACCTTCTGAAATTATTGATATTTAATTCAAGATGGCTAAATAAGAGAAAGAAATATCTCTATAGAATATTTAATTATTTTGCAGTGAGTGAGATAGCAGAATAAAAAACAACCAATGAAAATAAAGATATCTTATTCGTTGAATATGATTGGTGAAAATTACTATTTCCGCTAATTTTAGTTATAGTGAAATGTAGGTAGCGGGTTTGTAAACGGAAGAATAAAATCAATATACTGACTCTTCTCCACTGCATTCAAAATGCCGCGGTAAACCATTTGTGGGTACCTTGAAATGCGGGAGGTCGATGTTAAGGGGCTCAGTCACACGCGGTTGCTGTAGCTGTTTGGATGTATTGTTTACGTTTGTACTACGAATGAATTGCCAATTCTTACCTGTTTGCGAATATTTTCTCGTTATATTTCTTTCTTTATTTCGATTCCGTTGTGACTGTGTTATGTATTACTTATAATTAATTTTATTTTTAAGTAATTTTAATTTATATGAAGGGAAATTTGTGAAATTTTCAATAATGTCACTAAAGGTAAGAAAAGAAATTTTAATTTCATTTAATTGTAAATTCATGCTTATATTTTACAATTCTTAATAAATATTTGTAAAATTAAATTTTACTTCTATATTGATTTCAAAGCCGACCGCTTTAACAATGTAAATGTTAATAAAAGTTAGTTTTATGTTTTTAAAAAAATCCCGCAATAAAATAAATAAAAGAGAATTGCATGTTGTAGCTTTATCAAATAATACTTTTTATTATTATTTGCATACATTTTATGTGTTTGTTTTATTCATAAATTTATTCTTTTTGTAAAATTATTCTTGTTATGACAAGAAATGAACGTACACATTAAATTCTTTTCATGGTTCGTTTATCATTTCTTAAAACACATGTATATGTATATATAAAATATAAAGCAGTAGTTTCTTTAATTATTAATTCACATAATTATTATTTTTAAAAGATAATTCCGACTAATGGACTTTATGAGGTAACAGTGCAAATATGAGCTATTTGTCAACTTTTTTAATTCGAATTATTTGAATATTCTTTTGATAAAATATAATTGTTAAATATTATTTTCAATTTAATTTTTTCGTATATATATATATATATATATATATATATATATATATATATATATATATGTATATACATATATATTGTAAATAGCTTTTTTTGTAAAAATATAAAATATTTTTAGTGTCCAATAAAAGTCAATTTATAAATATTTTATTACATCAGGGGGAGTCAAAAAGTAAAGCATGTTTTTAAGAAGTAATATCACTTTTTTATATAGATGTTTTTTTAAGCGTGATAGAACTTTAAATCGAATCCCTCTCGAAAGTTCTTCTATCATAAAAAACACTTATATATAATACCTTAATATATACATACATATATATACATACATATATATATATATATATATAAATGGTTTTTTAGAATAGATAGAAGTTTCGATACGGATTCAATTTAAAATTCTATCACGCTTAAAAAAATATCTATATATACATTGACGCACCTAAGTCATGGCACACATGGGTAACATAAGCAATTTATTGATATTATTCAATAAAGTCGTTAAATTAAAAAAAATATATATTTACCTGAAAACAAATATGATATTCATTAAATTTATTTTCAATTAAACATATTTTTTTAATTTAACGATTTCATTGAATAATTTAAATAAATTGGTTATGTTACCCATGTGTGTCATGACTTATGTGCGTCAATATATATATATATATATATATATATATATATATATATATATATATATATATATATATATATATGTACACGTGTGGGTGTATGTATACAAATACATTACTTATATTTGAGTTCTGAAATAAATTAATTTCGATTCTAATTTTTGGATAAATTTAAAATAAATTATACTACATTTAAACTTTTAATAGTTAACTCTTTTTGAATAAACTATTTTTAATTTTCATATTTGACATTCTGTTTATATTTGTATGAAAATATCTCCTGTAATATATATTTATATTTTTCTTTAAAAAAATAAACAAATAAAAGTTGCCTAGGTTACGTGATTCATAAATTAATGCAATTTTTACAACTATCGAAAATCAAATATTTTAAGACATTCATAATAGTAAGTTATATGTTTAAGAAAATGCGAGTTTTAATATTATATTTTTAGCGGGGAATTTGCAATATTTGAATATTATATAAAACATAGTCTTCAAGTTATTTATGAAAAAAATTTAAAAACAATTTCACTTATAAATAAAATTTCACATTAACTATTTTTTTTACAATTAAATAACCAATTTTAGTCTATTACGGAAATATATAAATAAAAATAATAAAATCTAAGATGAAAGACAAGTTTTAACCACATATTAAAAAAACATAAAATTAACAATGACAATATATATATATATATATATATATATATATATATATATATATATATATATATATCAGTTGTGTATATTATTGTTTTTCAAATATCAATTGCACTTAAATTAAATAATTACTTTATTATTTTTTTAATATAAGTATTATTTTATTTTTAGAATTAAGGTCAAGAATTAAAAATAATATAAAAAATGAATTTTTTTTATTAATCTAACTTATTACTACAGAGAAAAATATAACAACTTTCATTTTAATTAACTTGAATTTATATAATTACAATAACATTTAATTTATTAGATTTCATTCATAACAATATATACATTGTATATATATATAACATTTTGTAAGAGACCATTATTCAGAAGTGGATAAGAAAAGGTTAATAATGATGATTTTTTAAAGATATTTTGAAAATTATACTGATCTTCGTTAAACAACTTTTTCTTTATATTTCATTGTCATACTTGGGGCTGTGAAGCCTTTGACCAGCGGTTTCTTTCCGTAGTTTTTCTGTTTTCTATCGGATTATTTGCTTCATGTTTTTTTTTTCAGGAAAGATATATATAAACACAGAATTGTACAAACAGATTTTTTTATTGTAACAAATCGTTTATTTAGTACGTTTACAAATTCATATTTTTATCATATAAAGTTCCATTATAATCAAATTATTTGTTTTGTTACTCGTGCATATATTAATGAACTATTTTTCTGGTATTTACCGTTGGTTATTATTGATTTCATCAAGATTAATTTTGTCACTTCAAATAAATAATGTATCAAGATAATTGAAGATCATACAAATGCCGAAATCGATTGTAGGAAAATATATTAACTAACAGTGACTCAACGGTAAATACTAAAGAAAACAATTCTGGTCAAGTTTGTTCGAGATTGCAAAAACGAACATTATTGACCTTTTTTTGTTGAATATTGATTTTTTAATCGGGAACAATAAATTTGCTACAATTTTTGGCATCGTGTTTCTGTTGAACAGCTTTTAAACATTTTTTTTACGATGTTTGTACTATTATTACACAAATTTATATATACATGATTATCTGTTTGCGAGTAAAAAGATATTATTCACAGAAATTGCTTTTAAACAGTATTTTATTTCTTTTGAACTCAGACTCAAAGTGCATAAATCTACGTACATACGTTATAATATTAAAAGTAATTTGTATTTTGTAATATTTTCACATTGATATAAATATGATTAGTTTTGAATTATTATCGAACATTATATTTCTTTAACACAATTTACAATGTAATCAGTCGTAGTGAGAATTAAAATATCTACAATTAAAATTATTATATATATATATATAATTATTACTAGATAAGTGTGTATAATATTCACATAAAATATTTAGATCTGTCTAACAATGGAATGATAAAGAGAACACTGTTTAAAGATTAACGAAAAAACTTTTCTTAATCTTACACTAGATATCTGACGTTAAATTTTAAGGCTGTCGCACACAGTAACTTATTCACGTACGCGATTCACGTCATGATTAACTAATTAATCAATAAATATTTTTTACATTATATTTCGCATTAAACCAATATTTACATTAGTATTGTACTAAAACATATTGTCCGATTTCATTAAAAAAGAAAACTATTTGTTTCTTAGTCTATTAAATACGAAGTGCATCCAGAAAAAAAATGGTTGGGTGTCAATTTTTTTTAAATGTATTTATTGCAGAATGTTGTGCATTCACTATACTACTTTTCCACGTAATCACCATGTAAATTAAGACATTTATCGTATCCCAAGACTAGTTTTTGTTTTCCTTTGTCGAAGATCATTGTCAAGCCTTTCAACCAGTCCTGCACAATGTCGTTTGTCTCCTGATCATTTTCCAGATTTTGACAGTCCAAAATTTCTTGAGGTTGAAAGACAAGTGATAATCACTACAGGCAAGATTGGAACTATGTAAATGATGCTTGAAAATGTTCTACTCGAATTGTTCGAGTAATACGTACGATGGTGAATTTTAAATGTTTGTATTTATTTTAAACGAATCCAGAAAATGGAAAAAAGAAATTTAAAATGAAACAGCGGCCACACGCGTTCTACTAAACACATAAAATACGACTAACATTAATAGGAAGTGTTAGTGTTATCTGCGCAACCGTTATTCATATTCGTTTCTTACTTTCGGCACGTGCCTTGTAGTTCATAAAAAAGATGTGATGATTTTAATGGATGTATGACATAAATAAAAGGCGAGAGATGTTTAACGAATGCAACAAACACAGTAAAGAACTATGTTCGGATAATAATCTTCGCTACTCTTTTTTTATACAATCAAGTGTGGGAACATTGGACATAGTAATATTTAAACGTTTATCATTTTCGTCGATTTCATCTAATTCTGCCTGAGCAAATGTGTTTGCTATTTCTATTTTAAGAAGCGCTTGTTTTCTTAACGAGAATTGTTTAAAAGTTTCCGAATAGCTAAGAAATAAATAATCAATGGCATCGAAATTTTTTTTTATTTCCTTATTATTCTTTGGATAATCTATATCTCTATCAACATGATCTTCAATTTGCCTTTTTCTTTGACGAGTTGGAGTTTCTGGAGGAGAAGGAGAACGAGCGTTATAATTCAAATCTTTTACAGGTTGACTTTTTTTATTATTTGATGTTGATGGTTTATTGCTGTCTTTTAGTTTCAGGGTTTTAGGTTCTTGCAAATGTTCATTTTCTATTTTTAAAACTGTCTGTGGTTTTGCTTCAAGAGTTGAATCTAAGAAATCCATATAAGTAGCCCAAGGCCAATTTCTGTATTTTTTTGCAGTTGCATCTGTTGTAGTGTATGTAGATTTTTTGTATTTTAAATAACAGTCTCTTAAATTCTTCCATTTTATTCTTATTGTTTGATCTAAAAAATATTTATCTATACATACAATTACTACCATAGTAGTGAAATATTTTATTTACAATATTCGATATTGATTTTCAGTCATTTACTAAAATTATAAGAGTCAACGATTATAAAAAATTCAAGTAAACAAATTTAAGAAGAAAGATAAAGATTATGATAACATTTATAATGAATAAATATAAAAACTCTGAATTTTAAATATACGCGTGTTCTAAATTTTATTATTGAATTTCTCTCTCTCTCTCTCTCTCTCTCTCTATATATATATATATATATATATATATATATATATATATATATATATATATAACAACAATATAATTTCAGCTTGAAAAATCCTCTTATTAATTAATAAAACATATTAAAATCGCTAATAAATACAACAGTAAAACATATTTAGATGATTTTTAGAAAAGTGATTGTAACTGAAAAAAATAGAAATTAATGTTTTCCACTCAAATAGCAAACAAATGATTTGTAAAGAAATCAATAAAAGCTTTTCCGTATAAAATCTTTAACGTACTGTAAAATTCAATAATAGATCAATTATAGTATGGGGGTGTTTTTGAATTAATGATGTTGAAAAATTATATTCTTAGACAAAATTTTGGATAAACTGAAATATATTATAATAATTAGTGTTTTAAAATTAATTTCACTTCTTATGTATTAATAATTATAAACATCATCTTTATCTAACACGAGAATGACTTTTGTATAATTGTCTTAAAGTTATAGTAAAGAAGTTGATAAAAATTAAACGTAGAACTGATAACTTTGAAATTTATTAACTGAAAGAAGATACAAAATCGAACAGAAAAATTAACTGAAATAATTAAAAACGAAGGCAAAGGAATTAAAATATTTTTTTTATTTTTCACAAAATATGAGATGTGTTTTTTTAATATAATTTCTATAAATTAATATTAGAACTATTCTATAATATAATATAATTTTATTTTTTAATATTAAACGATATTTTAATATCAGAAATGTTTTATTATTACAAATAGCATTTAAATATTTAAAAAATATTAATTCAATATTTTTATAACATTGTTACTTGTTAAAAAGATTTAAATGTAGGAACAGTTCTGCAAATAACTGTTTTTTTAAATAAATAAAACTTACCATCGAATCCCAACTCAGAAGCAATCTTCCACCACGTGTCTGTTTTTTTTGGAGCGTTTTTATAATCCGGATGATTAAAATCATACAAATAGGGATACTTTCGCACTAATTCAATCAATATTTCTGTTTGTTCTGACATAATTAACAGCAATTTTTAAAAAACATTTGTGTACAACACGTTCAAACCGATGCAGCGAAATGTTAGAACTGTGTGAAATGTACCTCTACCCCTGCCCGCCGAGGTCCCTTTTTACCTTCTGCGGTAGATCGCGCGCAGTTTGGCGAGTCCATTGCATCGAACAGAGGGGCGTCATGAATGCTTGCCCGCTGCGGGCTGTGCGTCAGATCGCGCTCTGTGTGTCGCAGCCTTTAAACATCAATTTATTTCAGTGAATTTCATGATACATACATGTGATATTGTTCATCAGGTTCACGGTGTATTTCTCATGCGATTTACCATTTTATGGTCTACACTTGAACGAAATACTAGACTACAATTGACTGATACGATCACGGTTTTTAAATAAATTAGATGAGAATCGCAAAAATCTCATTGTCAGTTTGATTCATCTTTCAACTTGTTACATTCTAGTATTGAATTTCAATTATATATATATATATATATATATATATATATATATATAACTTTTATATTTTTTTTAATAACAAATACGTTTTATTACAAACAATGTTTAATTTCAATAAAATGGCATTCAACAAAGTATTTAATTTGCATAAAATTTGAAATGTAATTCGTTTTAAAACAATAATTATTATTCCAAAAATGTTTATTTCTGTAAACCTGTTATAATATTAAATTATTTTATATAACAAATAAAACATATAGCATATTCTAAGATTTAAAAATTTTATATGTCAACGTTGTGAAAATTGAAAACTGTCATCAAATGAATTTTATTTGAAGGTTATGTTATTATTTTTAAATATATATACATATATGATTGAATATCTACAAAAGTATTACATTATATATATTAAAAAAAATTCAACTATAATTATTTTCATTTGTATAACATGCGTGTAGTTGAAATAATTTTTATAGAATTGATTTCGTCAATTTTTATTGAATTTTTTTAATATATTAATTTAAAATCCAAAAAATTCTTTGTTTTGTAGTGCCATTTTTTTTTTGATCGAAATGAAATTTCATAAAAAATGAAAAATAATTAGTTATTTATTTCGAATTGTTTTATATATTTCTGTTTTATTATAAGCATTCTTAAAAAAAATCTACTAAAGAAAAATAAAAAATGTATATATTAATAAAATAAAAACGATTAATTTTACATTACTTTCAAAAACCTCTCAGAACTTTAATTTTGTTAATATTATTATGAAATAAACCAATCTAAATAGAATTATTCATAAATTCTAGTAAATTTTACATATGTGGTTTATAAATAAATTAATTTGTTAAAATTACATTAACAATTTTTGGATTAGACTTTGTCTATTTATGAGCACTGAATCTTCTGAAAATTTTTTGTTTAATTACTGTAAAATAAATAAAATTTTATATATATAATACATAATATTTTAATAAAACCCAAATAACTGGATGTATAGATTTAATATATTTTTTTAAAAAAATAATAAACCAAATTAAAATATTTTTTCTGAAACAATTTAAGAAGAATCATGTAAAGAGGTTCTAATAATTAAATACTGAAATTATTTAACTAAACGTATTTATTTTTTAGTTTTATAAAATACGTAAAATTTAAATTATCTCCAATTGGTTCAAAGTGCAGATTTAATTAAAATTAAAATAAAGGTTTCAAATTATTTAACAAGGTTTATAAAAATTCATAGGGATTATAAAAACCACCTAATAACAATAAAACAATTATCATTATCAGTTATTTGCTGTTAAAGATGTTTTTTGAAAAAAAAATATTTATTTATATAGATTTAATTAAATCACAAAAAATTGAACAGCTTATGTGTTGATTTGATAAAATTTTGTTAAAAATAACTACGAAATCAATTTAAAATGAGGATATAATCTAATTTTTAATAACATTTGGCATCGAAAAAAGAGTTTTAAAAATCGTTCAAAGTAGTATAATATTTATCAACAACAATTGTTATTTCAAATTAAATAATAAAGTTATATAAATAAATATATTTTTTAATTATAATATTAATTAAAATATTTGTAAGTGATGTAATTTGTATGAAGTTAATAAAAATATTATTTATATTCAAACATTTAATTTAATGAAATGAAATATTACTATCGTGCTTAAAAAATAAACATATGGTAATTAATATTAAATGAAATCTATTATTCGTTCCATTTCACGCGGATTTACGAAAATATTGGATTTTTATACGGTCATTAAACCATCACAAAACTAGATGAGATTCGCGATCGTTGGATTTGATATAGATGACACGTTTAGGTGTATTACGTTATCCCAAAAGGATTGAGAATAACTTGATTCGAATTCGTGTCAACAACAAATGGTAAATCAGTTTTTCACATATATATATATATATATATATATATATATATATATATATATATATATATATATATATATATATACCTGCATGTATGTATAAAGAAGATATTCTTACTGATTCACTCTTAGATTACACCGCTTTCCGAAGCAGCTATTCATTTCCAGCTGACCTTTTTCCATTTTAAATTCAATAAGTAAAGCTATATTTTCATATATTTTTTTCAATCTTTTTTCAAGTTCAATTTGTTTATTGGAGATAAAATTTTGCATGATAAACAACACGTGTTGATATATCATAATTTAAAATAATAACGTATTCAACATTTGTTCAATATATCGTTATTTAAGAATTGATTATTCAGATTTAATTTTCTTTTAATTTTTATATCGTGTTATTATTTTTCTTCATTAGATAGAGTAAAAATATGAAATGAAATAAGTCTTAGAAAATATATTAATGACTGCAAAATAGTTTTATTTATATCAAGAATGTTTCAAAAGTAAAATGTAATCTCATGTTTGAAATTAATAAAAAATATCCGTTAATTGCATATTAACAATTTTGTAATAATTTGGACTTATGTGAAAGATAAATTATTTTATTAAAAAATGACTTATTAAGAAATCATAATTTAGTTATAGTTATGATTAAGAGGAGGCTACTGCTAATATATATATATATATATATATATATATATATATATATATAAAATTATATAGTTATTAAGTTATTACTTTCTTACAGTTTACGTTTGTAATTAAATAGAATAACTATCTAATGTCATCAAATTCATATTAAAAAATAATAAATATAAATTTTTATATGTTTAGTTTTCTATTTGTAGAAATGTTGAAAATTAATTATTTAATATTTGGTGTTATTTTTTTTACTAAATAATGACATGCATTACAATTCTGATGTAATTTATTTTTTAACAAAATAAAAATAAACTGTAAATTATTAAAGTAAACAAATTGTTATAAATGAAGCACTTAAAAATATAAAAAATAACTTTTCGTCATCGTTACCTAAAGCAAGTAAATTAAATTAGTCTTGATTTTATTTACAGAAAGAATCACTTTCAGACGTTCATTTACATTTGGCTGCTATGAATGGCGATGTAAACAAATTAAGAAGAATATTAGAGAGTGGAAAAGTTCACGTCGATTGCAGAGATCAAGTAAGTGTGATTTTTGTTTGTTTGTTTTGTTTTGTTTTCTGTTTTTTAATTTAACGAATTGTTAATGAGTTCTTTTTTAAATGATTTTTATTGATTATTTAACAATAACTATTAATAATTTTTAAATTGAGTTATGAGACTCATTTGACTTGTTTTTTTATTTCCTAACTAGCAAAACTGTTAATTTAATATTCAAAATAATGTGTTATCTATTCAAGGTCTTTTTCTTAATAGAATTATATTCATTCAGCGTATTTTATGACAAAAAGTCAAGTTTAAAAATAAAATTTGACATTGAAGCAAAGTACTGTCTACTTAATCTCTATTAAACTAGATGTACTTATATTGTTGTCATTTACATATGTAAATATCTAAATATCCTAACGTTTTAATATTATTTCTTATCTATTTTTTTTATTTTCAATTTAATTAGAATTGATTATTAAATAAAGTTAAATTTGTAAATGTAAATAAATATATTTTAAAAAAAATTAAGATGAAAATGAAATATTTGTTTATTTATACAATTATTTATAAACACTATAATTAACATTCTATGTATATTTTATATTTATTTTTGTATGATTTTTCATTTATTCATAGCCTGATTTGTAATTGAATTGAAAATATTTTTAATGAAAAATATTTCTTAACATTTCTAGAATGCGATTAATACATTCTTCCTTATTATAATTCAATGCACATTGCATTACTATTTTACATATAATTTAAACAAAACTAAATACGTTTGAAACTCAAGCACACTCACGTTTTGAACTCATGCACGTCTTCTTTTAACGACTAAATTGGTTTTATTTTCGTATTTATATTGATGTGAGAAACAGGATTTTAGATTCCCTAGTGTAAAGAATGTAATTAATTTATGGTATAATTCCAAGAAAGTCATCTTTAGAATAGTACCTCGTTTAAAAGGAAATGTATTTTTAAAAAAAAATATTGAATGACTAATAGTCAATTAAATAAATGCAATAAAACGAACCTTATTCATTTTGAAAATAGCAATATTCATCTAATACAGACGAAATCATAACAATAATACAAATTTTTATATACTCATTTAAATATTATTGTGTCATCATGTGTAATTTTATATTATAATAATTCGTATGCAATATTTGATATTTTATTTTTAATTTCTTGCGTAGGTTGTTAATTACCGGATGAACGTACATTTCCTATAACGACCATTATTGTACTACTGGCACGAGACTAGTACTTTATACCAGAATATTACAAACCGGCGTACCATTTAATTTTATGATATAAATGACCTTTATTTGAACAGTACATTCACATTTGATGCATAGTGCGTTACGTGTCATGCCGATATGATGTTCGATGCTAATTGCAAATGAGAGCATCGTGTGATTTTTCTGTAAGATATTCTTTCAACATTCGATGTGATACTAGCAAATGTTTGCATAAGTGACGCAATGCGCTTCGCACAACATGATCTTATTAAATGAACCAGAATGATGTACACTGCTATTATTGCTCGAGTACCGCAATGCTGTCAAACTTTGCCCAAATTACATTCCATATATTCCAATATTTGTGTTTTGTACTTTGCCGAGTTTTCTTTTCTTAATCTTTGACCATTATTCTTTGTTAAATTACATGAGTTTATACTGCGAGACCGACAAAATAAATAAAAGCTTGTGTTGTTAATGGAAGAAAATCTTATTTCGCCAGCGTGATTATAACAACGATTTTTTGTTGTAATTAACTACATTTTTATATAACGTCTAAATTGAATACAAACATATATATATATATATATATATATATATATATATATATATATATATATATATATACTGTTCATTATTACTGTTCATTATTTCAATTTTAAATTGCAATTTTAGATTTAATCTACACAAACATACAAAATCATTGTTAATTTAATGATATACAATTACAATTACATTTTAATAGACTTTTTTATAACTCATTTTAAGAAAAATAATAATAACGATATATAAAATGTTGATAAATTTGTTTCATTAATTTATTATTACAATTTTATAGAAAATTATCAATTAAAAACATGTATAGGTATGTTTTAAAAAAATAAATTAGGTGAGATTCTTTTATAGAAAATTGCAAACAAAAAAAAATTATTTATTTGACGATTTAAAGTATTTTAATTATATAAAAAATAATTTAATTGCGCTAAGAATGATGACGAAATTAGAATAGTATTTTGTAAGAATGCTGGTTAAGTCTGAGATCATTCAGCGTTGAAAATAATTGGTTCTTTAATAAAAAAAAATGATACAATATCTCATATTTAAATGTTTTACTAAAAACTAATATACTTTTGTAAAATAAGTAAATGTGTAAATAAATTCATAAATTTGTTTCTTTATTTATTTATTTATATAAAAATATTATTAGATGTTTTGAATTTCGAATTTTTATAATTTTCTCTTATTAGTGAAATAATTGTTATTATATTTTTTTTATTAAAGAACAAATAGGAAAATAATTAATAAACGCTATTTAATACTACATATATATATATATATATATATATATATATATATATATATATATATATATATATATATATAAGTATGATGCATGCATTATAGTATACTACTAAAGAATGGTACATGTTCCTGGTTACACGATCTTTCTTTTTTAAAATGTTTTACACATACAGAACTTTATTTCTTTTATTTAATCTAGACATGTACACCATAAAGCCCACGAACTGGTTTTATCCTACCCGCGCTCTATACACAGATCCAACCTACGGACTTAACTTTTCGCTTATAATTTGTTTAAACGTTTTAGTATAATGTGGTTTATTCTGTTAACATTTATTTTTTTAAAAAATTATATACATATTTTACAAGTTTTTTTTTTAGAAAATTTTAAAACAGTATAAGGTAATAATGTTTTAATCTTCTCATTTATTTAAATATATTTTTAATGTTTTTGTACATGTTAGGAAAAAGTATGTAAAAAGTCAAATGCGTTAATAACCTTTATAATGAAACATGCTTGAGAATTTTATATTGTCTCTATATTTTATTTTTTAATTGATTCACATATATTTTAAATGATACTTGGTTGTTATATTGGCAATTAGTAACGTAGTTAACTCTTAGTGTGGTATGAATATTAAGTATTAAATATTTTCAAGTGTAGTCCGAGATAATATAAATTATTAAACACCTACTAAAAATATGAACTGCTGTCTTAAGTTCATTGCATCGATGTAAATAGCTTGTATATATATATATATATATATATATATATATATATATATATATATATATATATATATATATATACATCATCTATAAATATTTTAAGAGGTTGGCTTCTTTTATAAAAGGCACCTTATTTACGAATATCGTTAAATTTATTTTGGTATGAATAAAAAAGTACATAGACTTGAGAACTATTTGTGAGAAATATATTCATTCATCGTTTAATAATTAATGTATTAATAATTTCGGAAGAAGAGGAAATTTCCTTCAATTCATAAACATGTAATATGTGTTATATATATATATATATATATATATATATATATATATATATATATATATATATATATATTCATTCATTAACATAATGGTTAAAAATGTATTAAATGTATTTTCTTCTGTGAACTGTTTTCAAAGTTTAATGAATTACTTGTTTGCAATTTATGTAGATATTTTGTAATATATCGCAGATTGTTGGATAATTCTGTGAGATAAAAAATGTTACAAAATGTTAATGAAATCTTGTGTAGTTGGTGTTGTTTACTATAATGAATTTATATATATATATATATATATATATATATATATACATATATATATATATATATATATATACATATATATATATATATATATATATATATACATATATATGAGGGTCTTTTGAAAAGTATGGTAAAAAACTAAGAAAAACTAAATTGAAAAATTTAATTAAATTAAACAATGATTGAATTTACCATACTTATCAAACGACCCACGTTTATGAGTAAAATAGAATTTTTGGATTTCCAAGCTTTTATTTAGTCTTTAACAAATAAAATTGTATTTTTTTGTAAAAGAATTCATTACTATTTTAATGACAACAATTTAAGCTAAAAATTTTAAAAGTACATGTAAAAACATTTCTTTCAGACATTTCTTTATATCAGTCAAATATTCACTTAATATAACAATTTTTTTAATACAAATCTAGTATTAAATATGAATCATGAAACTAAATCATTACTAATCTTTTGTATAAATATTAAAGTAAATCTTTTTTGATATTTTTTAAATAATATTGAAATTATTTTACTATAAATTAGTTTTAATTTTAAAACAAATATTTATTTAATAAAATAGTAATGATATATATTTAATGTGTTCTTAAGTAAAGTAAATAATATATATATATATATATATATATATATATATATATATATATATATATAAGGTATTGAAAAAAAATTCAAGAAATAATTTTTGTTAAAATATTTGTTTTGATATCTGAAATCCCGATTGTACGACAATTCCTTCTTTTATTTTCCTTGGAGACACTTTATTTTTGTTATTACAGTCGATTTCGATACATTTATATATTAGAAACTTTATTGCATGTTTAAATTTTCCTTATAAACATTTTTTTATATTACTTTTTAAAAAATGACTACTTACAATCAAATAGGAACAATATTTTATAAAAATAAACAAATGTATATTTATAATACACAAATATCTTAGTTAATATAATATTTTTAAATTTAATTTTTTTGAATAATACCTATTCTGATTGTGCATTTAAAATGCCTTTTTTAATTTTTAAATAAAACTCATCATTTTTATATTCTAATGTAATCTAAGTCATAAAAATCATAAAATTGAAAAATAATTATTTTTAATTATTCTAGTCTTAATGATTTATATTATTTATTTTGTAATGTTGTTTGAATTTTAAATAAATTGTAAACATAAAATAATTAAAAGGCAAATAATTTTTATTTTGTAATTAAATAATAATTTCTTATTTCTTAATACAATGTGTATATTTTAACAGATTTCACTACTTTTTCTATATAAATAAATGTTTTAAAATTTTATCTTCATATATTTTATTCAATTATCAGAAACTATAATTTATAAATTAGCTTCTGTTTAAGTTTATAGACCAATAATTCTGTGTTATCTGAACTTTTTCCTGAAATTTAGATAATTGAAACATTCAATAGTAGAAATTGATAATAATTATGAATTAATATTTATATTTACATAACATAATATTAAGAAATATATTATCGTTAAATTTATATAGAAATTAATATAAAATTTAATTAGTGCAATAACAATTTTGTTATTGCAAATATTGGAATATTTGCTATTAAGTTTTAAATGAAAGAGATATCAAATAGTGATCATTGTAAACATTCCTGGAATCATAGTAATTATTGAAGAGAATGTTACAGTTATATTAACGATTCAAGAAATTTATTCTCGGTGTTAAAATAAATTACAAATATTATTTAATGTTATTCCTCATTAAAAGTGAAAGTATACTTCATATTATTAAACATTCTGTATAAAATTTCATTAATTTGCTTTTCAATTAATACAATAATTAATTAATGCGAGGGATGTTAAGTCTCTGAAAAGAAATGTATATACTATTTAAGTCATTGTATTCTCCAATAAGTATTCAGAAAAAATATCTTATAGTCGAGTAGTCGACTTGATACAAGGACAGGTGAATAACCACAAGTTGTTGGTGGACGACATAGCAGAACATCTTTTTGTATAAAAAATGTCACTCGTTAAAAGCTTGTAACTTGTATTTACAGTTGCAGACATACTAGACGGGACAAATGGTTAATAAAACAATCAGCTTCAGATAACTGTACTGTAACATCTTGTCTCATATCATTTTATTGTATTTAAATAGCTTTTCATATATAGGTTCTTTTGGGAATATAAACTTTATTCGAAATCATCAATATATAAAATAATATAATTATTTATTATTAAAATATTAACAGACTTCATAAATTCATTAAATAAACAAATAATAATATACTTTTTTTTTGAATAATTTTGTAAATATGTAAATAAAAAAATAATG
This sequence comes from Neoneuromus ignobilis, assembly GCA_029203775.1. NCBI lineage: Eukaryota > Metazoa > Arthropoda > Insecta > Megaloptera > Corydalidae > Neoneuromus > Neoneuromus ignobilis. The sequence goes on from CP092090.1 coordinate 14,589,107, forward strand.
TATTTAGAGAAAGATTAAAACTTTTTATTTTATATTATAATCTTACTTTGATAATAATAATTCATACATTTTTAGAACATGAAGTGAAGAATAAATGATTTTTGTGCCCTTTTTCAAATTTGCTAGTATTGAATTATGATTAAATGTTACAAAAGTACATATTTTGAATATATTTTGAAATTTCGACAATCAAAATTTAATTAAACATTTAATATTTATACAAAACATAAATATTGTATTCAAATATATAATTTTATATTATTTAATTTCGCATTAGTAAAACCTTCAATGGAAAGAGCGCTAATGATGGTTCGAAATAAATGAATCAATGTTAATGTAATTTTAATGTTTTAACAATTCAGAATAAATCTAAGGAAAAAACGAAAATTCTGTGTTTTAGATAAAAAAATACGGGAAAATGTAAGACTTTTTAAGAATTTTTATCAGTAATCTCATAAATTATTTAGTAAGCATTAGTAGCAATATTAACATTCAGATAAATGTCTTGAAATCCTGTTTGTGTTATATATATATATATATATATATATATATATATATATATATAGTTTAGTCTTACGACAATGTTTATGTAATATACAAGAGACGTGATTTGGCTGCCCGATCACGTTCCTTGGTCATCCAATTTAATCTGTTCTCGTTTCTTTTTGTACTACAACACTAAAGATATACGTTTATACGTCTGAGTTGCTAATTTTCCTGAAAATGATGAATTGCTTATTATATTGTTTGCAAAAAATCAATACAAGATATTTGAAAAGAATTTTAATACAATTCTTTTATACACACAGCAAATACACACACATACACACACACACACACACACACACACACACACACACACACATATATATATATATATATATATATATATATATATATAATTTAATCATAATCAATCGTATTATTCACATAATCATTTATACAACTACAAAAGATAAAAATAGGTTTAGTTAAAATCATATTAATCTAAAAAAGTAAACTGTCTAAATTTAAATTATTCTTATACGTGGTGAAGTTTTTTTTTATGAGATTTTAATATTTAACTTTTTTGGTTAAGACTTTAGGGTGACTATTTTCTGCTTTTTTTTATATTCAGTGATGACATTTATGATATTCTAAAATACAATATATTCAATATTTATAAATTACACTTGGAATATTAGCTGTATTAACTTATTTTTTCTATTTATGTACGTTCCAAGTTAGTTGTTTTTATTTTTTAATTATAATTTTAGAGCTACTACTATTAATTATTATGACTTATTGTTATTTATTTATATAAAATTATTTGTCTTTGTGTTCATTGTAAAATAATATAACAATAAATAATAATATGTAAATAGTAATAAATTATATATATATATATATATATATATATATATATATATATATATATATATATATATATATATAGGCACGTAACATAGAAATTTAAAAATATATAGTGTTCAAGAATGTGTATCGTCTGCAAAAAAGTAATTCAATAATTCTTACATCCTGACGAACTGCATTCTTCACATTAATTAGTTCCATTTTGTAATAATACAATATTACTATATAAAGGAAAGTAGCATTGATTAAAAAAAAATGGAAATATCTTCATATTTATTTCATTTAATTATTATTAGTTTGTATGAATTGTTTTTAAATCTTTTATTCATTCATATGTATATTTATTTTAAGTATTTGTTAAATATTTTATGTGATTTTACTCGTTTCTATACATTTTTTTTGATTCATAAAAAAATTAAAAATTAAAATAATCATTACCTAGGTATTTTCTCAATTTTAAGAATAATTCACTTTCTTATGATTATATTTTTTAGAAAAATAATTAGTAATTATAATTAAATTCATGTTTAGTAAAATAAAGTTTAAATTAAGATACACATTATTAAAACTGTTATTTTATTATACATAATTTTTACCAACAGTCTTATTTAATTTTGTTTAATAAATATAATTATTGATAAATATAAAAAGTTAAAATTGTAGTTTCTAACAATTTTCAATATTTTTTTCATTAATATCAAGTAATATAACATTCATAATTTACTGGTTATAAATAATTAAAAATACAATTTTTAATTATTTATAGTTAGTAAATATATTTTATATATCCAATTTATCCTAATTACATATAAACTCCGCGTTCGTTAATTAAATTCGTTTTTTGTACAAACTTTGTATAAGCCTTTGATGGATCGGATTAAATTTAGGGTCGTTCTATGTTAAACACAGCTTATACGCATGTTATGTGTATGTTTGCTAAGAGAGTAATGTATAATGTAATAAAATTAAAAAAATCTCTTCGTGCTAAATTTAACGAAAAAAAAAGTCGTAACCTGATTCCATACATCGCTTATCTTTAATTTCAAACCCGTTGAATCTGATGTAAACATCTCTGTCAGCTATATGGTTTTTCGGTGTTTACTTCGATATCTTCCCTGGGATACCGGTATGGATCAATTATATGATATCCCTCCTAATCCTTTAAATCTTGATGTTGATAACGGAAGTTATAAAAAAAAGGTTGTAAAACCAGACGAGAAACTCAGCTAAATGTGGATAGAACGAATATTTCTTTCGACTCGAAATATAACAGAACTTATTGATCTTCGTTTATAATATAAACATTTTTCAAGTATGATTAATTATATAAGATTCGAAAAAAGATGTTGTTTCAAAAATTAAAAGAAGTTAATTGTGTTAAATGAGACGTGGAAAATATTATTTTTGATAACCTTGAAGAGAATTATTATATTGTACGCATTTACTGATTTGTCATCATTATTTATAAGACATACAAACACACACACACACACACACATATATATTCATGAAAAATGACAATTCAATTATATATTTATTACTTGTTTGATGTGTTAAAAATATAAACAGTTAATGTAATATAAAAAATTGAAAATTTTTACATTATTTTTAATAGAATTCAATTTAATATTATGTTTATCATTTTCACCGTTCTTTGTTATTTACAACAAAATCAGTACAAACAACATAAAAATGATACAAGATTATAATTGTGTCTTGTTTTAAAGGCCATCATAATAAAATTAAAGTAAACGTTTAAATGAAATATACAAACCATATCATTAAAATTAATACTAATGAATTTAATTTGTTTAAGCCTACGTTTTATCTGCTTTATAAACTTAAATACGCCCTTTGAGACAATATGAATGTTTCGGTTTATTATTTTCAATGTTGAATAGTGAACTGACAATCATTTATAATAAATGTGTGTTTTAACTAAACACATTTTATAATTTATTATATTAAAATGGATATATATATATATATATATATATATATATATATATTCCTGAACAAACTTTTTAAAATATTAAAGCACCACATAAAACGGTCATGAAAGACGATGCTTTTTTAATTTAAATTTAATTATTAAAATGTAAATTTTTAGATAATATTCTTCTATACTGGTTTCTAAAGAGAATGAAATTTATATTACTTATACTTTAATAACGTTAAAATTTAATATATAATAATATTATTTAAATATTTTTTTAAGACAATTCGTGTAATTTAAAAATATAAAAGGGTAATATTATCGCATGCAAAATTTCGGTAAGCTTACTCAATTCCCGTTTATATAACGAGTTTGAAAATCGATAACTTATTTGTATTCTTCATTAACTTTTAAACCAATATCATCATCGTCTCTCGGTTTTTTTATCCTACTTAAAACTCTTGTTGCGAATTTTGAATCTTACTCTAATTATATTTTTTCGTGATTCTTTTGAATTAGATTTATTTATTTTTTTAAATGAAATAGAATTTTATAATGAAATTTTTGTGTAATTGTTATTTTAAATCGAGTATCGTTCTTATTAAGTTCGATTTTATTTCTGAAAAAAAACTTGCTGGAAAAAAGGTAAGTGACAATTCTGAAGAACTAATTAGAATTCACAATCAGATCGTTTCATTTGTGTAACGAGTTCTTTAAATTGCTAGTTTTTGTCCACGTATTCAAGCGGAGTATATGCTTAATCATGCAACACACGAATTCAGTGGTTTGTGAACCTATAGCAGTTTGTAACACGGAGAAAACAGTAAAACTGAGTTCGGACACTGGTGTTGCAACGTCTTCGGCAACTATAAATGTAAGCAATTATTTAAAATATTGAAAACATTCCTGCTCACGTAAAATAGTTACGCTACGTTGCAGAAATAACGGTAGAGTCTTCTTGATAACTGAATAAACTGTCACACGATTCATTGGTAGTGACACTGTGGCATATAAACAAAATTTAATATTCTATTAACACTGTTTTGAATATTTCATGTAAATGAAGTACACGTAATAAAAGCTATTTTGTGTGATGTCAAATTTTGCCTCCAATAAATTTTTACTGACGTTTGTGTGATATCATCAATGATTTTAACGTAGGTTGAAAAAAAATATAAAACATGAAATTATTCATCAGGGCATACAAATTAATTTTCATTGTATTTTCAATTATTGATTTGGTATTCATTATTTTTATTATACATTTTTCATTAATAAAATACAATTGTATAGTGATTTGTATTTTAATTACTAAATATGTGTGATATGTTTTTCAATAGATAAACTGTGACGTGCTTTCCAATATATGTATATAATCATCCAAATGTTAAATTGTGTTTTATTAAAAAGAAAGAAAAAAAACTATACACATGTTTATTTTGATAATTTTTTAAATAAGCAAAAAATCAATATTTGATAATAGAAATAAACTTAGTTAGTAATTCTGACTTTTTATACCGGTATTTACTCACTGATAGTCGAATATAAACATAAAAACTGTTACTTTGTACTACTTTGTTCGTTCTATATGTTTTTCATATTTTATTTTGTATAAAAATTTGGATTATTTCTAGAAGTTCGCTTCAATGAAAATATATCGCTTCAGTGAACTGAAAATTCTCATCATCATTTGTTACTCAGATTCTTATTTTGTATTACGTGCGTGCGTAATAAATGTTCTGCATTTTTTATATTATTGTGTTTTTAGATATTTATTTACCGTTCACTAAAATTCCTGTAATAATATTTGTTTTGGTTTCATTTCTAAATTTTATATAAGCTTTTTTCATTATTTATCACTTTATCTATTCTAAATAAATGAATATATTTTTTTGTATAATGATTTCTTAAATTTTCAATTTAAAAAAATATATACTTTTAAATTTTGTATAAATCTTTTTTTATTTCAATATTAAAATTATCGTTCCACACACATATTTATAATTGATATTAAAAATGAAATATCATTTATTAATAAGTATATTTCATAAACCTTCATAATAAATACTTTTAATTATTAAAACATGACATAAGTATAAATTTTATTTTTAATAAAACATAAATTAATACAAGTAAATTTGTCATTTTATGCTTATTTTTTAAAGAAATACATTAGTACAATAATATTTTTATTGTAATTATATTAGTTTCTTTATTCACATCAGAATCAAACAAATTGTCTATTTATTTAAAGTGTTCTATTTATGTATTTACTTTTGTATATATTTAACCATTTGATCTTTCGTTGCCTTTTCTTTATAATACAGAATGAATCATTAAGTGAATACAGTATAATGAAAGGAAAAAAACGTCGCGTTGTACCAACCGTGTTTTACATTTTTGTTGTATGGAAATTTACATTCTATGCATATTTCGTTATTTATTTGTAACAGTAATTAAGAAAGGAATTAATATGGAAAGGATTTGAATTAAGTTCAGATCATTTTAACGTATTTGGTATTTGGAATAATTTAATTTTAAAATAGATACTTTCACTTATTTCAAGTTTTTTTTAATTTTAAATTCTAGTGAAATACTCAACTTGTTTATAAAAAATATTTTCAATGAATTATTCGTATTAGTATTTATTAAAAATAACCATATTTTAAATTACGAATAAATCATTATGGAAATATATATATCAAATTTAAATTAATACTACATAGTAAATTTTATTTTATTTCTCATCCACTATTTTATTAAAATATATTCGTTTTTTCTGTTATTTGTAACTGGTTTTGTAAAAATTACACTAAGATCAAACGAATGTAATTGAGTCTTTTGAGTTATTTATCAACTTTGAAATTATGTGAATTCATTATTCTTACTTTTATATCTTTCTATTAAAAAAATAATGGTGTTCTGCCTTCACATTAATGCGATCACTGATTCATTTCAGATTAAAGCTAACCTTTGGTTTTACATGAAAAAGTTGAATTTTGAAGATGTTGATTTATATGAAATTTTCCATACTATAGGTCGTGATTTTCTTGAGGTTAAAAATTTAAAATTTTAAAAATCACTACAAGTCACTCTTTTTTTTATTTAAAATCGGTTAAGTGAGCAAAAAATAATCGTCTTTCAGCAAAAATTACATTCATTATTAAGAAATACGATTTCTGTAGCTGAAAATCAATTTTTGATCATTTTATTTTTTTCATTGAAATTCAAAAATTCGCCAAAAACTATTTCTCTGCGTTACATTAACAAATTTCGATTAAAAATTAATCGTATATGCCCTAGAAAGTATTTTTAATGAACAATAATATATATTAATGCTCTAAAACAAAAATTATTAATTTTCATTCGCTTGAGAGATAAATAACTTGAAATAAGCATAATTCAGGGTTTTTTCTAAATAAAATTCGTCTTACGCTTAAAAGTGAGATTTTAATTATTGATTTGCCATATTTTATAGCTAACCTTTGATTTTTCATGAAAAAAATTTAATTTTGAAGATGTTGATTTTTTATGAAATTTTCCATACTATAGGTCGTGGTTTTTTTGAGGCAAAAAATTGAAAATTTTAAAATTCCCTATAAATCAATATTTTTTATTAAAACTCGATTATATTAGTAGAAAATAATCGTTTTCTGGCAAAAATTACATTTATTGCTAAGAAATATAATTTTAGTGAGCGAAAATCAATTTTTAATAATTTTCATTTTTTCATCGAAATTCAAAAATTCACAAAAAAATATTTATCTGTATTACATCAACAAATTTCTATTAAAAATTAATCATATATACCCTAGGAAGTATTTTCAATGAACAATAATATATATTGATGCTCTAAAATAAAAATTATTAATTTTCATTCGATTGAGAGATAAATAACTTGAAATAAGCATAATTCAGGGTTTTTTCTAAATAAAATTCGTCTTATGTTTAAAAGTGAGATTTCAATTATTGATTTGTCATATTTTATAGCTAATCATTGATTTTACATGAAAAAAAATTAATTTTGAAGATGTTGATTTTTTATGAAATTTTCCATACTATAGGTCGTGGTTTTTTTGAGTTCAAAAATTGAAAATTTTAAAAATCGTTACGAATCGTTCTTTCTTATTGAAAATCGATTAAATGAGTAAAAAATAATCGTCTTCCAGCAGAAGTTACATTCATTATTAAGAAATACGATTTCTGTAGTCGAAAATCAATTTTTGATCATTTTAATTTTTTCATCGAAATTCAAAAATTAAAAAAAAATATTTATCTGCGTATTATCAACAAATTTCGATTAAAAATTAATCGTGTAGATCCTAAAAAGTATTTTGCTGATTATTAATAGAAATTTGATTCTATAAGAGAATTCAGAAAAAGTATTAATGGTAATAATTATTTTCTTTGTCAAAAAAGTCTATTAAATCTTACTACACTAGTGATTTCTTAAAATCCAATACTTTTTCTAACACCAATAATATCTTGTGAAAGAATTATTATTTGGAAGACAATCGTCACGTTGATAAAAACAATATTCATATTATATATATTTATTGATAAATAACTCAAGGAATTTCAATAAGAGTTTTATATAATTATGACAATAAATTATATGTGTAAAAATAACATTATTTTCTTCATTAACCTACATTTGCACTAACGATATGATTTTTAAATTCATATTTTCAATGTTATATAGTATATAGATTATATATATATATATATATATATATATATATATATATATATATATATATATATATAAACATTGAGCTTAACTAGTAGGAAAAATATCAACAATGATATTAGAAATATTTTTATAATACATGTATATAATAATTACATACACTTTTATCATTGCTTTATATCATATCATATCAATATGGTTATTAGTGTCATACAAAGGTATGAAAACCGCAATTCATACATACTTACATACGTATATATATATATATATATATATATATATATATATATATATATATATATATATATATATATATCTGCAATATATAAACGTATGTAATGAAAAGTTCACAGTGTTATATAGAATGTTATTAATTCACACAAGCTAGTAATAAAATTATGCAAAAATGCAATAACTCTTAAACTACTTGCCTAACTTTAACAGTTATGTGTGAAAATGTATCTCCATACGATACTTAAAGTATAGTACGAAAACTAAGAATTTTGTGCAAATGAAGAATTTCCGTAGTGATTCACCCTGTAGAAACTTTTGTTCGCAAAATGACTACTATAAAACTAATTTATGTGCTTACACATAAATGGATATACATGCATGAACTGATAAATATATATATATATATATATATATATACTTGTATGTGTATATATAAACTGTATTATGGTATTACATCATGAAAAGTGCAGTTTCAAGTTTGAGACTTAGTACTGTTGTGAAGTTTTGATATGTATATGCTGATGACTATATATATATATATATATATATATATATATATATATATATATATATATATACATAACTACACCTAAATATATAGCATGCATATAATTATCAATAGTTATATATTCACCCAAAAGATTATTATTCCTTATAATTTTAATTTAATTTTTAATATTCTTTGTCCTTTTCAAAAATAGTAAACTTAAATATTTTTTTCTAAAAATGTTATTCAAAAAGAAAATACAATTTCTTCTTAGCAGTTTCTGCCCTCTTTCTCTTTCTCTCTCTCTCTCATACACACATTATATATATATATATATATATATATATATTGTATATATATTATAAATGACCGTTTTTTATGAAGACTAAAATAAAATTAAAATCGAATTCAAAAATTCAATATATTTCTTAGTATTCACATTGTTTCATGATTTTAATTTTAAAATTATTTTTCTAAAATTCAAACTTTAAAAAAAATTGCTGAACGTCTATGAGTTACTATTTGTACATGTTTATCGTTTAACTCGACCTTTCTACAAGAGCTTTTTTATAAAAAATTCAATATCGTATGTATTTACCTCAATTGAACTTTGTAGACGGTTCGAATGTTTGTTTTTGTATCTATATTCGAATTCATGTCACTGCAACATAAATTTATAAGATCACTGACCTTACATGTTCGCCAAAGATGCAGACAATACTTCATTTTTAGATCTTCGACCATAAAATTTGCACATGAACATATTTATGATGAATATCATTATAAATTATATTTTTGAAGTTTAATATTGTTCGCTGCGTCTGACATTTCCTTTGATGTATTAAAAATGATATGTTTGTTATTGTAAGGGAAACAAGAAAAGCAGAATATACACATACATGTATATTTTCTGCTTTGAATATTGTAATAGCGACGATGTATGTACAAGGTACAAGACCAATTTTAACAGGAACATTTGTTGTTCTCCGTGTGCGATATAAAGTGCTCCATCTACATTTTCCATTATTCTACGCATCATTTAACCTGATCCATTATAAAATTTTAATTTTCTAGACTGTAATGTGCTAAATAATTCACGTTTTCGTCTTTTCAAATATAGTATTATTGCATGAGAATAAAGACCTTTTTTAAAATGTATTCAACATATGTCAAGAAACGAAAAAATCATACACGAATAAAAATGTTGTATATTTTTTATGTTACCTTTTTGTGTGATTTACAGACGGCGTCCACAGATTTTCATATATATTGAATACAATAACATTTTATTATAGAAAACTTCTCAAGTACACATAAATTTTTATACCCTGCAAAATTTTCATCGTTAACAAGTTTGAATAGAACGAAAACGAAATATGTTTTAAAAAGTATGATAATAAAATGAAATATTTGTTTTTTTCAAAATACGACAAAATCATATTTTTTATTCCTCATTCTATATATAAGTAAAAATGGAATTAAAACTATTTCATTTTTTTCTAAACATAATCTGGAAAATATTCAGATAAAGACGGCTGGAATTTAAGTAAATTTTATTGTTTAATTGTTTGCGTGACTTTAATAAAAGAATAAATAAATCAGATATTAATTTCTAGATACAAGGTCAAAAATGAAGTTTATAACTTATTTGAATATATATATATATATATATATATATATATATGTATGAAAAAATCGTATATTTTTTAAATTTGTCATTCGGTGTTATTTAAATTATCTTTATATTAGATAACGATATCTAATTTTTGTTTCTGATGTCTGGAAATTAAATTTATCCATCACATTAAGTAACTAAGTTTAATGTGATAAACTTAACAGAAATAATTTAATTATAATATACTAAAATATTTATCGTCATAATCCACCAAAGTAAAAGTATACAAACGACAGTAGTTTGAAAATATCAACTTCGCACATACAAACGTTTCAAAATAAACCCATTCCATTTCTCTCTTTAATCAAAAAGTAAATAACATGTTGTAGGTACACATTTCAATTTAACAAATTAAAATAATAAGGTTTTCAGATTAAAATCATCTCGAGTCTTTCATACGTTATTAAAAGCACGTAGCAGAAGATTTCAGTTTAACTTCTGTCAAGCTCAACTGACTTTGACGTCTGCTTTTTTATTTAAAATTGTGAATTCTTTCTCGGCTCATAACTGACGTAAACTAATGATATTCTCGTGGTTTGCTTCTTTCTGAATAAACGTACAGTTATATGTTTTCCATTTGTCTTTTTCTTCTTTAGAATAATGTGCATCTACTTTACTCTATTTTATTTCTTAAAACGTGTAGAAAAATTACCACTTTATAATAAAAATACCTGTTTGTAGCATTTCAGTTTAAACACAAACTCTCTTTCACATACACACACAGACATATATATATATATATATATATATATATATATATATATATATATATATAAAAGTAATTTGTTATAATATTTTCATACTCGTAAAAAATAATGATTTTATGTATATAAAAAACATTAGTTTTGGTACTGAAATAAACTTTTTTGTTAACTATAAAGTGTTTTCAGGATTTTGTCTCCTTGTCTACTTTTTCCCTTTTTTATTTCTCTCTTTTCTATATATATAAAGTTTCAAATAAAAATTTGGTTTATTTAAAAAAAATGTTCATAGAATTTTAAACATTTTATAAAAAATCAACTTACAATTTCGTCAAAATTTGTTTAATCTTAACGAATGTTTAACGAATAAAACCGATTACTAATTTAAAGTTGAAACAGAAAATTGTAAAAAAATCTAGATCTTCATGAATATTTTTGGTAGTATTCTAAAGTTCTGATGATTAAACGTTATAAAGCCATCCTACCAAAAATTTTAAAAAATATTCACAATTTAGAAGAAATATGACAACTTCTATAATAGTCACAAAAAACTTGAAATCAATTATAATTTTATATTTTGATACTGTTTTCTTCTTTTGTATTTGCGTTCAGAAAAATATGAAAAATGAAAATATATAATAGTTAATATTGTAGTTTAATTACAGAGAAACCTCCCTATTAAGTATATTTAGTCTAAGTAACTATATATTATTATTAAATGAATCAGACATTCATATATATATATATATATATATATATATATATATATATATATATTCACACACACACATATGTATATTGATTTGTATATGTGTTTATGTATAAAAGGAAAACAGAAAAAATAACAGTGATCGATAAAACGTATTTTAAAAATTTCATGTCGTAGATTTTGCACATGGGACTCATAAGAATTTTGTACATATGTCTAGTAGATCTTTCGACGATAATCTAGAAGAACTGATGACAATTTATCTAGAAACGAATAAAAAAGAACGCTTTGAAAAATGGAATAAGGAAAAGATTTATACGAAAACTTCGAATGAATATATTTGTTAACACATTATTCGTCTTTTTCGATGTGTGCCTATATACGACAATCGCACATACGCTTTTGTCCTATATATTTATAAATATTTATTTAATTTTATTCATATGGACATGTAAAAATATATTACTCATTCATTACTAATTTTGGAACAATGTGATGATATATAATTATTTTTAGACTCTTATATCAAAGAATAAAATTTAGTTTTGTCAACAAAAAATTGATGTGTATATTTTTATTGTAATTATTTTTAATCGTGTGAAAAATATTGCTTGTAATAGTTTTTTTAAATAAAAAATTCATTTGATATGTACGAATATAAAATATTTTCTAGAATAATTTTTATATCCAAGTTATTTTACAATACTGTCAAGAACGAAACTCATTAATCATTTTTTATCAGAAAACAACCGTTTTCTTAATGAAAGCTGATATAAAAACAACAAAACTGTACTCAAACTCATAACACACTGGTCAAATATTCAGCATGCTAATTAGATGTATATAACTGACGTTTAATATAAATGTTTCTTATAATACATTTTGATAATTCTATCAGCTTAAAAAAAATCGAATATTTTAAAATAAACATCTACCATAAATATATTTTGTTATTATATACATTAAGAATTTTATAAATTACAGTAAAAAAATATTATTAATTAAATTTGTGTATTCAATAATAAATAAAATAAACATTTACAAATAATTAACATTTTTTAAAAAATAATTTCTTGCAATAAAGTTAATAAATTTATTTATATAAATGACATGAAATAACATCAAACTGTATAAAACATGTAATTTGTATGAGACTTTTACTTATATATTTATTAGTTAATATACAATGAAGATATTTTTCAAATACAATAAAACTTAATATTCTAATTTCAACATATTTGATATTTAATTCTCTAAATTAAATGCTCATATTCACTGAAATTAGATCAATTGTAACTGGATTTAAAATTCTCTTTAAATCTTGATTTACACAAATCCCTTGCGCAGAGATTCTGCGGGAATGTTATTTAAGTGTCAGAAATGATACATCGTACGTGGAATGGGTCGTATTTGTTAGAGAATTCGTTACGTTTCCACATATATATATATATATATATATATATATATATATATATATATATTTATTGTGTAATGTGTTTAATATGAATAATTTAAATATAAACCACAAAAGTTGAATGAAAGCTGTTTTATTCGTACAATAAGCAAAACAATTTCAAACATGAATATAATTCTCATATGGTTTATATGTATGTACGTTTATGTATATATATATATATATATATATATATATATATATATATAAAGTATTTTGTAAAAATAATTTTATTTATTCATCTAACGAAATTCCACATTTCTTTTCAAAAGAAATTGGTAATAAATAAGTTCTACTAAGCTCTAAAACCTTAAACAATCAATCAGACAGGGAGTTTATTTCCTGTTTCTATAAAAATGATTTAGAAGTAATCTACCGTTTACGTTACGACATAGTGAACCGGCTATAAATTTTCACCAGTTTTATCTTTTCTGTCTCCAAAAAAGGAAAATAAAAAGTTGAGAGAATAATGTGTGAATAGTTTGAAACTAGACAAAAAGCTTTCTCTCAAAGAGTATGTACATTAGTTCGCCTCGTATGGAAATGTTTCAGTTTGGGACAAAAATCGCACTCTTGTTTATGGATTTGTATATGTGTGCGTGTGTATATGTGTTAAAATTTTCAAAGGTTAGAGAGAAATATTTCTTATTCTGTTTGTATAGAAAGCTTAAATAAATATTGAAATATTATTTATGAATTTTTAATAAAATTAAAATTTATTTAATTCAATATAGATTGAATTATGTATTTAAATTTATACACATACATCCACACCCACACACACAAATATATAGATAAATAATTAAAATCTTTTTTTTAAATAAAAACTTCTGTTAACGTTAGATTTTTATTTATATAGAGACGTGTAATTGATGAAGTCATCATTTATCAGTATAACAAATAGAAATCGTAAATGTTTAAATTGAAGTATATTTTGGCACCAATACGTATTTTTTTAACCTCAATCAATATCCTAAAAGAGACCTCGTTAATATTCGCAAGTATTTGAGAGTTTTTTTTTAATATAATTTTTCTTATTAGCACGTTTATTTACATACAATGACATGAATTTTAATAAATAGCAGATTTACTTCAGTATAAAGAATAACAGAATTCACAGGAAAATGTTATTATATTTAGCATTCAATTGAAAACATATTAAAAATAAATGTACTTCATTCACAATCGGTCGGTGCTTTTAGGATTCATATAAACGAAACCTGATATACAACCGCAATTCAGTTTCGAAGCCACGTATCGACGTTATTAATTTTTTAAACCTTAATTAAACGAGTACAGTGTCCATTCATTTTTAAAACGTTAATTATATGGAACATAGGTATGTAATTTAACCATAAAAATACAACACTTTTCTCTATACAATAACAGTATTCTAGAATTTGTTTTTATTGACTAACCAATTTAGAGATGTGGAAATTTACAAAAAAGAATGATTTTGTAAATGAAGAATTAAAATGAATTACTTATAAAAATGGAGTCATATTAAATGATGAAATGAGATTTAAATTAAAAAGTTTTTAAAATTTTCATATACTCATGTATGCTTATATAGAATTAAAATTGTTTAGAATTTACATTTTTGTTACTAATTAAAAGTTTAAAAATACCTTAATTTATTATTATAAACAGATTGATAATTTGAACTGATTTTCTCTCGGACATGCATGATAGCTTCAAAATTAGGTATCTTTTGAAAATATATTTTTCTCATAAATCGTGTAATTTTGTAAAATACACATTTTTATTCTTAAGTTTTTATATATACAACTCTGTGTATCTTCTATTGTATTATATTACTATTAATACTTTTTTCAACATTAATGATTTAAAATTCTAGTTAATGGTTTTTGACTATAAACTTTATAATCATTAAGAAATTTTATAAAATCTTGTGATGATTTGGATGACTCATTGGAAAAATAGTACTTTTTTATTAACAATAACATTGAATCAAAAGATTTGATATTCAACTAAAAGAAAATTTCCATCCAGTGATTGTTATATTTTTACAATATAAAATATGTATTTTTGTTAATTCACATATTCTTATTTTTATTATTTAATATAATCATTCTGAATAAAAAAATTTTTTCTATTGTATAATTTTATCTTTGAAATTATCGATTTTTGTAAAAATTAATGTGAATTTAAATGTGAAAATAAAATTAAGTTATGTAAGAAATAATTGAAATATAAAATATGCATACACATGTTTTAAATTACATTTTTACATGTATATATATATATATAAACATAAAAAATAATAGAACGCAATTAACTTATTGCTGATATTGAAATATTTTAAATTGGCTAGTAAATTCCTTACTTTTTTATTGTCAATTTTTTACATTAATAACCGTACTACATTTATAAATTAAACGAAATAACAAAAATATCAATCATTTATCAACATTATACTTGTAAACATCTCATCGATCATAATTATATACCATAAAAAGTTCTGAATAAAATGTGTATGACATCCAACTGTCGTCAATCTAATTATTTATATCAAAATATGTATGTATATCGGATTAGTTCGATATCCTGTATAAACACATCGAGGTGTAATCAGTCGTGTAAATCGTACATTTAATGTATGTGTGAATCATGAGCGACTGTAAACACTTTTTTTATGTTGTTTAACTACTATTTTTTTATTTCCGTATTTTATTAATGTTATTTTTAATTAATTTATGTTGTTATAATTCACATCTATTTAAACAGCAATTATTCTATTCTATAAATAAAAAGTAAAAATAAAATTTATTCTCAATCTTTTATTAATAAACGTTATTATTTTCGGATATGATTTAAATAGTTTATAAAACTGTATAATATAGAAAGCATGTCAAAGCTTGCATGTATTTGATGATTTCTTAACATACTCCTAGTACATTTATATGCTAATTTCTGTACATACACATATAAACGATAATGATCTTTAAAAGAGAAAAAGTTTTCAACTCTTAAAAAATACTGGTATGAGAAAAGCATTGTAACGAACGTTCATGAAAAAACATGGTGCAAAAAATGTAATTATCCTCTTGAAACTAGAATAATATTTTCAGAATGTTGTTTGAATTACGGTTGTGGTGTGCTCTCCGTAAATTTATTTCCGACTCCATTTTTCTGCATGGAGTAGAATACGTGTCGGTTATTTAATATTATTATCTGTTTTACCTTACTTGCGTAGTAATATTAAAATATTTCTATTCCCGCTATGGGAATAAAAGACAGTAATCATAAACTATATGTTTACGTGCGTGTACCTATAAAATATACTCGAGAGTTTTATTTCTTGAAGTTTGAGATGAAAAATAAACACAAATAAATTAAACGAGTTTTGTTTGCAGTATAAAAATGTATACCAAAAAATTATGTATTATTAATATGTAAATATTTTTTTCAGGCAATTAATTAGAGTTGTAAAATTCATAATTTGAAAATAAATGACATCCATTAATTATATTTTTTTAACTCAATGCACATATATATATATATATATATATATATATATATATATATATATATATATAAAGGAAAGTATTACAATTTTTTAATTCTGATTTAAATCATTACTTTTTTAAAAAAATATTATTATAGAAATAAAGAATACTAGCTTTAATTAAAAAAACGTATAATTTTATTGCAAAATGAATTATTCAAAAAATATATATAGTTACAATTATTATTGATTGTAATTTAATGTTTTACCAGAGTTAAATTAAATAAGTAAATAATAAAAAATATACTATCTTTGGTCTATAAATAAAATACTTTAAAGTACAATAATTAATATACATGATTAGAATTAGTAAACACACAGTAAGTTTTAATTTAGATGGAAGAAAAGTTGTTTGTTTTACCAAGAAAACTTTAAACGAGTAAAGTTCTATTTAAGATTATCTTTGATTGTGGTTTAAAATCAATTAAAGAACTGCAGTTTAGCCCTTTTTCAAAACTACTAATCAATTATGTATTTTGAACAAATAAAAATTCTATGAAATCTTAAGAAAAAAGTTATACGAAATCTCTTAGAAAAAATGTAATAATGTATATCTGCACGTATGGTTCATTTATAAATATTATATACATATATATATATATATATATATATATATATATATATATATATATGTATGTATGTATGTATTGTATAAACACACACATATACATTTGAGTGTTGTGTGCATGTATTCTCAGTGAATATAATACGAAGAGAACAACTTAACTTGATTAAATGGAAGAAACTGATATGAACAGACATTAAAAATAAATATTGCTAGTAAAAACGTCATTTTATTTTTCAATCATCGTCGTATTATTATAGTTCACTCAAATATCTATTTTTAGCTGTTTTTTAGTATTAATTTTATTAATAAATTTATTAATTGTTTTTTTTATCTAAAGTAACAAATATTTCTTATTATTTAATTTATATATATATATATATATATATATATATATATATATATATTTGTATATTTTTATAAAAATAAAATATGTCGATGTATAATTTCACAAAATACTGTTTGTTTTGGAACTGTGACAAATTCACTTGAGCACAAATGAATTATCACCCCAAATATTATAATATTTTATAAAGTGTTCAATAATTACTTATTGTTCATTTTGTTGTTTATAATAACAATGGGTTAATGCGTATTTCGATAACGATGCCATCATCTTCAGAGCCTTTTTGTTATAAAAAAAATTATAACAAAAATTTATAATTCAATTTAATTTATATTTATGTTCAAATTTATTGTCATCAGAACATTGTATATTTTTAATGAATTGGCGAGGGGAAACGACAGGTCGTTGACATCACGATTCATGTAGAAAACTCAAGTGGAAATAGGCGGGACATATGATAAGGAGCGACTATGGTTGTTGAAATAGGAAGATTATAAAATAGAGATTGAGGATAAGAAGATGAAACAAGGGAACACTGTGGATAAGCTACTACAAAGTTTTAGCCATAGACACAGTACTGCGTTAATAATAAGGAATCGAGACAGAGAAGTTGTAATTGGTAGGGGAGATAGAAATCCCACTGTGAGTTTTAGAAGTCTGGAAATTTAATGACACTAACTTAATATATCACCGTAAAAATAGCAATCGATTGAAGACATTTATACATAAAATTACTTGTAGCATTTAAACAGAAACGTGGATCAAATTTACATTTATAGTTTTATTCAATTTCTATTATATTATTATGAAGTGTTTTTTTTTACAAAAAATATGTATAAGAACATAAATTATATAAAAATTAATATAAGTACACATATATATTTTTATCAAAGTATATAAAATATATATCGTTGATAAAGATATGTTCTAAAATAAATTATTATTTTTATTATTTATATTAGGTTGGCAAATATCTCCCTTCCGCCTTCTGGTCTTTTGAATTTCGCAGCTATGTACAAAAAAAAAAAAAAAAAGTTTAATATATATAAAGTATGGTAAATTTATTTATTGTTTAATTTAATTTTCTTACTTTTTTACCATACTTATCAAATAATCCTCGTATATATATTTGTATATATACAAACATAATTGTACGCATATATTATTTTTATTGCAAATTATTTTATGGTTAGTAATTTTAAATTAGTTTTTTTATGGTAGTATACATAACTTACAAACTATAATATTAAATTATAATTTATTATGATAATCTTTTCAAATAAACTTAAATATTTATATTATATATTTTTAACATTCTTTATTTTAATAAAATGTAATGATTTTAATTTCATTTCTACACAATTAATTATTTTAATTTTTTATCAAATCACCATCGAAAATTTTAAATGAGTGTTATTCAAATGTATAAATTAAATAAAATGTTTTAACATATCTATATTTTTTCATGAAATCTTGAATTTTAAGAGAAACTAAATATAGTACACTTTCATTTCATATATATATATATATATATATATATATATATATATATATATATATATATATATATAATTTATCTTGTTTTATTCAGTTTATTAGTTTTTATTATAGGTTATAAACCGTTATTTAGTGTTTATATTTTTATTTGTAACCATAAATTTATATATACTTATATCTATTATGAAATAAAATAGAATACATATATAAACATTTATAAGATTAAATAGCCAAAGTTGAACTTGAAATTTATGATCAGTGTCATATTTCGCTAAAAAAACAATTGTGTTGAACATTTGATCTCGATATCATTTCAAAATAACATATAAATAAAATATAAGAGCGATTCAATACAAACATATTCGTAAATTTGATTTACGTTCCATCGATATCGTCTTCCTGAATTTCGATCTAGTATTTTGTTTATGTAACGGCGTGACGTTTTCTGTTTATGATTTCTACATTTTCATTTTATGTTTCTTTTCTTAAAAAATATGCAGACTTTTATTTGTTCTTTTATTATCTGATATTTTGGTTATCCCAATGCGTGAATATATAGAAGATGATATATAGAACCAATGATATATAGAAGGATGCATACATACATACACACATATTATATATATATATATATATATATATATATATATATATATATATATATATATATATGTATGTACGAGAGTCGTTTGATAAATGAGGTAAATTTATTTATTGTTTAATTCAATTTAATTAATTAATTTAATTAAATTTTTCAGTTTAGTTTTTCTTAATTTTTTAACTTACTTATCAAACGACCCTCGTGTATATATATATATATATATATATATATATATATATATATATATGTCAGTATGTTTGTGTATATGTGTTTGTATGTGTATGTTAGTATTACACGAATATACGAGTGCATTTATATATTATGTATACATACTTAAAATTTAAATAGATACAATGTAATTTACATTTATTTTCCTTTTTAGCAGCATATAGTTACAATAAGTGTTTTTACTAAAGATTATATAAATCCTTACAATATATATATATACCCATGCTCTTGTATATAATATATTTACAATAAGCTAACACAATACCCACTTTGAATAATATGTTGGTAATTATTCTAATAAAACTAATGTCTGTGAAATAAAGTAATGAAAATTTACTAAAACATTCATACAATAAATTATTTTTAGATTTATCATTCATACACATAAACACACATTCATATATTTATATATATATATATATATATATATATATATATATATATATATATATAATGTTATATAATTTAAAATGTAGGATACTAATTGTATATATCTCACATTTATTAAGATGTCACCAAAATACGTTCATGTCACTCGAAGTATTCGAGAATTTGAAGACGTCGCTTTTTTCAACAAGACGAACTTTAATGTGTATTCGGTGTCTGAAATGATTGATTATCAGTTTGATGTATTGAACATCTTAGAATCTGGGCTAGTATTTATTTGAAAATATTGATTATACGTTTCGTTTTATATTTTGTCCTAATTGAATGATACTTATCATACACATGTACTGGTTATATTTTTTAAATCGATTTTTAATTATCTATAAATAATCTCGGTTTTTACTTTCACATGATATCTACAAAATATACACTTATTGGACTATTTAAATAGTTTATTACGTTTTTATGATGTCATTGCAGATTTTTTTCAGAAAACATAGAATTAAAATATTTCAAAAACAAAATATTCTTCTATGTGTTTTATTGAAGAGATAAATAAATGTGTTTCATTGATGATTCATTCATGAAGGAATTAATGAGGTTTATTAAGAATTAATTATTTAGATTATTTTTAAAATAAGTGATAATGAAGTCCATTTCCGGTATTTGTTGCTGTTTTATTTCTATAAATGGAAAATATAATTCAAACAAAAAAAATATTGTATACAGAAAGAATTGCTTCAACAACTGTACAAATATTTCAATAAAAAAATATTTTATTATATTTTTTTTAAAAAAAATAATATAATGAATGCGTTTTATATAAATTGTTTAATATTAAAAAATGTATTATTTAAAATTTAAGTTCTATGAAACTGAAGGTTTACACACACACACATTTACTTATTACATCCTTCAATCGTACTTGGGCCACTCTATATATATTAAGGGGTTATACGCAGTTAGAAATTTCAAAAAATCGATTATTTTTTTTTGCATTTTCGGAATGCACATATATTTGAGTATATTCTCTGAAAATTTGAAGTAAATCCGATAAATATTTTCGGACATACACCTGAATTTGTAAGTAATTTTTAACTATGTGTAAACTACTTCCGAAACTTCAAACGCGTTTATCTCAAAACGGTGTTTTCATAGTCGGTGATCTCGATATCTCAGAAATGGCTAAACCGATCGGTCTCAAATTTTCACACAATCTTTTCAAATATATTCCTCAGGTATTGAACGAAGGAATAAGGTTTACAAAAATTATTACTATTTTTTTTAAACAATTTGGAGCGAAAATTTTAGTAAAAAACGAAAAATTTTTTTCAAGTAGACGCCATTTTGTCAAAAATGAAAAGTTTTATTATTCCTTCGTTCAATACCTGCATTAATTTATCCTTTAAAAGAATTGACCATATTTTTTGATTTCGGATAATCCAAACCGCTGATATGGAGATCACCGCCAAGCGCCTTTTTTTGGAGGTCGTTCGGGACATCGTCTGCAGGAGCGGTGCACTTCAATATTTTTTTATGATCGACATGTTATTTTATTCTTGAAAGTAGGATCTATTCAAATAACCATAATTTGTAATTGCAAAATAAATACTGTTTCTAAAAAAAATTCCTAAAAAAACGTCGTTTTTGCGCCTCGCAACTGCGTATAACCCCTTAAAAAATACTATTAAACATGGACATATTTTTTGGTTTTTATGCTTAAGTTTTATTTTGTTTATATATTTAATATTCAACAGTTAACCGATTGTTTACAATAAAGATATTTGTTTATAAAATATTTTTGAAAATATTGCCTAAGGATAATAATGTAATTATTTCATACTAATTGTTTATTTTTGAGTAATTACTATCTGAATTAATGAAATTTTGGTTGTAATTACATTATATGTTTGTTTTGTAAACATAATATTTTTTTTAAATTATCTTACATTTTTTTAATAAATTAATTAAAAAATGATTTATAAAAATTATTCAAAATAAATAATATAGAGAATTCACTTTACAGTTTGATATTTATTTTTTTCAAATATATTTTATTATAACACACAGTTATATATTATTATGACAAAAACATTATTTGATTTGTATTAGTGAAGTTAAAATGTGATCAAATAATTTTATAAAATTCTATAATTATTTATAAAATATGTATATATATATATATATATATATATATATATATATATATATATCTTATTTAAAGTTGTACAGTATTGAAACAAATTGTTAGAATAAAAGTTAAATTGAGTTTCATAGCTTTCTCCCCATTGCATTTCTGACTCGATCAACATTACCAAAAGTTTGAACCGAAAGTTTAAATTCTACGCATCCTTTACACATATATCAATTACAGTTCCATTATAACATTGCATTATTTAATGTTCGTAACTAATTCACAACTTTAAGTCTCCTCAGAGCGTCCGTCATTGTAAAAATATATGTCGTACCTACATTAATTACACTTTCAAATTCTCACGCAGCTTGTCCCAACAAAACATATTACTATGTTGCGTGCGCCATTTTGAAAATGTATGTGGTCGTGACATTTGGTACTGAAAAAAATACATTATCCAAAAATCGGACGAAACTCTATATGAATAATGAACTTTTCGTCCTTGGTTAGTGGTATATAGTCGAGGGATTAGGTCAAATCCTATTCACAAATTTATAAGTGTTATTTATTTTCATGACGATGCAGAATGGCGTGTTTAATTTTTTTGAAAGAATCTTACACTTTTATCAACATTTACATAAGAATACTTTTCTTTTACACCTTTTCAATTATTATTTTATTTCTTAGAATAAAACACATACATGTAATATAACGTGACCCAAATGAGGCTGAAGGATAGTAAATGATAGTAAAAAAGTAAATATATGTGTAAACCTTTTAATCTCAATTAGGCCACCCTATATTTACTGTATATTTGTTTGTAATAATATAAATAATATTTTTAATTAATTTTCATAATTTATATTGTAAAAAATATTTTAGAATTTTAATTTTCAATTTGTTTGATTATAATTAAAAATATGTAAATTTATTTAATATTTTTTTAATCTGTTATATGTATATATGAATAAAAATTATTTAAACAGATAAATCAAAAATACGATTCAAGTATGTAAATCCTTTCTATACCAATTTTGTTCACAAACGAAAAAAACTTTTTTGATAAAATGTTTAACAGCAAATATAACAATATCCAATTCAGCCGTGAAATTGAAAATTCAAGAAAATTGCGTTTTCTAAACGCAATGATCTTGGGAAAGGAAATAATCTCAAATTCGACATCTATAAAAAAAATAAATAAACAGGAATAATACATAACGACGGATCGAACAATCGTAAACAACAGACATGTTTAACATTCACTTTTATGATTTCAGCAATAAACTTTTTAAAGTAACGTTTCTATTTGTATATATCTCAAATTATTAATAAAAACTTTTCACATAATACATGAAATTAAGTTTTAAAACGTGTATATATAAAATGTAAATGAATATTTTAAGTTATATAAAAATATTTTTTAATCAAAAATGCTATAAAATTTGAATTGTTACACTTTATATACTTTTTATATTTTATTATATATATATATATATATATATATATATATATATATATATATTAAAAAATTATAATAATGCAATATTTATACTAACGTATCACATTTTGTGTATATCTTGTATTTTATATTTTAATTCAAAAAATACATTTTTTTTTAATCAAAAATACGATAAATTTTAAACAATTTTATATATATTATTCCATTCTTTAGAAAAACAATATTTATATTGACATGTAACAATATATATATATATATATATATATATATATATATATATATATATATGCACGTTTTATATCTACGTGTCTATTTGTTATATCGCATTTCCTTTCCAGTATCGCTTTTCATAATGAAAACTGCATTGGAGCAAAGTCTCAGATGTTAAAATGTTACTATCTACCGTGAGAATTCAGATAAACTCTTCGTATCAAGGCTTTACTTGTGAATTACACATTATCAATGTTAAGCAATGAAATAGTATTCACCAGAATTGTATCAAGTATCTTTCTTTATGACAATGGATATATGGTGATTTTAATTTTAGATTATTGTCATTTGATACAATTGTTTACACGCGTATTATGTGTTATATATATATATATAATCATAGTAACTTCAATTTATTAATAAATTTTCAAAAAATATTACAATATATTTGAATAATAGTCATTATTTACTAATTTATTTTTTGATGATTTATTTCATAAATAATTTTCTAGTTTCTATGTGACAGCAAACAGACTGTAAAAATTATACAATTTTAACTAAAAATAAACATTACTTTTTATACTTAAATGACCAAGTTTACTGATCCGTAAAAATATGTATGGTTATCTTTAATAGTTTGTAATTATATGATATTTATGAAGTACATAATTTTTTCACACATATTCACAGTTTTATACATGACCCAATAAAAGAACGATAAGAATGAAATATAAAAAAACATTTGTTGGAATAAAAATAGAAAATATATATATATATATATATATATATATATATATATATATATATTCATATTCATACTACAATATTATTTTCGTCCTTCTATACTTTCTTCACATATTCCATACTATAAAAAATACAAATATTAAATGAAAAGAATGTAAAGTTGGTTATCGCTTTATTATTTATGAAAATATTTAAATTCCATTTTAATATTTTTCTTACATTTTCTTTTCATAAAAGAATATGAAAACAATGTTTCCAAAAAATTCTCGTAGCACATGTATTCGTGCTGCAGACTGTATTTACAATTCTCTGATATTTCATCAACTCTAAATGAATAGTTTATTTTTTTTTAACATTTTCAGACTATTTATAAAACTAGCATATTGATTTCATTTCAAATATCAAACGTTCCTAAGCTTTTAGTGTTGCGTTCAATCACGCATGTATTACAAAATCCTTTTATCCAAATGTGTTAACTTTTATTAAACAGCTATTCAAAGAAATTACTATGCATGTAAATATAACACTTTTATATATATATATATATATATATATATATATATTATATTTGCAATGAATCCATATTTTTAATATATACATTATAAATTAATACATTATAAATGCATTATAATTCATTTATACATTATAAATTAAAATTTTATATCCAAGTATGTATATATATTTTTCTATTTAAACATATATATATATATATATATATATATATATATATATATATATGACATTAATTTTCACCAAATTGAATTATTTACATATAAATACGTAAGCAATTATCAAAGAGACAGTAAAACGTTTACATCCTGCAAGTTTTGATCAATATCACAAAATGCGTAGTCTAAAAGTAGGCTACAAAATGAATCTAGGTTATGAATACGCGACATCGAATGTAATAATATTTAAAAATAGCAACTAACTTAATAACTATGTTATTAAGAATGATATTTAAATCAATGACAACGTTGATTTATTTACAGGACGGAACAACGCCGCTCATACTAGCTGCAGCGAATGGGCACGTGGATTGCGTGAAAGAATTGCTAGAGCAAGGAGCGGATCCAACAGTGAAACGAACGGTCAGTATATTCAGTTTTAAATTTATTTATGTATAGGGAACGGATGTTAAATACACAGAAAAGATAACGATGCACGTCAGATTCGCTCCGTTTGAGGTTTCTGTCAGTCATGTTAAAATATTCATTCTCAATTATTCTTTTTACAGCCATGCTGGATTTTTTTAGTACAGGTCCATAAAATATCTAAAATAAAAGAAAAATGAAAAGAAAACACGTGAGCTGTTTTATAGTTTTATTTGCTTCCAATTCCTCTGAACTCTTTTTCATACAAGTGTCTTTAATACTTAGGAAACTTATTACTAAAATAATTAATAAAGCGAAAAAACTTAATTAATATAAATACTAGAGTTTTATCGTGACGGATAGTTCTATTAAATTAAAATGTCAATAAAATAATCACCAACATAAAAAAAATCTTTAACTTATTTTGTATATCATGTTTATTGCTATCATTCTTGAAAAATGTTTCATACTTTGAGTTGTTTCACATATAATATTCACAAATATCCTTCCGATTAAGAATTTCTAAATCTAATGATTCGATGACATTTTTTAATACATTAAAAAATAATACAACATATTTTAATCGAGATTAATAAATCAATAGAATATGAAAATCATCCAATAACAGAGAGACAACGAATATTTGAGAAATATATATATATATAGCATTGTTTGATTACTTAATGATAATATCATAAAGAAATTAAACAGTCATTAAAATATAAATTAACAGACAGCATCAAAATATTATATTATTCTATAGAGTTATTACAAAAACATTTTTGAGTATGTTAATTATTTTTATAAAATTTTACGTTCAATTATTGTTAACAATATTAATATTTTATTTTATTTTTTCTTTGAATAGATATAATGATTTTAGTTTATTTTATTTTTTTAAAAAAAGGTATTATTTATTCAAACCAATAATTTCAAATTATGTCACAAATCAAAAAATAACCTTAATTATTTATTAAATATTGTAGAAAAAAACATATATATATATATATATATATATATATATATACATATAAAGTTTTTCAATAATAATGTCAGAATTTTGACAGCTGGTGGCAGTCGTGTTTAATTTTTTTTAGCTCATTTTGACATTTCAACTCAGTACAATTTGGTAAATTATCATGGAACATTTAACACTTCAGCAATGTTTAGAAATTGTAAAAACTTCAATAGACTTATTGAAACAAACGTTTAATGAGTCCATTATTTCACGAAATGGGCCTATCAATTGGCCACCAAGATCATGTAATCTAACTTCATTGAATTATTTTTTATGGGGTTATGTGAAATTATTGATTTATGCTGATAAACCACAAACAACAGAAGTTTTAAACATGAACATTGAACGTGTAATTCATTAAATTGTACCACAATTATCTGAAGAAGTGACTAAAAATTGAACTAAATGAATACACAATATTGAGCGAAGTCGTGGTTATATGAGTGCAATTGTATTTCATCATTAACACCATAAAATATTTTTAAAAATGAAAAAAATAAATAACTAATTAATTAAATACTTTTTGTTTTATTTTCATTTAATCTTCTGAAGCTATATATATATAATATACCCTATATATATATATATATATATATATATATATATATATATATATTATTGAAATGGTATCAGTAAGGAAATAATGTAATATTTTTTAACAATAGTATATAATAATAAAACAGAAACGATTGGATGATAAATATTTCTATTGATTTTTGTGCTCTAACATCCTTTAAAATTTAATTTATATGTAAATTGATTGATAACATTAAAAAAGATAATTTCTTTCTTTAGACTCATTGTACTGTAATTTCGATTTTCAATTTTACAAACCGTGCATGTTTAATATAATCTATTGTGTTGTACCTCATTATTTATAAAAGAAAATAAGCTATAAACTGTACAGTAAATTCAGTAATATGAAAAGAATACATACGAATGATTTTTTATAAAAAATATTTATATCTATAAACATTCCGTACTCTAATTGATTGTAATTCGTTGTTTATTTAACAAATACAGAAATTGAAGCTTATAAATATTTTATTGAAAGTTCAATTGAAATTTTGGATTTCGTGACTAAAATGTTTCAAACTGTTTATTTTTCTTATAAAGTAATTCTTTTTAAATTATATATTTGTATAAATTTCGTGTAAAATTGTTTGCTTTGACATAGTTCAGAAATATTAAGAAATCTAATAATACATGTTAAAAAATAATCTCAATTATAAACATTCAGCTTACAAATATTTCTTACAACTTATTATATTGGTAAATTAGGGTTTGGATTTGTTTGTTATTTTTTTTAAATTAATAACTATTGATTATTAATCATCTAATATTAAGTACAATTATTCTTCATATATATATATATTTAATAAAAATTTTATTTTCTCTTACTTATTTAAAAAATTGTATGAATATATGCATATTTCACATATATGCTTCTGTATTTTATTTGCCACATGTGATATTTAAATTGTTATATTGATTAAAAGAAACAATTACCTATACTATTTTTGGCTTTATAATAGACTTTTATGTCGATTGATTTTCTCGATTTCAGCCTAATAATAAATAAACGTTGTAAGGGTGCACAATTGGACGTGTTTTTCTGTGATAATCGACTATATCGGAAAAGTGTGTTGTATAAAAAAAATATTTTTATTGAAATCGAAAACAAACTTTCGTTATTATTACACCGAAACATATATTGGCCTTTTTTCTGCACGTTAGTTGTAATTGTTAACGCGATTGTGCCGTTAAGTAATTTTGCGACGTCGGTGGCATCGCAAATATTGCCGTCGACGTCAATGTGCTGTTGCGTGATAGCGCACAGGTTTATTTTACAACAGAAATTTTGATAGTTCGATAATAGATTAACACGATTATTGTTTTAACAGCTGTTAGTTTCAATTTTTCTCTGCATAAACATTTGTAATTCACGTACTGATTCTTTTTATAATTTAAATAGATTTGTTACGATAAAAATATTATTTAAAATCAAAAAATAGACGTTACTCACGAACACATGCAACTATATTATTGATTCAAATGTGTATAGTTGAAATGTCAGGGTTATTGCATCGTATTGTCATAAATAAATTATTGCGACTTTGTAATATTGTGCCAATTTAGCATATAGTTTCTCCCAATAAAAATTTAATATATTTTAAATATTCTTCGTCTCACTTTGATTAATAATACACTAAAAAAGGTTAATGTATTCGTAAAAACAAATTCTGTTAATAAATAACCAAGCAACTTTATTGATAATATTTAATCATGTTTCTTATTGCATGAAATAATATTTTGATATTTTTTTTAAAAAAAAACAATTTAAATATTAAATAATATATGAAAAATTATATTAATAGAAATGAATAACAAACTAATATATAAATAAGAGTTCATTTTGAATGTCATCAGCTTATATTTTATAATAACTAAAACTGAATTCGTTCTAATAAAAATTATCATCCGATCTTGAACTAAAGTAAATATTCAAACTATGTTTTAAAAAATGAACCAATATATTTTAAATACCATATTTTAATTAAGTGTTTAACAACACAGATGACCCTGACTAATCTCAACTGAAATCGACCCATTTTTTTTAACCGGCATGTCAACAGTTCTTCGTACACCTACTGAATGATTTATAAATAGATACTATCTAATGCATACAGTTACTTGCGTTATGCCATAACAAACTTGGCTTGTCTCATGTCATGTTTGTCTTAAGTTTGTAAAACAAACTTGAAAATCATAACACGTAATAAGCTCTACTATCACGTAAATTGTTGATCGGGATAAATATATAATCCTGTATAGTATATTTTTGCTATTTGCCGAATGATAATCCATCAATGTCGAAACGTCACAAGTAATTTGATGCTTTATATGTATCTAGATTTATAGTTACACAATTAGTTGGTCATAAAGACATATATATATATATATATATATATATATATATATATATATATATATATATATATATATATAACTGAAAATTTTCAAACCCTATTAATATTGCAAAAAGGAAATAAAACTTAATAATACAAACGTACACATAAATCAGATTTATGTCAAAATAATTAGTAATTTATTCTAAAACAAATATAAAATACTGTATATATGCTAACAGTTTTCGATAGTTAAAATAGATAATTGATAACAAACATAACATTTAGTGGAAATCAGATATATTTATAATATACATTAATTAATATGCAAATAATTATTTGAATGTTGATCGTTGTGTTTATCAGTTAAAGCTATTATCTCTGTTCATATAACAGAATTGAATTCATATAACATCATTAGAATTGTTGTTTATCGACATATGTTTACATCATTGACGTGGATTTTTTTTAATTATATCCTCTTTAAGTAGAAGAGTAGTGAAATTTTTATTACTATTTTTATTCATTATAAATAATACATAACCCTATATACATATATATATATATATATATATATATATATATATATATATAAATTCTTAATTTCATTAATGTATATAATTATTTTATCTCGTAAGAATATTTGAATAGTATTATTGCTTTGAAAGTTTCGAATTAGTTCCGATTATCATAAATTAAAATGTTCAAAATTCAGATAGTGTTAGTTAATATTTATACCATTTACATGTTAGAAACTTAGTAGAAATTAGTTTGAAACTAATTCAAACCTATAATTAATCTCTTTCGAAACATTTACTTGAACATTCAATTTATATGCATATTATAGCTGTTACTAAATATACGCTTTAGGAAAAAATGATATCACTGTTTCAGAAAAGTATCATTTTGAAAGTTTTCTTTATAATAAATTATAAATGATGTGAAATCAATACGAAAGATGTAGTATTCAGTAATACTGCATGTGCTTTATTTCCACATGCCACAAATGTTCTTTGTACAGCAATTTCTACTGTTAAATAAAATACTGCAGTCTAAAACATTTACTGCATGTTTTGGAAAAAGAAAATGTACGTATATTTTTATTGTTATTTGTATTTATCGATTTGTTAGTTATTTAAACTTTAATTTTTGTTGTTTGGATTATACATTTTATTATTAATCACAATTATAAAGAGAAAATAATTTATAAACAATCATTACAGATTTTTTTAAAAAAAATAAAAATACATAATTTCTTATTAAAACTATGCAACGTCTTCAAAATATTTTAATAATGAAATAACATTGAGAACTATTGGTTTTCATTAATAAGTCAATCTACAAACAGTGGCATAACATACTGATTTAATTATATTCGCTTGTGTAAACATCATCGTCGAGAATGATAAACCTGAGTTACTGAAATTTAATTATGTATCTACATCTTGAACGTATTTTATTCAAACACTATGCTATTCCGACTGCGAATATAGGCTTATGAAAATAAGTTTTTGTTCATTCGCAGTGACTCAACATTTACTTAAGATAGAAAATGTAATGCAAATATAGAGCTAATTGGCATCGTCAGAAAGGTATTTTAATATTTACACTTACTTTCAAATGTAACTAAATTAAAGTGTTTACATTTCACGTTATTTTTAGAAAGACTCATCTTACAAATATACAGACGCCAAAACGGTCATGTTTACACGTGTTTATGTGATAATTTAAGCTTTTCAAGTATCAATACTCAAGTTTATTATTGCTTAAGTAATTTAAAATAAATTAAAAAGCAAATAGGATACTAAAAACTAAATATCATAATTAGAATAAACATAACCATTTAATTAATGAAATAATATCTTAATCAACTCAAGGGACAATTTTTTAGGAATCATATTCATTTTATAGAAATTAAATATAATCAAGAATAGGCTTTTTATTAGATTATTTTAATACAAATTCCTAAAAATCATTATATTTCTCTAATTATATTACTAATAAATACAAAAAAAAAATATTGATTAGAGATTAGAATTGTTATTTATTACATAAAATTATATATATATATATATATATATATATATATATATATATATATATATATATATATAAATACACGTATATGTGTATAAAATTTAAATAACTGAGAATTTTGTCTTTTACATTTACATACATAAATAGGTAAACTATACGATTCGCTAGTAACAGGTGTTACTGGTTCATGAATATACAAAAATATTTTATTTATTTTTTTACTGTTGATAATAACGATTAACTCAAGGTTATAAGTAAAATTATATCCTTTTATATATATATATATATATATATATATATATATATATATATAAATATGTGTGGGAGAGAATAGTAATAAATTATATTAGTTATTCAATAAAAAAATATTTAGGTGCAGTCAATATCCTATATTTTGCTTATTCGTTCAGGTTATAAGTTTTGATTAATTAATTATTTAAAACATAAATGATTTCGTGTCATTGATTGTATTTCAGAAAAAATAAACTATACGAAAAAAGCGTATTTAGTTAACTTTTTAATGTTCATAAAAAAGTATTGAATTTAAATTAATTCATTTAAAAACATAAAGCTTATTTTCAAATAACGTATACTTTTTTTCTAAAAAAAAAATGAAACCATATAAATAAATAACTATAATAAACCGTTAATTGTTTCAGATTAAACATAATTTAGCAATAAAATCGTTTAAATTTAAACCTAAAATAATAAGTAAAAGAGTAAAAGTAAGTTAATTGAAAATTAAATGGTAATAAAAATAATCTAAAAATGGAATATGTATAAGAAATGAAAACAATCATAATTGTTGTCTATTTTTAATCTTGTAACTTATTAATTTATTTTACAGTATTGTAGAGATCAGATCGATTCTTTGACATGTAACATGTTTACTTCTTTATTAATTTATTCTTGAATTTATAAATATTAATCAAGTAGTTATCGTCCGAGAAAAATGAGTTCTTAAAATAGAACTATTTTCTAAGTCGCAGAGATATCAAATATTTCCGATATGAAATAAAATGTTTACATTTTAAATTTTATTTCATTGATGTCAAAATAAAATACAAAATATTATATTTTATATTCTTTTTATAATGAACACTATTTTATAAAACTTTTATATATATTAATCGATTTTTGTATGAATAAGTAACATAAAAATAACATTATTTTCAGACTGGTACAACAGCTCTTTTCTTTGCAGCTCAATGTGGATATTTAGAAATAGCTCAAATTGTGCTAGATAACGGCGCTTCAGTTGATTCAACAAGTTTAGTAAGTTGATAATTTTTGAAAATGAATTACAATAATAAAATATATATGTAAGTGTGTGTGTGTGTAAAATCACACAAATGCAATACACTATTCTAAATAGGATGAATGATTGCAGGATGGTGGAAGTCCTTTGTTCGTTGCATGTCAATGTGGTCATATGGACCTTGTTAAAGAATTAGTGAAAAGGGGAGCAAATATAAACACTCAAATGAAGGTTAGTAACATGATGCAATATGATTAAAACAGGTAGAAATATTTTTAGTCTTTACATGCTCATAATACAATGAGATCATCGTGACCAACTTAAATGTCAAAGCAATACTCTAAAACGCCATGTAAATAGCTTTGGAAGATTGATGTTCCTACTTGTCTTTTACATTCTGTACGCTATACGAATATCTAAGGTGACCATTTTATTATTTATTATAAAGGTCATATTCACGGACATTCAAAATAATAATTTCTAAAGCCTGTGTATTGTCAATAGGTTGCCTATTCAAAAAACTATCGCATTGTAAGAACACAATAGTGTATTTATGTATAATTCATTTTATAACCAGATTTGATTGCTTTATATTACAATATCAGTTCCATAGTTTACATTTCATTTATATTTTAATGAATAATTAATTTATATATTTTTTAGATTAGAAACAATTGTTTATAAATAATTAGATCGTTTGATTATATTATATTATAGGACAGAGCAACTCCAGTCTTCATCGCAGCACAAAATGGTCATTATAAAATTTTATTGTTTTTACTGGCACATGGAGCACATCCAGATACACGAAGAAATGACGGCGCAACACCATTATGGATAGCCGCACAAATGGGTCATGATCATATAGTAAAAGAATTATTAAAAGCTGGAGTTAGAGTTGACACACCACGAAATGTAATTAAATTTGTTAGATAATTAAATTATAATAAATATTATTATATTTATAAAATTATTCCTATTAGTATTTTATATTGTTTGTTGACTTAAATCAAATTGTATATATTTAGTTATCCGAAAAAATTCTCATATCTCTATACCATGTAATTATGAGTATTTTGTGTGTATATATATATATATATATATATATATATATATATATATATATATATATATATATATATATATAAACTTGGTCCATATTAGTACTGATATATAATTATATATTTTTAGGATGGTGCAACTCCTTTGTTTAAAGCTTCACATAAAGGATATAGTGCTGTTGTATCAGAATTACTTAAATATAAAGCATCTTTAGGTGTACTTCCTGTAAGTATAAGCAAATTTATAAATATATATCATGACTTTTTCAATATTATTTTAACCAAAAAAAATCAATATTTTTATTTTTTATAAATATTTAATCATTATATATATATATATATACATATTTGCATTGCAATAAAAACTCATATTGTATTAAATACACATATATGTGATTAATGCATATTTTTAATTACTTTAACTAAAATATTTTTCAGAATGGAGAAACAGCTCTACATGCTGCTGCTTTATTCGGACATTTGAGCGTCTGCAAACAGTTAGTGTGTGCAGGTGCCGACGTGACATTATGTAATAATGAAGGATTGTCTTCTATTCGAGTTGCAGCTGATAATAAAGAAGTACAAGTACGCGATTATCTTCGAAATGTCGCATCAGCTAGAAGAAACGAAAATTCTCAGCATGTTATTAAATGATAATATTTTACATTCGTTGTTATTAAATATAAATTAAATTTAAGAAATATCATTTTTGCTTATTGTAGTTTAATTGTTAATTAGCCGATTCTTTTTTTTAACTAATTGACTAATATAAATATTACATTATTTTATATCTGAAACGTAACTATCACTATTCAAAATGTTTAACACCTGAACATATATTTTAAGAAAGACTGATGTACAGATATTTTAATTGTGACTAATTTTATAAATTGTAAATAAACTGGATTCTTTAATTAATTTATGGCAGGCGGCAAATTTGACTTGTAATGATTTATTAACCTAATAAAAATAATCCCTCCTCCTTGTTTGTACATTTTTTCAATTATTCCTTAATTATTTAAGTGTATATTTCTGATTTAGTTTTGGGATATATAATTATTTTAATTATTAATAATAAAATATAAATTCAAAACAAAAATCATGCCAAAATTTCTTCAATGCATTAAAAAATAGGATGTAAATAATTTTATACATATTAATACATGCACAAAAACATACCTTTTAATAATTTTAAGATTTATATTTCATATTGATTTCATAAGAAACAAAAATTTGTCTTTTAATTCATAAATTTCATATATTTTATTTAAATTTAAAATAAATCAAAGGAATTGATTCAAAAGAATAATTTCAAATATTCAATATGATTGTTAATTAAAAAAGATATTTTTGTCTTTATATAGAGAATTAACAAAAAAATACCTCTATATTCACAGAAAAAAACAAACTTATATTTATTTTCATTTCAATTCTTACCTTTATCTTATTATTAGTTTATATTTTTTATAGTATATTTAAATTATTGATATAATATAAACATATTGTTAGATAAGAAATTGATAATTTTACGAAACTTTTTTCTGAAAAAGTATATATAATAAATGTATGATTCTTTATATATATATATATATATATATATATATATATATATATATATATATATATATATAACTTATTAAACACTTAATAATTATTAGGTAATATCATAAATAAACACTGATAATTTATATTTAATTAAATATATACTTATTATAAAAGTAAAGATAAGATATTTAATGTGAATATTTTGAAAATTTAATTGAAATCATAAGAAAATGTTGTCAATAAAGGACCGTTTAGAGGAATTGAGAGCTGTAAGTAATAGTCAATTTTATTTGTACACACACATATAAGCAACATTATTTATTATATTTTTAAGGCACAAAGTGAATATGATCCCAATAAAAGATATACACTTGTGGGAAATTCTAATATTAATATTTTGGAAATTCTTCAAAAGGTAATAATTTTATAATTACTAGTACTTGTAAAACATCTTTGTTATTTTAAAAGGTCGAAGAAATAAAAATTCTACTACATACAGTGAATGAATGTACAAAATTAATGAAAAAACTTTGCAGCGAAATAACTATATATTCAAGTTGTAAGTTTATTAATTATTATTTTTGAATGTTATACTTAATTTCACATTAATTTTAGCAACAGAAGAAGAAATGGATTTATATATGAATACAGCCAACGTAAGTATAAAAAAGGCTTTTTATGAACTTCAAAATCTTGAAAGTGATATTGATATTGAAGATGAAGTCTGTAACGCAGAAACAAGAATTAAATATATTCAATATACGACATTAAAACAACTTTATAATGAATCATCGTTAGAATATTATAATTTTTTAGAAAAATTTAGAGAAACACAAGCTGCATTCATTTTAAAGCAAATAAAGATAAGTAAGCAGACAAATCATTTCTATGTTGAATTTGTTTCAAATAATACTTTTTTTAACAGAAAATGATACAACAGATGATATTAAACAAATTCTTGAAGAAAATAAAATTAATATTTTTACTGATAATGTAAGTTATATTATAAATTTAATTAATATAAATATTTGACTAATTAAATCTTTTTAGTTAATAACTGAAACTAATGAAGCTAAACAAATGTTATCAGATTTACAAATAAGACATAATAACTTGATTAAAATTGAAAACAATTTAAAAGACTTAAAAGAAATTTTTTTACAATTTGCAACAACAGTTTACAATCAGGTAAATATATATAATGAGGTAATAAACATTATACAAATTAATTTTTTTTATATATTGATAACAGTTGGAAATATTTTTTTTCCATTAAATGTTGCATTAATATGAATAAACAAAATTAACAATCATCTTTTATTTTCTAAACAAGTAAGTTGCTATATTTCATAAGTATTTTTGTATCTAATTTTGTTTATTTAAATAGAAAGATCTTGTGAATCGTGTTGAATACCATGCTTTACATGCCACAGAATACATTGAGCTAGGTACAAAACAATTAGAAGCTGCAGAAACGAATACAAAAAAAAGTAGGGTATGTACTTTGATATAAAAATTAAAATTTCAACATCTGTAATTTAATGTAAACAAAATATTACATAATCAAAAATATATTTATTACATTTTTAAATATATATATAAAGTTATAAAAATAAAAATATTAGATAAAATATAAGTTTTTTTTCTGTTTCAGACAAAAATGAAATTAATATTTATTTTTATTGCAATCTTATTATTAATTATTATTTTCTTTTACTTATCTAATACTTGAAAATAAAATTTAAATGAATTATAAAAAACGGTCAAGTAACTACTAACTGTAAAGAATAAAAGGAATTAATTTATAATAACTTTTCTGTTGAAATAAAAATTATTTTTGCACTTGGTCTCTTCTCTGGGATTTCTTCAGTACATGAGAAAAATATTGATATACTTTTATAATAATCATCAATTGATAAGTATGGTAAAACTGGCCTTGTACCTAGAATGCAAAATAAATATTTTTTTTTAAAAAAATAA
The DNA here is from genome assembly GCA_029203775.1 of Neoneuromus ignobilis. Lineage (NCBI taxonomy): Eukaryota > Metazoa > Arthropoda > Insecta > Megaloptera > Corydalidae > Neoneuromus > Neoneuromus ignobilis. The sequence continues at coordinate 14,626,947 of CP092090.1, forward strand.
AACAAACCATATAATTTAATTTGTTAATACCTATGGTACTTTGATCTGTTTTATTTTCTATAAGAGATTCATTAGTGTCACTACATGTTTCATTTAAATCTTCATTCATATGGGGAGGTTTTAATGATAACATTTCCCATATAATCAAACCAAATGAAAAAATATCTGCTTTATCAGTAATAATCTCTGAGCCTTTTACAACTTCTGGTGGAAACCATAAATTTGTGCCGATATATTCCATTTTTCCATTACTCTCAATTTGATTCAATTTTCCTTCTGAATCTAATTTTAATGTGACACCAAAATCACAAAGTTTACATATTTCAAAATCATTTTTAACTAATACATTATACGATTTCAAATCACCATGTAGTAATTTTGCAATAGTGTGGAGATAACTTAACGCATTTGAAATATTATTCACCATTTTAATAATTTTTGGTTCTTCAAAGGGACCAAGATTTTCTTCACAGCGATTTTCTATTAACTGACCCAAATCTGTATCACAGTCTTCCATTGCTAAACATTTACGGCCGTCTGGCATTTCAATGAAAGCACGAAAGCCTACAATATTTGGATGGGTGATTTGACGAAGAATCTCTGCCTCTTTATTTAGTCTATTGTTCATTTCTTTTGTGTCTTTAATTCTTTTATTTACACGTTTTAAAGCCCAAGGAGAATGAACATTTTTTTTTGATGTACGATCCATACGATAAACAATAATACCTAAAAAAATTCTTTACTATATATTGAAATGACAATCGAATTGATTTGTTTCATCATTGTTCAATATTTCTTTAAGCAAATCGCAATAAAAATTGATAATAACCTGTTCCATAACCTAAAGTTTTTAAAAACGGTGTAGACGGTATTTTAACTGGTGTACAATTCGATGAATTATCATGTTTATTTCGATCAGGTGTTTTACAATTATCCATTTTCTAAAAAATTGAAACACTAAAAAAATATGTACACCTACTTTGATAACAATTCTAACATGAACGGAATTCAAATATAGAAACGAAATACGAATTTAAATTTCAGCATTACCAACTAAAAAATATCCAAATTACCATTTGAGTATTTACATTATTGGAGCATTTAGATTGTAACAAATATTCATATTTAAATAATAAAAATATTCAAATCACAATATATATTATTGCCAATAAAATTTAAATAAAAAATAAATTGATTTTATTTACCATTTAAAAGAACGAAGATAAACAACAAGAAAATGTTGAAGGTAACAAATAACATGTTTTAATAGCAATAATCATGCTTATATATATATATATATATATATATATATATATATATATATATATATATATATATATATATATATATATATATATATATATCTTCATTGTATATACAATGTATTAAAAATTAATATAAAATATTGTAAGATCAAAATAAATTTTAATGTATACAGTCATCCAAATGCAACGCCTAGATTTATGGTTTATTAAAAAGAAACAAAAAAAACTATTCACATATTTGCTTATACACCTCTCTATACACATGTTTCTTTTTAATACAAAACAAATCTAGGCGTAAAATTGGAATGTCAATTTCTATCTTCAACTTTTATATATTTATGAATATTTTTTCGAAATTGATAGAAATCAGTATATTGTAAAAATAAATTGATTTAATATAGAAAAATATACATGTATTTATATATACATATTATATATATATATATATATATATATATATATATATATATATATATATATATGTATTATAATATGTGATATGTGTTTTGTGTTGTGTGTGTGTATTATAATAATAATAAAAGCAAAAATTCCATATGATATTCATTATCTTATAAAATATATAAATAATTAATTTACTTATTTTATTTCGTAAAAATCCTGTATAAAACAAATTGTTGTATTTTATTCTTTATAAAATTAATTTTCATTTAATTGTTAAGAAATATATATATATATATATATATATATATATATATATATATATATATATATATATATATATATATATATATGATATTATCATCATCCCTTTCTGTCTACTGCTGGATGAAGACTTAACTCAAAACTTTTCATTTTGAGCTATCCAATGTTTTTGTTCCTTTTTCACTCTGACGATTTTTTCTTATGTCTGTGATATATACACGTATATTTTAAAATTATTTAATGAAAAATGGGTATGTCTCAAACGTAATATTCATAAATACTGTTATGAAAAAAATATTATTCAGAGTTATTGTAGAAAATTAACTTTATTAAATCAATTCCGTGAAAATAATATAAATATAGTGCAAATAAAATTATTATACATTGAAAATATATTCTTTATTTTATTTATTATTTATATATAATAATTTAAAAAATATTTTTATATTTTAATATATATTTGCATTTATATATATATATATATATATATATATATATATATATATATATATATATATATATATATATATATGAAAGTTATAAACAACGATAAATAATTTCATGTTTTTTTTTATTGACCGATCAAATCATTTACCAGTATAATGTATGAAATATCAAAAATTAGCAACAATAGTAGATAACCTTTCTTATAGTTATATTCTTAAGAAAGTTAATGCCAAATTCTAAATATAAGTTTTACATCAATGGTGGGGTATAGGGTTGGCACGACGTCCGTCTTAGTACCAGATACGAAAAACTATCGCAGTTTCTACGAACTTTAGTTGTGTGAACATCAGTTTTTTTGGTGATTAGAATAGTTAAAGGTTAGTGGGAAAAAATAATACAGTTACTGACTATTGAAGTTTTCAATTTTTATTGGAGTATATAAGTATATATGTGTTGGGTGAAGTTTTAAAATGTATGAGAAAGTGTTTGGTCTCAATTAGTTCACTTATAAGTGAGAATGGTTTTTAGTGCATAATTAATTTTTCTACTTAAAAGAAATCAACAATATAGGAATAAAAGGAAGATAGGATATTTCCAGTTTTGTCAGAGTTGGTAACAGAGTTGAAGTTTTCAAATTATATATTTGCGTTATTCTAAACCTCAGCATAAAAGCTATTTAAAATCGAAAGAAAAATATTATTAAGTCAATGTTTAATGCATCGTTTTCTTAAAAAAATAAGTAAACATTTATTGTTTTTTTATATACGAATATAGGAAAATCAAAATTATTTTTTTTATTATTGATAATAATACATTAAATGTAAATTCTCGTCATTTTAATATTTATAAAAAATATAAATATTTTTAATTTTGTTTTGGTTATTCATGATATAAGTTAATAATTTAATTAATTGTACAATTTAATATATTGTAGTTAATTAATAATTTTCTTCAAAATTCTTTTTTAAAAGATAGTTTTACGAAAATGTAAAAAAAATATTCAAAAATATTGAAATATTTTTCAACACTGCCCAAATTTAAATAAACAAAAATTCTAGTAAATTGTGTATCTGTAAAATAATTCTCTACAAAAAAACCTATGACTGTTGGTTCATACATGGTCATTTATATATCAATATTTACATAGGTATATACACACACACAAATATATATATATATATATATATATATATATATATATATATATATATATATATATATGTATATTATTTTTATGTGTATATAAAGAAACAAAATATTTTATTATAACTAACATTTTTTATGAATTAATCGCCTTTTTAATAAATTAAGATATATCTAGAAAAATGTTCTTGACTTAAAAGTTTATTATTAATTAAAATTTGATATTAAATAAATTTTATTATATTAAAATCAATAAACCCTTTTTTAAATTATTAAGAATGTCTTTTTCCAAAAGAAGAACAAAATTGTTTTAATAAACCTCTCATTTATCCAATTGCTAACTATTGTATTTATAGAAAAGTTAACATAATTAATTGTAGTTGAGAACATGAGCAATGTAGTTTAATAATACGTATTTATTTAATTTGATAAAATGTTTTTGGAATCATATATATAAATATATATATATATATATATATATATATATATATATATATATATACATATATATGTGTGTGTGTGTGTGTGTGTATGTATGTATATGCATGTATGTGTATCTACTCATAACAAAATTTTTACAAAGGTATATTTAGAGTGTTACATATTTTAGTACTATTTCCAAATTGGAACGTTCATATTTATTCGCGTTGGTTCTTTGCAAACTAAATGTTTTCAATTTTTAAAAATATCACAATTTGTAACACAGCATGTGAGACACTATTAAATATAGAAAAATAATTTATATAGAAAAATTATATATATATATATATATATATATATATATATATATATATATATATATATGCCTGTATATAAAAGTGTCTATATAAATTTAAATATTTTTTTATAAAATAATCTATTATATTTCTTATCCTAAAAAATAATAACATAAACTCTTCTTTCCTATTATCAGATTATTTATTAATAAAGTAAATAAATATATTATTTTTTTAGTTTATTAACTTTAAATTGCATGTAATTACACAAAATATATACATTTCTTTTTGTTCTTTAATGTAGAGAAGAAATTATCTTTATTTATTATTATTGTCAAAAATATTAATAAATTAATTCTGACATGAGAAAAAAACTTAAACTACTAAAAATAATTTGAATTGTCCATTTTTTGTGAGGTTATGTTTTACTCTTTTATTATCTAATGATTTATGGAAGTATGTTTTTTTAGAAAATTATGCACTTATACACACACACACACACACACACACACACACACACACACATATATATATATATATATATATATATATATATATATATATGCAATGAAATATTTTAATAATATTCCGTTGATCAGCCATTAAGTTAGTATCTTTACCTTTTTAATAGCTTAAATTTATTTTGAGTTTTTAGATAATTGACGGATCATTTTCTGAATACATTAACTAGAACCACCCGCTAACATTTCTCTTTTGAAATATTATATACATTCAACAAATTTCAATACGTTTACAATTCACACACGTGCAGCTATTTTAAAATCATTTTTAAAATAAATATGTATATTGAAAAAATCGCCACGTACTTTTTTAAAAAAGTAATTTTTATAATATCATCATCAATATTTTATCAACATAGATTATAAACAAATTTCTACTATATAGAATATATTTATAGTTTTGTAATTATTTGAATTAAGACGATTATAATTAACATCGAAAATTTTAATTATATACTTATTAAGATTAATAAATGTTACGATATTGAATTTTAATTTGCATGGCAGTTAGAAAAAAATATAAAATTATTTTAAAAAAATATACTTTGAATTCATATTTGTGTTATGTTTTCTGAGTAACCTTAATTGAAGTTACGTTCTAATCTTCTTGTAGTTAAAAAGACATTGCGCCATTTGATAAAAATAACATTTTGGATTGTATCAATGGAAATTGACTGAATCATACAGTGTATTTATATTTTTATGATGAATCGTTTTGTACCGTATCCGTTGTTTATTATTGCGTAGACATTCATAGCAGCTCATCGAATATATTAGTTAAAAAACTAAGTGAAAATGACGTTATGCGCTGGATATAATTTTAACACTTCAATCTTTTTTTATAACTATTACGTGAATTTTCATTACCACAATATTTTAAAATATAAAATATAAATTTTTGTACTTTAAAGTTTATAATAATTACTATTTTGAAAATTAATATTTACAATTTTATTTGAAATGTATAAATGTTATAAATTTAATTACATTTTACAGGTGTTTTAAAATTTAATTTTATATAAAGAAATATATATACAAGACATATGTGATGTATAACATTGACTTATAAAACGTTGTGCTAAAGAGTTGCACATGTGCCCGGGTAGCTCAGTCGGTAGAGCATTGGACTTTTAATCCAAGGGTCCAGGGTTCAAGTCCCTGCTCGGGCGGTTGTTTTTTTATTTTTTATTACAAAATAATTCAGTAGAAAATATTTTAATATTTTTATACCATTGAATTTCATTTCTTTAATAAAATATTAAAATTATTTTTTTAAATCATATGTAATCTTAAAATAATTAATAATATAATTATTAATGTACCAACAATTTTAAAAAATATTTCATAATAGAAATTGTTATCAGGAGTTTGTGTACATATATATATATATATATATATATATATATATATATATATATATATATATATATATATATATATATATATATATATATATATATATATATATATATATATATATATATATATATATATAATAACATTTATGTCGACTATTAATTTATTTTTTAGTAGGGATTATACTCGTGCAGTTTTAATTTGGTAAAAAGTAATTGCGAAAGAATTAATTTGTTTATAAAAATATAATTATTTCAATATTATTGTATTTTACATATATTTTTTGTATAATTTATTAGTAAAATATGTTTAATAAATTAAATATATACAAAAAAATGACTGAATATGTAGCTTTTATAAAGTCATCTTTAAATAATTATTTTATTATTTTGTTTATAGATAGTAATGTCGGCTTGACACCGAGTTGATAAACGCGCAACTGTCGGGATGTCCGGGCAACATCCTTATCCGGGTCATGGTATACCGGGACCTCCACCAACACGTGGATGGTCACCGTTACCACCCGGTGCTACTCCTCCGCCTATGATGTTTCGTCCACCATCACCTTATACTTCATCACCACCACCAAGATTAATTGGTGCCGGTTCACCTATGAGTCCTATGTTCGGTTCTCGTTTACCTTATATGCCTTGTCCGAGACCTCGTTGGGCATCGCCACCACATGGATCACCATCACCAGGTCCACGACCATTTCGTCCTATGCCACACCGTCCGGTAAGTAAATACATATATTTTTAATTATATTTTATTATTATTGAAATCAATTGTTTATACATATTTTAAACACATACATACATATGCACACACACACACATTTATATATATATATATATATATATATATATATATATATATATATATATATATATATATAATTTTAGTATCAAAGAGCGTGTTGTTTGTTTCAATAAATATAAACAATATATGATCAGTTATTAAATGTTATTATTTTTTTTATTTCAACGGTTTTCGTTTTGAGGATATATTTTATTGATTTTTGAAAATAATCATTAACATTTTTTAATAAATGTTCAGAACACATATTTATTCTATATTCGTTTTGATTTGGTTGTCAGAATTTGTTCTTACCTATGACAGTTATGTACAAAATAGCGGTACGTTCATTTTTAACCTATATATATATATATATATATATATATATATATATATATATATATATATATATATATATTTATAATAAATAAAATAACTAAGTACGATTAATTTTATTCGTTTTTCTTTATAAACATGAAAAAGCACTTATATCACTTTTAGATTTTATATTTGAAGATGATAAAAAGAATAATCTGAATGTGGTCTTATTTTTGGTACAACCTAATGATACGTCAGTCAAATTTAAAACTTCTGACTTTCCTCCTCTTAATTTCGAAACTCATGGAGCAGCGGCGGTAAAAATAAATAAATGAATAATCTATAAATATTATTACTATATGCATTTTATTATAGCCTTGTGTAAACAAAGCTTTAAATTTACCGAAAAATATTCGAGATGTATTTTTTTCGTCAGTAGAAGAAAACTGTAATTGCGATGAAGATTTCCATGAAGATATGTTGTCATTAATAAATTGGTGTAAAAATGTAATGGAAATGTCTATTGGTATATATAAATATTATTATTTTCCAATTATTAAAACAAACGATTATTATACGTAGGATTGTTTAGTGAATGATTTTTTTGGAGAAAAATCATTTATTAAAAAACAACTATATTAAAAATATGTTAATTTTTAATCCATAAAAATAAATATTTTGTCGTTCAATGGCATTATTTATTATTATATTATTTGACTTTCTTAAAAACTCTTGCATATTTTTACTCAAATAGATTGATTTTAAATGTTTATAAGTAGATTATTTTTTATCTAACCTTTTAATCTCAAAATTAGTTTATGGTGCTGGAATGAGAATTAAAATTAAACATAAATCAGTAGTAGAATATAATTAAATACCATTTTTATTTTATTACTAAAAATATTTTAACAGGTTGGATTTCGACATTAAACGTAACATTATTGAAGGAAGATGAAATTTTTGGAGGAAACGATGACCCATTTAAAAATATATTACAAGATCAACATGATGAATATCATTTCGTTAGATTACCAAATACAAATCAAGTAAAAAATAATGATTCTAAAACTACTCTTAAACCGACTGAAAATAATTTTTGGGATTTATTAGAACCTATGCCTTCTGAACCAAGTATTATAGAAAAAAGTGAACCTACATCAGAATTTAATGATTTCGAATTAAAAGTCAATTTACCATTACTAAATTCTTATAGCTCGGTGACAAATAAACGTCATAAAATTCAGAAAAAGAGCATGGAAGAACCCGGAAGACCGTACTTATTAAAAAATATTGAAATCAATTTTGATTCGTTTCCTGCAAAGGAGCAAAAAAATCATTCAAAACATTTCAATAAAACTAACAGTCAACTTAAAGTAAAAGATTTAAATCATCATCGAATAAAAAGTAAAAATTTCAAAAAGAAATCTGATGATAAAGTAGAAATAAAATTTAATCCAGTACGAACGATTTCAAATAAAAGTGCTCATACAAATGAACGAAAGAAACGATTAACACGTCAAGAGTCAATACCAAATATGTTACCAAATATTTTTGATTTAATTAGAATTATGACTGAAATTCGAAAGTCTTTCTTTGATCAGTTTTTTGAATCAATAGGTATGAGTTTTTGCAAATAATTAAGTTTTTATTTTGAAATTATACAAACAATGGATTTTTTTCTTTTATTTAAACGTTTTATATAAATTTATTTTTCCTGTTAACAATTATCTAAAGTTGATGTTTGAATGTTATATATATATATATATATATATATATATATATATAAATGTGTGTGTGTGGGTGGGTGTTTGGTTGGTTGTGTGTGTGCGTATATGTAAGTATCTTTTTTGATACAAAAATTGACTGTAAAATATTTCTTCTTCTTTAATTAGTACCAACTAAAAACGAAAAATTCCACGAAGACAATGGCTACATAAATCTTTTCAATCCACTTCGAGAGCCAACTCTTCTCGAAATGGTCCGTAACACATTAAAAAATCTTAAAAACCAGTATCGCACTTCGTCTGGGTACCTTTTTGTGATTGTTGGTGGTAGTATGAATGATTTTTCAAATCCGAATTCCAGTATATCACAAAGTTTAAAATATGTAATCGAAAATACACGTAGAGATGACACATTAATTGTAGTTTCAAGCTTTTGTCCAAAAGAAATGAATGGAACATCAAAATCGACAGAAAAATATAAAAACGATACCGTTACTTATTTTGCTAAGGGTTTGTTATATTAAATATGTATATATATATATATATATATATATATATATATATATATATATATATATAATATACTATTATTTTATTTCCTTGTTAAGGGTCTCAAAGTAATTTATTATTGAATGCAACTGAAATTTCGGATATACCTAAATACATAGAAAAAGCTATACTGGAATTTACATATCAAGGCCAAAAGAACGAAAAGAAAAATATTTTACCAAGTTATCTACTCTCAAATGAATTCAACAACCATGTTCATAAAAGAGTAATTGGTGAACAAAATTGGATAGAGATCCATGAAAGGGATAATACGGCTACGAAAAAGAAAAATTAAAGTTATCTTTAAAAATACATGTACTTTAACAATATAAATTTCTACATGATAGACAACATGTGGTTAATTTTTATTATACAAACTTTCTTTATATCAATATTCTATTGATATGAAAAGAATATATGTATGTTATAAATATTTATTGACATATTCATTTTTATACAAATATGAAGGAAAATTTGAATAAAATGTTTATCAGTTAGTGTATTGTATTTTCTTTTGATTTTAATAAACGATGACTTATTTTTTACGTTATTATATAATTGTAAGAAATTTTCCAAGAAAAATTTTCATATAAAAATTATTGATGACAGAACTTTTATTATATATTTGTGTTACTTTCTAAAAATACATTATGATGCCGATTTGAATGGTATAAATGAATGGCAATTATTCAAGCACGTTTCACGTTTAAAATAAATCAGCCGATGGATAATTTTATTTCAAGTAGGAGTAATATCAATAGTTATTGAATGTACTTTTCTTACTGTGATAATGACTAATAACAATTTATTATTCCTATACTTATTTTCATATTGAACAAACCATTAGTACGAATATATGTATTATTTATTTTTATTGTTTTCAATGTATGAAAAGGGAAATATTTTCTGGTAAAATATTAAAAAAAATCAACTTGAATTGAATAAATATGTATTAAATTACCTCATTATTTTCTAGCTAATTCTGCTTCATAAATATATGTACAATTATATATATATATATATATATATATATATATATATATATACACAAAAATATTACCTCTAAAATATTTTACTTAACTTTCATGCAAACATATAAAATGACATGTTTGATAAAAAATGAATCATAATCGCCTATTCATACTTTATTTGAAATCACTATACATTTACAGCAATCTCCTGCACCTCCTATGATGTGCCCTTCTCCGGAATTTTATTTTTCCGGAATATCACCATACACCGAAGTACATCTTGGCCCTACCCTCCGCGAATACGAATATGTTGGCGTGCCTTTAGAACCCCCAGGGCCACGTCACATGGATGGAGAAGAACATCTTGATGGTTTGTCTACGGCTGACATCATTGCAAACCAATCACAAGACTATATCGATGAAAAATTAGCTGAATATCAAGCTACAATCCATCAACTTCAAGGTAAGATTTTATTTTTTATACTTTTATAAGATTATGTATTTTTATACGATGTATATTTTTTTCTCTATATTTAAAAACAATTTCTTTCTAATATATTTAAGTGATGATTATATTATTTTGTCACATTATCTGTAAAGTTTACATGTAATTCTTTTATTTCTGTTAAACTTTTATTTGAATTTATTGATTGGCTTCGGCCCAAAATTAGATATCGAGTTAAAATAATTTTAGATAATAGGTCACAAATTCTTTAAGTAAATATTGCGACTCTTATTAAAACACTTGTACATTTTCAATGTATAAGAAATATACACGCTTTTTAGAATAAATATGTATAATTTTTATAATGTTAAAGTTTGTTTAATATTTCCTAGTTAATAAATTAATTCGTTACACAAAAATTTCCGTTTTTCTTAATATATTTTTGTTACTTTTATGACATTTATCAAATGAAATAACATGTAATTTATACTTTTAATAAATACATACACACAGATATATATATATATATATATATATATATATATATATATATATATATATATATGACCCAGATTATTAAAAAATAAGTATTACTCGATAAATAGCGTATCTCATTAAAATATTACAACTTGTTCAGTCGAAAAAATATTTTAATTTTTTTATATGAGAATTGTAATTCTTTGAACGTTTTGCGTGGGTATTGATATATGAAGTTTGTATACTTAAATATATCAGATAAACAAAAATGATATATTTAGTTAAAATTCATTTATGTTTGCTATATTGGATGTTTAAAAATATTTCGAATAAAATTTTAATTATAAAAACTATCTAATATGCTTTAAAATTAAAAGATTTCTGAACTTATGTCATACTTTTTAAAAAATTAAAAAGAAGATAAAACAGTTAATTTCAATGTTACATATTTAATGTGTCCTATATTTGATTTATAATGATTTATATTTTCTTTTAGATTTGTTTTAAATATATATTTGATTTCATTTGATATATATTTATATATTGTCATTTTAATTTTATTTTTGATATTTACAATATTTATAAGAGAAATTAAAAATGTTAACATACTTTTAAATCTGTACTTACGCTTGAGATAGATTAAAAATGAAGATTATATTACTGTTTATGAAAGCATGCATAGTTTTTCATTTGAGTTATTTTTAAATTATAAATTTTCGTGTGCATTTTGGTACGCCTCCCCTTTTTATATCTGTATATGTTGAGCGAAGTTTAAAAAGTAAAGTAAAACGTATTGTGCAAAGATTATTAAGAAAGTATTTTTATATAAATCGGTTACATTTCATATATTTATATTAGTGTGTCATTTTTATTATTTGACGATTGTGTCATTTATAAAGAGACTGTTAAGACATTATCCTAAACATTTATTTAAAATTTTCTTTCAAAATGCACACGTATTCATTCCTCAATGATGATTTTACTGGTAAGATTCGACTGTGGGGAGACACTATTCATATTGATGTATAAAAATATATGCAAATCGATTAAAGAGACCGTGATGTCAGTAGTTAAGTCTATGTCGTCTAAGAAATCTATGTTTAAAATCTAGAGCGACCCATATAGACAGAATAAAAATAACGTTAGTGGGCTTGAAATATCTACTTTGCATTAGACGCGATTCACTTCGCAAGAATATTTTTCCTGGCACGGCGTATGGTTGAATAGACATTTTTTTGAAATCATATGAAACGTACGTAATCAAACGTGTAGTAAGTAACAATAATACACAAAAGAATTTCGCAGGTATTTGGACTATTGTACCTTGAAACGTACGTTATCATACAATGCAAAGCGTTTTGTTTGAAAAAAAATAAAACATTTCACAGGAACTTGAAACGATGAATTGTGTTCGAAACAGAGATATTTATTTGTTACAATTATACGAATGAAATGTATTCTCAGCGATATAATTTTCTTAGAATAATAAAAAATACAATTAAAAACATTGTTTAAATTAACATTTTGTGTTATTTGATTTAAAATGATTATTATTTTAGAACTACATATATATATATATATATATATATATATATATATATATATATATATATATATATATATATATATATATATATATAGGTAATCAAATGTGACGCCTAGATTTGTATTTTATTAAAAAGAAACTATACACATGTTTCCCTATATACCACCCTATACACATGTTTCTTTTTAATAAATATAAATCTAGACGTCACATTTGGATGACCCTATAGTTATTGGATTATTGATCATTAGATATTTTTAATTTTACGCTTTTTTCAAAATAAAGATTTATTTTAGAATTTAATTTATTTATATCACATATTCTCATCTACATACACCACACACACACACACACACACACATATATATATATATATATATATATATATATATATATATATATATATATATATATATATATATTAATAAAAAAATATTATTTTTAAAGTGAATTTAAAAAAAAGAATAATTGTGCTTAGTTAGAAAATTAATTAGTTAATAAAAACATTTTATTATATATTTCTTATCTTTTATAAAATACTATTAAATATTTTAAGAGTGTTCATCACCCTTTCATGCACGAATATTTTTTTCTATAGCAACATATAGAAACATAGTAATTATGAATGTTTGTCTGTACGTATGTTGTCTAGTATTTTAATTTTCACGGATATGTTCGTTGAATTAGAACCAATTATATAACGAGAAGTTGTAAAGTGTAATGTCGTGTGGGTTGAACCCGGTGATGGCATGAGAACAATTTTTCTTTATTGAACTGCTTGCCAACTGCCAGTTGCCATGAGCGTTAGCTAGCATTGCTTGTGGGCAGGATTCCTTACTGTATGCGACATAATCTAATTTGAGATTATCTTCATTTCATTACTAGATATCGTTAAAAAAAACATTAATTTTTATTAGATTGTATCGATAAAATAACATTTACTTTAATTTTCTTGGATATATCATTAAATTGTAAATGACAAATAATTAATGGTTATTATTTAAATGTATGTTAAGATGAAAATATATGATCAAAAAATGCATAAATTTTTGAAAGAATAAAAAATAAAAATGCATTACATATATATATAATAAACTAGATTTTATACAGAAATGTGTATTTTTATTTTTTATAATAAAATGCATAATTTAATAATATAATGAATAACTTGAAAAAATGAATTTGACAAAAAATGTGATTTATTCAATATTATTAAAACGTAGTTGTTTATAAATCGTCTTAATAATTTTAAAATTACTTGGAAATATGATTTGACTTAAGGTAAATGAATAATAAGTACTTATTTTGTACTTTATAAATTGTTATCTTTTTTGTATTTTTTAATTAAATTAATTTGTCAATTTTCTTAATTTAAAATAATAATAAAAAATACTAAGAATGCTTTCAGAAAAATATTTTCATTTCAAAGAGATTAGATAAAAATATTTTATGTGAACATAAAATGCTTATATTTAATGATATTTTTATAGAAAAATTATATGAAAAAGGAAGTAATAAACCTAAACTTTTATTACATATTTCTGGCATTTTTTTAACTATAAAATCGAAAGAAATTCTTTAATAAAATGCATAATTTCGTAGTTATTTTATCTACTTTTCAGTAACTTATTTTTTTATAATTTTTGTCAATGATCCTGTGCCAGATAGCTCATCTATATACTTTCAGTGATTTTAAAACACACCTACGTATGCTTACATGTCGTCACGTATGCTATCTTCATCTGACATCAAAATGTACACAGACGATTACAGGCAGCAATCGACACGATTTTGTTTACATTTCTCATATATTTTCATGTTTTCGTTTCGATTTCGGTTTATAAAATTCTGTTGCAACTGATTTCCCAACCATTGCGATAAAGTTTCTACTTTAGCGTTTGTTTAGTTGTCTATATATACTTAAATATACAATTTTAAAAATAATTTACATAAACATTTATATAAAAATTTACTTTTAAGTATATACACATGAATATACAGGAAAATGCATAGCCAATGAAAAAAATATAAGCTTTTCTTCGCATCTTTTCATAGATATATTTTTTTATATTAAACATGTGATTTCAATAAAATATCTTTATTTGATTAATATAATATAAATATATATTTAAATATTTTATTACATGGTTATTTTATATATATAAAGAGAGAGAGAGTTGAGGGAGGAAGGTAGAGAGAAGAAAATAAACGTGTATGCGTGTGTATCTCGATATCTGTATACATGAAAATTGTCTAGACAACAATATTATTCTAAATATAAATTAAGCATGTCTTTTTTTAGTGGTGCAGACCGATTTTAATGATTTTGTCTAGAGACCAATCTTATTGTGTCAGCTTTCGTTCCCTCATATTCCAGACTGAAATAATGACGAATCTTACACATTATGTACGTTAAAATACTGAATGTGCACGCTCGTTAACTACATCCTGTGCTTACATAGTTGAATCGAACGTGATTTAGATCAATTTTCAGCGATCACATTCTATTAAAAGTCACCGAAAATAAACAATAAATCCATTTATAAACTGTATCCGAAAGTGCATAAGATACGTTGAACTCGCGGCGATGAAAGTCACAATGCAAATTGTGTGTGCGGTGGTGGTAAAGCCGGTGTATTTTTATTCTCGCTGTCGACCAACTGTGAAAACTGTGCCTCGAGAATATATATTTTTTACGTATTTGAAGTCATGGTTATATTTAACTTTCTTGGAAGGAAAATAGAGAGAATTGCAAAAATGGATAACTGGAACGACAGTTTTTATGCAGTCACCCTTACAGATATTAAAATTGTTGTACAATTGAAGTTATTCTTAATATTTAATTTTAGGAGCAGTTATTATTTTTATCTTTGTAGTCAATTGTTTATAATTATTTAAATTTGTATTATAATTGAGTAATCTATTTATTACCATTTTTCTATCTTTCGTATTTATAAAAACAACACAATAAATTCGTATTACTAAATAACTTTTATTTATAATGATTTCTACTTTTAATTTTATAAGTTAGTAAAAATTTCAAAAAGACAATAAATACAAAAATAATTATTTTTTTTTTAAAAAAAAGAAAATATACTAACATGATATATATCTTGTATATAACAGCAGTAAAAAATAAAATTTCATTAGAAATTTATATCTACAATTAGAAATTTATAAAATAATGATAATAAAGTTTATATTCTTTAATATCAATGTAAGTGCTAAAATAAGCAAAATAAAAATTAATTATTTTTAGATAAAATACATATTTGTTATGCTATATATTATAAATTACTATACAATAAATTATTTTATGCCCAATTTATATTCCTTGTAAAAATTAACAATTTTATGAATTTATACATTCGATGATTCAATTTTATTTAAAAAAGTTTTATATTCAAAACAAAAAATTCCTATTATATATATATATATATATATATATATATATATATATATAAATCATTTAAAATTAGTATTTATAACGTATACGTTTTTATTTTTAACCACACCTTCATCTATTATATTTCTAAAAAAGTAACATTCACGATATTTTAACACACATTTACAAAAAGGCTATTAACCCATAATTTAAAATGATGAAAAATTATCCGATTTGACATTTGGCTGTGGTCCAAACACCTTAATTTCGGACTGAAATCGAAAAGTAATAATAGAGTTTTCTGGATCGATAATATATTCACTTAAGCGTATTGTGCCAAATTACAATTATATCTATTATTTTAAAATTGTTGCGCAATAGAAGTAATACATTTATTATATTTACTTTTTTTGTCTTTACTAAGTTTCTTTTAAATCTTTATATATATATATATATATATATATATATATATATATATATATATATTAATAACTGCGAATGTAAAAAATTCTTATTATATATTCTTAAATTCTAAATAATCGTACTTATATTCGAATGTTCAATTGCAACATATTTTAAAATGAAAAATAACATTTTGAATGAATGGATAAAAATTATTAGGTATGTACATACATTAATGTGTGAAAATACATAAAAACAGTAGAGTATAATAATATGAAATAAATAATAAACTTGTTAATAAATAGGATATAATACTAACATTTTAGCTTTGGAGTATATACCTGAAAATTTAAATGTTTGTAAATGATTTAACTGAGCCAATTCAAAACAATATTATTTTTTAAAATAAGCTTTTTGAAATATTATGATATAAAATATTTTGACAAAAATGTTTATTGTGTTTGATAATGATGAAAAACCACAAGACATAATTTATATAAAATCAGAAGTTATATTAATGTAGATAATTTAAACAGTTGCTAAAATCAGAAGTACGTTAAGCAAAATAACATTTCTTTTACCACACCTATATTTTATATATCCAAAATATCTGAAATATTTTAAGTAAATAAAATTTCAAATTATTTTTTCAATAATGTATCAACGTGATACTGATTTGAACTTGTCGGTATATTTTCTCTAAAAAAAAAACACATTGCTAAGTATTTGATAACAACAAAAATCTAATAATTACAATTAACCTCGGTTTTAACAAAATATACGGGCACACAAAAATATATTTCATTTTCGTAGTCCGCTAAATACAAAATTAGTAATCAAAAAACAAATCAGGAAATTTAAAACTTATCTATTAACTCATTAATTTGTGTATACACGTGCATGAAATCTTAACACATATTTAAATATAAGTAAACAATGAAAGTTTATTACTTTTGAATATGAATGAAGATTATATATATATATATATATATATATATATATATATATATATATATATATATATATAATTTCACTTGGTTCAATTATTTTTTACTTTTTTCAAAGTCATTAGAAGGTCATAAAAATATTGTAAATGTGAAATAACATTTATATGACATACGAAATTTTGTCTCATCCAATGAACACAAAATACAAATGTAAATAAATACATTGTTATATGTTTATATATATATATATATACATATATATATATATATATATATATATATATATGTGTGTGTGTGTGTGTGTGTATTTTAAGTTGAAAATGTTAAACTATATAAATAGTACATAAGATATTTGTCAACTTATTTCTTTTAAAAATTCATTTTATAGGGTCATCCAAATGTGACGCCTAGATTTATGTTTTATTAAAAAGAAACTATACACATGTTTCCCTATACACCATCTTATACACATATTTTTTTTAAAAAATAAAACACAAATCTAGGCGTCACATTTGGATGACCGTGTACAATGAAATTCAAAAAAAGTTTGAATACAATATTGCTAAGTTAAATATAACCTCGAATTACTCATTTAAATTTTCTTGTTATTGTTTTATGTGTTCTAATGTCATTTAATTTTGTTTTTTAGATTGTAGTTAAATTAACTGAAATTTGTTTTAAAATTATTTTTAATATTTTAATATAAATATAACTTGTGTATCAAAAGTTCAATATTTCGTATCTTGAATTAAATAATTTAACTAAAATAAATTCTTTATTAAACAAAAATAAAATTGATCAAGTCCAAAAAAATTTGTATATTTGTCATAAATTAGTAAATTAATGTGAACAATATATTTAATAAATCTATTACAAAATAAGCATACGTATACCAACAATAAATATTAATCATTGTGTATTGTGAATATTCAGAATGTAATAAATTTAATGAAACAACGTTTAAAACCATTATGTTTGAAATAATTTGAAAATAGTTTGTAGGAAAGAATTTCAAAATAATATTTCATTTTACATTATTGCCAATAATAATCACAAAAACGATTCCATCATGAAATATTTCTTTCATATAACACGATTATATATATATATATATATATATATATATATATATATATATATATATATATATATATATATATATTTACACTGAAACTAAACAAAATCTAAAATATTTGTATAAACATATGTATCGTGTGTATTCCCATAAAATATATCAAAATAACATTTATTCAGTTTAGAGAATTTTAATATAGCAAGATATGTATATTTTCATCGAATTCTAATTGATTTCTGATCATATTTTTTCAATTTATGTGAATTTTTCGTTGATAATTTATTTTTATCATAAAGTATTACGATAAAAACATATTCTGTTAGAAACTACATAAACATATAAATATAAACAAGTACAAAAATAATGCCATTATATTATGTAAGTGAAGTTATTTACATCTGCTAATATATATTTTTAAATTTTTCGCTGTACTATTTTTACTTGAAAGATTCTCTTGTTTGTGTCATGATCAAAAATGATGAAAATTTATAATGATGTGTAAGGAAAATCGTAGTACTTTTCAAATTTACGTCACATAAACTCTACATATAAAAATATACGTAATTAATAAGTAATTAACAATATTTTAAACGCCACGTGTCATGTAAAATATATAAATACGTATACTATTATAAAAAGGATTTTAAAATACATTCCAATTGTCATGGTAGAAGCCAAAAAACAATTAGAGCAATCGAAACACAACACTAGTCTAGGAAAGATTTGCACAGGTGTTAAGTGCTGATGATATGTGTTCGAATGGTTTAAATATATAAGATTCAGTCACCGAATAATTGATTTTGATTTGTAAAAGAATATAATTGATTATTATCTCATTATTCATTCAATACTGCAATTCATGTTGATGAATATCTAGTAAATGTTTATTAGTATTTTTTACAATTATGTGTGTGTGTGTGTATATATATATATACATGTAAAATTTGAAAAAAAAGTTAAATTGTCGAGTATAAATAATTGTAAATGTTTACTATTATTTGTTTTATCTAAGTTGATTTTAAACATCTGCAAAAAATACCTGGTTATAAAAATAAATATGTGTCGACCTTGAAAAATAATTAAAAAATAAAATGTTATGTTAAAAAACAATAATTATCATTTTATGTATACATACAAATATTTATGAAATGAAAAATAACTATTCAATATTACTATAATCGACTGTATATTTCTTTTCTCATATTTTTAATCAATATGAGTAGCAATCACTTTTATTATTTTTCTATATTAAAGTAATTGATATAAAAAAAACGTTTATAATTCTCAATCAGAAACGATTTTAAGTTAATACAATTTTATATGTTTTTTATAAAGCATTTCAATAGAATTATTTTTAGTAATTTCACAATTAGGAAGAATAAATTACTGCAATATATTTTTTGTTGAAAAAGAATTTATAAAGGTAAAAATTCATTAATTATAGACATTTAACACGCTGGAGCTTGAAAAATTAAAAGTAGTCCAGATAGCTTCTTTTGAGTTCTAAAAATTTTTATATATAAAAAATAAGATTTCTCATGTCTAAAAACGAATATTTATTTTTCAATTCATATATGTATATATATATATATATATATATATATATATATATGCATAAAAAAAATATAAATATTGAATAATATTTATTTAGTTAGATGTTGAGGTGACATTTGTGCGTATTTTATTTAAATAAACATTTCTAATGCAAATTTATCTAATCTGTCATGGACAAATATTAAAATCATTACTGATAATGTAGAAAAAATATAGTATACTTACATATTATTCACCTTTACATTCTAATATACGTTTGACT
The DNA here is from genome assembly GCA_029203775.1 of Neoneuromus ignobilis. Lineage (NCBI taxonomy): Eukaryota > Metazoa > Arthropoda > Insecta > Megaloptera > Corydalidae > Neoneuromus > Neoneuromus ignobilis. Next base: position 14,647,508 of record CP092090.1, read on the forward strand.
AATTTTTTAAATTTGCATATAATTCTGTTGAAAATGACATCACTTCATTTGGTGAAAAAGTTGTAACTTATTTTATAAATAGTTAATTTATATGCTCATGTGTTATCTAAAAATAACTATGGTCTAGTTAAATTTATCACCAGTCAAAATTTAAAATGATAATAGACGAATAAATATCATATATAATGAATCGGACAAAGATAAATAATATTTTCCGGGCTAAATTTATTTGCATGTATTTTTGTCAATGTTAAACAACAACAGACATTTAACGGATAGATTCTTTTTTGCTTCATTATTTGAAAATTTTCACCGCGATTCTAAAATTAATGTTAGACATATGTTTTGATTGTTTTTTTGGAAAAAATATCACATTATTTACTGATAACATGACATCGACTGTAACTGTATTATAAAGGTGTTAAAAAGCGGGTTAATGCGCTTATTTCTGATAGCAACAACGGTTAATGGAAAACTGACAGATTTATTCAAACAGAAATAGAGTACATACGAAGACAGTTACATCTTTTTTCTAAAAAAAATATTATCAGTCGTCTCCCACATAAAAAGTATTGTATAAAGTAAGATCGTATTGATATTTTTGCTCTAAATCGTGGGTGTTGTGAACCAAGACTTGTTTATACAAACAAAAATACCAGGGTTGATCATTTAAAAAAAATGTTTTATTCCATTTAAGTTCTTATAGGTATTGATGTTTTTCTTGTGTATGTTAATTTTGTTCTTTAAAAATAAACGATTCTTTGTTTATTATTTTAACAATTTCTCTAAATGACATTAAATGCACTGTAAGTTAAATTCTTTTACAAAATAAACAAACTGATATTTTTTTTAGAAAAAAAAAACAGTTACAAAAAATCTGCAGTAAAGTGAAATATTTTCAAATATATATGTATAAAAAATACTTACATTTTAAACAATTCCAACTGTTTCAAAAATATAAAAACTCTTGCAAAATTCACATATGTACTTATATAAAGTCGTTGTCTTGTTGTTTACTGTTAAGTTAAAAAAGTACATTAACAACTATTGAAACATATGAAAAGTTTATGTAAATTAAATAGATGTATATATATCGCATACATATATACTTATAGTAAGTGTTTATTTCTTTTAGTTTCAGTATATATATACATTATTTAAATTTTTGTATAAACGTAAATATATATTCAAGAATAAAAATAAATTAAATTCGTTGTATTGATGAGTGATTGTACAATGAAGACCAAACTTTCATTTAATGTTATACATCTTTTAGGCATATTTTTTAAACCTGTAAATAAAAAATATTATATTTTACATATATTTTCGTCGATACTATTATTTTGTCCACACCTAGATTATATTTACGTCTAGTATTTGAAATTGGCAATGACATCCCTGTTGTTGCGTGGGTTCACCTTGATAAATACGATTGAACACTTCATGCAAATTAAAAACATTATGCTATTCGCATTTTTCGAATTTAATGACATCATAATATAATAACGATATATTTGACTAATTATCTCGTATGTTATGCAATCTAATATTTCAGAATTTAAGTAATATTCAATTATTTTGAATATATAATTAGTTATAAATTGTACTTAATTATAATGGTTATTTAAAATACTACAGACATTATACACGAATGCATGTATCCTTAGGTATTTTTATTTGTGCATGTAATAATTCCAATATATTTTAAATATTCATTAAATAATTACAGAGGAATATTTTTTTAAAAGGAAAATCTATACATAGATTGTTTTCACTAACAATATATGTAAGTACTTTGAAATAAGTTTAATTTTAAGAATTAATTAATATCTTTTAAATTATTTTTTATATAACAAGATTTTTTAACATTTTTTAAATAAAATAAAAATATTCTGATGGAACCGAATTTTATAATGAAGTTTCATTTGATTTATCTTTGCACACTTTTAATATAAATTTCTCTTATAATTTAATGAAATTCACAATTATTCGAATACATTAGTATAGATCAGTTTGTTTCATACAAATAACAACACATTAATAAAGTATTTAATTTTTTATACCCATAAGTATTGAATTTCCTGATATGAAAAGGTTCATATAAGGTCCTGATTATGAAATATTTTTTTAAAAAATGAATGATGAGTGTTCTTACATATATACATTTTCTTCCGTGTATATAAAGTGATTAATAATAAAAATTGAAAATATATATTTAAAAATAAAATATAAATAGACATTTCAAATTAAGAAAAAAAATTTAACACATGTTTGTTATATTGAACTATTTTTTATTAAAAATAATATAACTAATATATAAATTAAATATTCTAAACGATTAATTTACATATATTTAAAACGATTAAATCATTTTAATTTCTCAGAAATTAAAATTATGTATAAAGTATTAATATCTGAAAGTAACAAATGTCAGTTGTTCGGTCTATTTTAGAAGGACATTTTTAGTAATTTACTATGCAAATCTTTTCCAACAAATATTTTAAAAGTATGTAATAATGAATGTAAATTGTATGTATATATATATATATATATATATATATATATATGTATATACAAATGTTATAATAAAAAATTAGAAATTAATAATAAATGAACTAAAAATAAAGACATATTATTAATTAAATTTGAGACTTAATTGAAATGTTAAATTATAAAACGATTTAAAAAACGTATTTATTTTATGTTAAATAAAAGCAAACATTATTATATGCCATCAAAAAAAAATTCATTTTATAACATTTATAGTTTGAACATCTTGAAAAAGAAAGTAAGTAATATTATTTGCTTTTGAGATGTTAATGCAGTTACCATTATTTAAATAACTGCACAAACTAGTTTATGATTTCATACACGTTCTGGTTATCAACTTTCTCTTATTTTTAAATACCATTTTAGTTTTTTTATTAGAGCAGTTATTAGTGAATAAATGCATTATAAAATGTATATATATATATATATATATATATATATATATATATATAATAGTATTTAACAAATATCATGTGTGTTTTTATTTTTCTATACAGGTTCTGTATAAATATATTTTTAAAAAAATTAAAAATGAAATAAATTCATTATATATTTTAGTACTGAGGCAAATTTGCTTTAACACAAATAAATGATTACTTCAATACTACAAGATATTATAATGTTTATAATCACTTATTGTTCACTTTATTTGTTTAAAAGCTGATGCGCTTTTCGATGGTCACTCTCTCATCATCAAAGCGCTGTATTATAAAATCTAGAATAATTATAGTAGATTTTGTAATATAGTACTCTGATAATGATGGTATGGTCATCGCAACACAACTTTTAAAAAAATAAAATGGACAATAAGAGATTATTGGACATTTTATAATATCTTGTGGTATTTAGATGCTAATTCATTTGCATTTGGGAATAAATATTAAATAATTGTTTGGGATATAAAAGATATGTATTTTTGTCAACTAATAAAATAGAAAGAAATTTAAATAATTAGAAAATACTATTAAATATTTTATAATATAATTGTTTTCAACAAAAATTTTATTAATAGAATTTAAATATTTAATATAAATAAAGTATACTTCGTGTTTTTATGTTCATTGATTCAGAATATTATATAATTTTATTTGATATATAAATAAATATAAATATAAATCAAATTATTAATTCCATTTACGTACTCTACTATAGATTATAATGAAAGATTGAAAATTTAATAAATAATTCAAATTTTATTTGATGACAATTCTGCTATTTCAAATATTTAATAAATTATCTATATTATACAGATTATATAAAACGATTGTAAAAAAAACAAACAAACAGAAAGCTCTATTAATTTTCAAACAGATATATTGTATAATTACAATATGTAATGTATAAAAAAATAAATATTTAAAGGTAAATTATAAATAAAGTAATAAATATTTTTTAAGTTAAAATAACAGAAAAGGGAAACGAGCTCCAGAATTAGTATTAAAAAAAACTATAAGCCCAGCAAGTTGCATGTAAAAATGTAATAATAATATCTTTAGATCTAAACGATATTAAATGTATATGACATCTATTGAAGGAACGTAAAACGAGACAACACAACAGACGTTTTAAAAATATTTTCATATGCATATTTATGTCTGGATATATATATATGTATAATAAAAAAATATTTTATGGAAGTAAACAGATATATAAATGTATGTTATTTCCCTCTATCACACAAACATACACACACACACACACACACACATATATATATATATATATATATATATATATATAATTGAAAAATGTATCTTTGAATTATTCATAAGCTCTTTTAACTTTAGAAAACAGTAAATTACGAACAAAATTACTTTACAGGTGATATCCGAGTTTTAATCAGAGTTATTCAAATATTGTTTTTTATTAACTTTTATCCGATACCGAAATTTTATATTATTAAAAAAATATTTATTTAAAAAAATCGATTAAAAAAATTTAATTCGTAATGATATTTCTGTAAAACTTTTTTGAAATGAAATATATTGATATTATTTTAATTGTACCTTTAAAGTTGTAATTTTTAACATTTATTGGTTAAGTAGCTATTAAAGAAATGAATGAAGTTTTTAAGCTTTATTTAAAATTATTGCAAATATAGACTATGACTATTACATAAAATAAATATAAGTTAATTTCCAATAGTTTTCTAAGAAACATTTAAATCTTTTCAAGTGTCTGTAAAAATGAGAAAACTGGCTAGCTTGTAAATATAAATTAATGAAATTAAAATCGTTTTGTTTTAAAATTGATATTATAGGAAGATAATTCCACTTGTTATTAAGATTCTTTTGCATGTTATACATTTTTTAGATAGAAATTTCCGGCCACAAACTTTTTTAATCATTTTATCTTTTTATGAACAAACCAACATTCCTTGTAAACTCACTCTATTATATATTTATTTTTTTACAAAAATTATAAATATTTTAATGAAAACTAACCCATTAAACTCTACCATTTTCGATATAATATTCTATAATTCATAATTAAAAACGATTACTATAGACTACTGTTAATATACAGGAATACAATGCATCAAATAAAATATGATGTTTTTGATCCAAATTTCCAAGATTTATTTAATCTATATAAACTTAAACTAATCATTATAATTAATGAAATAAATACCCTAAAGATATAAAATTTTAAAATTAAAATTATTCTATAATGACTTTTCTTGTATTTTTATTACAACTATGAATTATAACAACTATAATATTAAAAAATTCATGACGAAAGTAACTTTTTATTTTTGATCATTTTTTGCAATTCGTTTATTATATAATTGACAGTGTTGTAATTATTTCATACAAAGACACCATTCTACAATTACATTTTCAATTAATTAATTAAATGGGCGTAAAACCTACTTGGAATTATAAATTAATTTCGACTACAACCGATATTAAGTTTCAAAAATATTCATTAAGCTTTGCTGACAATCATTATGTCAATTTTGAATCTATTATAATATAGTTATTACAACTTATTCCTTTATCACACTTTTGCGTGCTTGATTCAGCAATGTATTCAATTTGTAATAAACTTTCCGTATAACGAAGTAAACTTTTCAATTTAATTTTAACCGGCTTTTTCCTATACATATTTGATTTAATTATACATGAATATTCTAATGAAAATTTTATTAAACATGTACATTCATTACAAACATATTTATTATATATGTCAAAAATTAACATCAAAATAACAATCGTTTATGATATATACATATATTTAAGAGATTAACAATTTTAAGATCATTACAATATATATATATATATATATATATATATATATATATATATATTTGTTTAAAAAATAACATTAAAATATGTAATAATTTTTAGTAGAATAAATCATTATATTATATAGATATTAATTTTTAAAATAACAAAAATTTTAAAATGAAAAACTGTTTTAGCATCAAAAATGGATAACTATAAGAAAAATATAAGAAATAAAAAATAATTAAACAAAATATTAATTAATTTAATGCTTAATGAATTATATATAAATATTTAAAAAAATATTTTTTCTTGACAATTATCAATATATATCAATTATCAATATATCAACTTAAAATAAGTTTGATATTTTTTTATATATATTTGATCACTTTTTAATTTAATTTTTAATCAAAAAATTAATTATGTGTGTATTTGATTAATGTTTTTATACATATATTTTGATTAAAATTACTAATTGATTTTTTTAGAAAAATATACTTTTATAATAAATATCATTTCCATACTAAAAAAATTAAATTAAATGAAACCAATTTCATTCTATGTTCGTTTTGTAAATTCATATTGTCAAGTTTGTTTAAATTACACGTTTGTAAATCAAAATTCTGATACAGTTGCATTGATTAAACGGAACATAAAGTGTAATTCCTGTAATGAATGCTTATCAAAATTTCCTATCGAATTACACAAACAATTTATAAATTAAAGTATTTCGTTCTGCTAACATCACAGGAATAATTACCTTGTTTGTCGGCGAATCGCTCGTCATTTGCCAGAGGTGTGGGTGGAGATTGAAATAGTTGTTTGAGAACAAAATATATTGCATCATATGAAGATTATATGCATGTGCAGACACTGTACACGATAATATCTGCTGCAATAATCAATTCGTGTCCATTTTAATGGCTACAATAAATGCATTTTTGTCGTGATTAGCTTTAAGCTACAACTTGTATGCCAAAGATCGTCGATTTATTCTTACAACATTTGTTATGAATTTAAAGTAGATCTAAATATAAAATAATACTTTGTATAAATATAAATATTACTTTGTATAAACAAATAACACTAATATTTTATTGTATTTATAGAAATGTAAGAATATTTATATAAAAAATCAGTCGAAATTATTTAATTGATTAAATAAACGATTTTGTCTACAAGTAATAAATAGTTTTATAAAAATATTGAACAGAATATTTTTAATTAATACTTATTTTATAAATATGCATTATTAAATGTTGAATTAAAAAATTCAAAATAAATTTAGAAATCAAAAAGATATATTCACTAACCTAGTGTTACTAATTGCACAAATGTCATCACTTTATTCGACATTCGTGCCAATTTATTAATACGTGTATTACTTAACAAAAAACGTAATTGAAGTATAATATTTTCCACTTAAAAATATTAACTATTAGTAAAATGTAATATTTTTTCTGAAATATTTGTATGTGTCTATGGAAACAAAAATAGAATAGTAAATGTCATATAGGTATTTATCTATGTATATGAGTATTAGGTGATGGAAAGTTTTTTCGATATTACTCAGTCAGGTAAAATGTTCAGCCTAACACCCTTATTAAATTTTAGTGTATTGTGTTATGATGAATAAGTGATAATAAAATATTTACATTTCTTACTTTAAAAAATATACAATAATGTAACCTTTGCACAGTGACATCTGAAGGAGTGTGTTTTTAATTCATAATATACAATTTTAAAAAGGATCTTAACTAGAACACAACGTAAAAAAGGATCTTAAATTACACATCATTTATATAAACTCAATCTGTCATCTTTGACTTACCATTTATTCTGATCTTCATTAAATTATATTAATGAGGAAAAATGTATCGAGGACATTTCTGCATTTAAACTAATATCCTTTTATGAAAATGAAAATAAACTGTGTAAAAGATGGAATAATAAAAACAAAAATAATGGAAATTATATAATCGATTGAATAGAAAAAATATTTTTATTTCATACATTAAGACCGAAAATATTCCATATATAATATTTAAAAAATATATTAAAATGTAAAAATATTTATTATAAAACTGTTTCGACTACTTTTTTGTTCTGTTATAATAAAATCAATCATTTTAATTTTCAAGTTTAAAAAAAAATATTTTCAATATAAACAGAAATTGATTAAATTATTAGAAGTGAATTAAATATCATTCAATTGATTTTATTGCTTGTATCAATTGTACGTTGACCCACATCATACATCATTTTTATTACAACGAATCAATATATTACGAAAGAATATAATATTTATATATTTTTATTTTTGATTTAATTTTTTTCTTTATTTTACAGGTGAGTGAAAAACAGAATTTAACACGATTACGTAAGTCTTCTATTTTTTATTTATTTTAATCCACTAATTAAACTTTTTAAATCTAAAAATATAAAATAAATTTATGTAAACTATTATGTAACATGTTTCAACAAATTTCAATATTTTATTGCGTTGTAAAATTGTAAATAACTAACAGAAAATAATTTGAATATTTTTACAAAGTTTTCGGTTTTATGTCGTATGTAAAACCTCAGTAGCTTTTGATAGTAAATTAACTTTAAGTCACGCTTAATCGAATACTCACATAGACGAGAACATTTTAATCCATCCAGATTTAACTATACTCAAATTAGAACTCTAATTTCATGGATAAGTGAAAAAAAGTCATGTGGAAATATTACTGATATATATTAGTTATTATTAACTTTACAAAGTATATAAAAGTATTTTTCTTTAATTTTTTTTTTTAAATATTTATAGTAAATATTTTAGAATATTAAATGTGTAATTATTATAATTTGCATAAATGTAATTTCAAATCTTTTTCGACAGTACTTTTGAAGCAATCAAAAAGAAATGACAAAATATTAATTTTCTTTTTTTTCTGAAATTTTAAATAATTTCTCTTAAAAATTCAAAATATCTTCTAGTTTAATTATTCTAGGTACTCACTTGAATAACTTTGGAAAGTACTTGTCGTTTAATACGAGACACATGTCCTTAAATTCGACAATAAATACTTTGGGAATGAATAGATAACATTGAATGAATACACTGATTTAAGTAGTAATGAATATTCAAAATTGAAACAAGGAAACGTAAAATACTGAATATTTTTTAATACAAACATTTGAATGTAAACATAATACTAACCATAAAGTTCAAGTACTCTACTTATATTCTGAAAATGACTGTTGTTTACGCTTATAAAGAATATTTTCATTTATTATTTTAATTATCTATTATATTAAATATTTATACTTCTTATATATATATATATATATATATATATATATATATATATATATATATATATATATATATAATCAGTAAAGGAAGTCTTTATCTTTTACTGCTGAATAAAGGGAAAACTTTTGACTTCAGCGATCCAATGCTTTTTCTTTGGCTGAAAGTGAAACTCGAACACATACATGCTTTAATATAAAATATAATAAAATATGCTCCGTTTTACAGAAAAAAATAATAATATATTTTTTTAATGAACTGTTTTTATGTTTTATTCAAATGATGTGAAAACTTAATTAAAATTGACACAAAATAAATAAAAAAATATAAATGAAAATTGTCATCCGAATTAACCTCAAAGCGAACTCAGACACTTGTATTTTTTAGCATTTATCTAATTACGTAATGATTATATAATATAATTTAGTATTTGGTTTTTCGACCTTCATTTTCTAGCACTGTGGCTAACTTATTGGGTACTGATGAAACTAATTTTTGATAGTAATCTGTGAAATATATATATATATATATATATATATATATATATATATATATATAATATATATATATATATATATATATATATATATATATATATATATATATATATATATATATATATATATATATATACTTGTGTGTGTATGTATATACAAAGATATGATAAAGGTGTTTTTAGGTTGGATTGAACTTTCAATAGGGATTCAATTAAAATTCTATTACGCTTAAAGAACACCTATATACGAGGGCCGTTTGATAAGTCCGTGTAATTTCCGAAAGATGGCACCACTGGTGCATATCGAGGTTATTTTTAATTAGTAGCACCTTTTGGAAGAACACACATCAAGTTTCAGCCATATCGGTCTATTCCTTTGTGTTTGACAATCGTTGGAATCAAGGAAATCGAGTGATTGTCAAATAATGGACGAAAAAGAATTTCGCGTGTTGATTAAACACTACTTCATTAAAGGCAGAACGCCTCAGGAGACTAAACAGAAGCTTGATAAACATTATGGTGACTCTGCACCTTCGATTAGTGCGGTTTATAAGTGGTTTCAAAATTTTCGGAGTGGCCATATGAGCACAAGAGACGCTGAACGTTCTGGACGCCCTGTTGAGGTCACCACTCCAGAAATCATTGATAAAATCCATGATATGGTGATGGATGACAGAAGAGTGAAAGTGCGTGAGATTACTAGTGCTGTAGACATCTCGTGTGAACGGGTACATAATATTTTGCACCAACATTTGGACATGAAAAAGCTATCCGCCAGGTGGGTGCCGCGATCGACCAAAAACGAGATGGTGTGAAGTGTTGCAAGAACGGTCTGCAGCTGTTTCAGCAAAATCCGCAGGACTTTAAGTGTCGTTTCATCACTGTATATGAAACATGGATACATCACTACACTCCTGAGACCAAAGAGCAGTCTAAACAATGGGTTATCAAGGGGGAATCTGCTTCGAAATAGGCGAAGACAATTCCTTCGGCCAGGAAGGTTATGGCGACTGTCTTTTGGGATTCGCAAGGAATAATCTTTATCGACTATTTGGAAAAGGGTAAAACCATTACAGGTGCATATTATTCATTATTATTGGATCGTTTGAAAACCGAGTTGCAAGAAAAACGTCCCCGATTAGCCCACAAAAAAGTCCTCTTTCATTACGACAACGCACCAGCTCACACCTCAGCAGTTGTGGCCGCAAAACTAATGGAAATAGGGTTCCAAATCGTTTCACATCCCCCCTATTCTCCAGACTTGGCTCCATCGGACTATTATTTGTTCCCTAATATGAAGAAATGGCTCGCGGGAAAAAGATTTTATTCGAACGAGGAGGTGATTGCAGGAACGAATGACTATTTTACAGACTTGGACAAATCCTATTATTCGGAAGGGATCAACAAACGAGAGCAGCGTTGGATGACGTGTATAAGCCTAAAAGGAGACTATGTTGAAAAATAGAAACGATTTATTCAAAAAAATGAAGCAGTTTTTATTTTTACACGAACTTATTAAACAGCCTCGTATATATATATATATATATATATATATATATATATATATATATATATATATATATATATATTCAATTTATGCATATATGTCCGAATATTTTTTCAACGTTTGTACCGTGATGGTCATGTGTAAATTATTCTTTTTGAACATTGTAGTCGACTTGGCAAAAACTACATTGAATCATCGCACAACCGTCGTTACAATGCATTACTTACAATTTGAATCCTATTAATATGCATTGAATGTGTTGTTATTGTTACGTTTCGCGGTCGACAGCGGTTCGGTTCTATACGCTTAGACAAGGCTAAATACACAGGTGGGCGCCTGAAAATGAGAGTGAGAAAGTGCGATGCTAAGTGTTGTGTTTATACTCAATTCAAAGACAAAACAATGTTGTATATTAATGCATATCTTATGTAATATCCGTATTTTCGATCATTTTGTATCATAAAATCTATAAATTTGTTTGATCTAGAATCATAAATGAAAGTAGTTTAATCTAAAATCACTTAAAACACTATTTTATCAAATTGCTAACGCTATTTTTTATCAAATAAGTTTTTCAAATTATGAATATTTTCATTTATAACATTATTTCTTATATATATATATATATATATATATATATATATATAAAATTTATCATACATTTTCCTTAAATTTTATTAAGATGAAGGAGTTTTATTGAATTTAAAAAATAATATTTTTATTATGCATATTTTGAACAATAATACAATTTCTTATTTGTAAAAAAAACAATAATAAATCATTAAATATTTTAAAGCTTAATGGTTTTGTTGCAAATGCTATGATAAGTAATCTTTAAGCATTAATTAAAATAGAACCTTTTGAACGAATAAAATTGTTATTTTATTTCTTATAAAAATATTAAATTAAAAAAGTCATTTATAGATTTATAATGTGTTACGATTTAATTAAACACTAATCAAAAATTTAATTAAAGATTAATTAACATGTATGTTATATTATAGTCATTGATAATTAAATTAATATCGCATTCCAAAAATATTATTTTCTTTTATATAAATTTCTTTTATATATTATTCTTAATATAAATTTGTTAGTGTGTTTTTGAAAACATATAACAAATAACATTCTACAAACGTTTCAATAACACGATTATTTTTTTTGAAAATTAAATATTGAATTATATTAAGTTATTACTATTATTGAATTATATTAAGTTATTATTTAATAATTTATCGAAGTTTGTCCTAAATCTAAAATTAATGTTTCATAAATGTTCTTATAGATAACTACATGCAGATAGAGTGTTCTAAAAATACATTGTGTTACTAATATCACTGTGCTTTCTGGTTGAATGCAATGAAAGTAAATTTACAATCTATTCTAAACAACTATGTCGGAGTGTTTCTGATGTTTTATTTTTCGTTCATGATACAACTCTAACGTAATGTGCAAAACCTGCAAACGAATACCCGACGCAACAACAGTTTATGTCTGCCGCCAAGCCGGCATATTATGCCATACCGGGTTAACGTCATCGCCTATTATAAACATCGGTGTCAAGGCTACCACATCGTTAGTGTTTCGTCGCAACGCCTAGTAAAAAATGGCCCTTTATTTTACTGTTCTGTATGTTTTTTTCGACTTTTTTTATGAAGCCATTATCGACTAGCTTATCTTTCGGACAATTCGCACGAACATATCGTAAACTTACAATCATTTTCGTTCTTGTTACATTTTTTAGATCCGTTTTTTACATACATGCATGTGTATATCTTTTTTTTCATACTCGTCTTCGCATATTTTTTGTTTAGACTGGGACGACCTTCACCTAGAATGCAAAGAATTGAATAGTCTAATTAAAATTACATTTTAAAATTGCACTCTAATTATAAAATATATATTTAATACAAGTAATATGATTTGTTGTTCGTTATTTTTCAAATCTAATTAAATAATTATCACTTAAATAAACATGTATATATATATATATATATATATATATATATATATATATATATATATATATATATATACATATATGTATGGATGTATATTGTATTGTATAAATGAATTTCATTGAAACATTTTCAAACGATATTTTATATTTGGGTATCAACGAAAAATAATACTACGAACTTACTTTTTAATGCAACAAGCGTGCAAATTTCTCTCTTTTTGTATTACATATGGCTACACTATAAAACGATGACATCATATTTATTTTAACAAACTCACATAAACGGCATGTTATGACGAATATTTTAATAAAAAATATTTTTTTATTAAATAATAAAAAATGTATGACGTACCTTTATTCACATAAAAATTATGATTTCATTTTGATAGGTTCATTTTATTCGTATAGAAAATATACATACATACATGGATATATATATATATATATATATATATATATATATATATATATATATATATATAATTAAACATTTATCGCCTTTATTTATCTAACAATAGACAATTATTTTTAATATTAAATTTAGACATTTATGAATGTTTGCAATTTATAATTCATTTGTTGGTAATATATGTATATACTGTCATTTTATACGTTTAATAAACTATGAATGCAAGAATTTATGAATGAACAAATTTGTATCAAGTTATTAACAAATGTCTGTTTATTTTATTCGTAGACTGAAAATAAAAATGCATTGTATATGTATAATTTATATAAATCAATTCAAGTAGGTGTGTGTAGTAAATATTTTTAATTTCAATTTATACAATGTCTACAAAAATATTTTTAAGTATTTTAAAGATTCATATCTTAAAGAAAACATTAAATGTTTGTAATGCAATCTTCTATTAAAATATTAAAAACTTAAACAAACCGACTACCAGACCTTCAAATGTCTACTGTAAATAAATTATAATATAAACTTGACTGCAATTTAGCGATAATGTAAAAAAATAAATAAATAATTACTCAAGTAAATGCTGATTATTTTATATTTACATTGATACGTTTTTTTTACCTTTTCCATTTTATTGCATCTGAATCAGCGTAAGCATATTAAATAATAAAATGCTAAATCTATTATTTAGTTATTAAAAAAATAGCAGGTGCAAATTATATCATGCATAAATATAACTCATTTAGTTATTATCTCCATACTTTAAATACGTTCAAAAAAGTTTTTAACAATAAAAATATTGTTTCATTTTCATAATTTCAAAATGAATGAAAAATAACTAGTAAATTATAAGCAAAAATATAAACATTAAGATTCATATTTTTAGGTATATTAATTCTGTATATATATATATATATATATATATATATATATACATAAATTATAAAGTTTATGTAGCATTAAATGAACTAAATTATTTTGTATACTTTATATATACATATGTATATAACAATTACAATTATGACTTACTTTAATACATTTTATGATATTTTTTACATGTTCATTATTGTTGATTGTTTATACGGCCTATATATGTATAATAAACTATTAACTAGACACTATAATTACTACTATTATTAAATGTAAAATTATTATACTTATTAAACATTTAGCAAGGTTACTTCAAGTTCATAGAATGTTCATTTTAGGTCTTAAAGAAAATAAATTAGATATTTGAAAAAAAATGATCATTTTTAACATTTAACAAATGTTTTATCTATATATTTACGCAATGGCTGTGTTTTAAACCATTTATGTAGAATTAATGAATAAATCTTCTGTTTTTTAATTTATAAATTAAAGGCACATGAAATATGATAAATTGGTAATAGTTATGGTTTTATGAAAAACACTCTTTATATAAAATGTTGATACTTATTTCTAATTATTATTATCCATTTTCACATTTAATTATTAATCACATAATTTTATTCATTTGAATATAAAAAAGTTTATTTTTTCTATATTTGAAATAATTATCATTATCGAGTTCATATATGGCATTTATACACAGAGTTAATTGTATTAAATTTTATTGAAATCACGAATATATCCTTCATTGGTTTATAATAAGAAGTTATGTTATTATGTTGTTATTTATGTATAATAAGTTAATTGAATACTTCAAGGAATTTTTATTATTATCTTACTCATTTATATAAGTACATAAATATCTACTTTTTTCAATTAAATTATTGAAATATAATGAATTTTAATAAGCATTTTAAATTATATAAAATACATAAATATGTTTTATTTCCCTTATATATATATATATATATATGTCAGTATATATATATATATATATATATATATATATATATACATATATATATAGAGAGAGAGAGAGAGAGAGAGAGAGAGAGATTTAAAAATTCAAATAAATTTATTGAAAATCAGTAAAGAAAAATCAATACATTTTTTTCAGTACTAAGCGAATACTTTTATGCGATTTTCAAAAAAATATCTTTAGTTCTGTGCACAATTAACTAACTTCATAGACATTTACACTCATTTCCAACCTGAAAATCCATTATTTTTTATAACCGCTTTTTTAGTTATTCGAATTGCTGGCAGTTGGTTAGGACTAATTCAGGTCTTGAAAAATTATACTATTAATATATTTTAATAAAAATGTCTAAGAATATCAGTTTTGAATGTACAATGTGAAAACAAAATTATATTCTTAAAAATAGATTGCTTCTCATTTTGATCTGACGGTATACTTCAATTTTTTTGAAAAAATAATTATAGTAACCTGAATACATTAACTTTTATTTTCACAATAAATCAATGAAAATGACTTTATTTACATCTACAGTAACCACTATTTCTTGCTTTAAGTGCAGACAAAGTAATGAATAGTATGACTAAGAGTAATGTCATTTTATGTTGATTAATTTGCTTCTTAGGGCATGGAAGTGCTTAAATATATAATGAATATTAACGAGAATTTTTTACCTTTTTATTCTTAATGATGAAAAAGCTGTTGTAACCACTACACATCTCATATTCTTGACACACACACACACATGTATATATATATATATATATATATATATATATATATATATATATATATATGTATATATTGCTGACATACATAAATAAAATCTCTTAATCGGAGTAATCTAGATAATAATTGAACAATTCTCTCGTATGTCAAAGAAAAATTACTATAACAAAAATTAGTCCAGCCTTAAATAATCTACAAATTGTATATATATATATATATAACGTCATTCAAATTTTCATTTTTTAAAAATGACCATGGCTTAGATAAAAATTCAAATAAAAGTTAAAGTGTGCTTGAAAAATTGAGGTAATTCAATTTATATAGTATATATATATATATATATATATATATATATATATATATATATATATATATATATGTATGTATGTATATATAGCAACTAATATTGTTTTCCAGTGATGCAATGACCTTTAACATGTGCATACATATATTCAATACAAAATGAATTGCAACTGAATCCGTTGAATACAAAATTTACATATTAAATATAACATATATAATTTTGAACAGGTAATATCTATTCATGTATGCAGACGTGCGCACCCTTTTATTTTAATATATATATATATATATATATATATATATATATATATATATATATATATATATATATATATTAATTTTACTTGATAACAATTGACGTTGCTAGTTGCTAAAAAATCAAAATGATACTTTTATATTTATTATACACACATAGTATGGTCAATTTACTTCACATCTATGTGATTTTAAATATAATTAAGTCTGAATACTTATTAAAACAACACTTATTCATATTTAAAATAAAATAGTTTGATGTTTTTGAATGTTAATTATTATGAATAAATAAAAAATGTAATTTAAATTTCAGTATACAAAATAATTTATATATATATATATATATATATATATATATATATATATATATATATATATATATATAATTTTAATTTAATGCGATTACAAAAAGTGTATGCAAATACAACAATAATACATAAAACATATCATTAATTGCATTGATAGTGAATAAGTATTTGTTATAATTTATTTATTGTTTTTGTAATATTTTTATCACGTATTTTTTTCAAACAATTTGCGTTGTGAGTATTGTGTCAACTTTGAATTAATCGAGTAGTTTTTCAATAAAATAAATAAGCATGATGTCATTACTAGAGTGCATATCTCATACTCGTTTAGCAATTTACATGATTATTATGTTGATCAGATTTGTACGATTTACATTTTTAATATACTTAAATGACAATCCGCAATCTAATCTGTTGAAAACGGTTGTAAACATCTACTTACATAAGTAATTGACGTTTAAGTTTGAAAATCTTAATATGATGTTTTAATTATATCAAAAAAGTTAACTTGATTAAAATTCATCCACAGTTAGTATTTATTTAAAAAATGATATAATGAGCTTTTAATTGAATCTTTAAGAATCCATATACATATGCATATATAAATAGAGAAATTTAAATCTTGTATTTTTAATTTGTAAATAATTACAAGTTATTTCTTTCTATCCACTATTAAATAAAAGCCTCTCCCAAAACTTTTCAATTTCTATATACAATACATACATTTGTGTATATATAAATATATATATATATATATATATATATATATATATATATATATATATATATAATTGTTTAATTTATTACAATTATTAATTATTTTTTTACTTTTAAATTATTCGTGATTACCTCAGGCTTAAAAATATTTTTTATTTGTGATAAATTAGCATTATTATACAATAGCACATTTTAATAATTATTTGATCATGCAAATATCTATATATTTATTGTAAAATAAAATAAAAGGAGACATGATATGTTACATATTGATATATGACATTATTTAATTATACATAACAATATAAGTAATTTATTAAATAATTAAAAAAATAGTTGAAAAAATATAAATTTCTGTATTCCATATAAAAATCAAAGATATATTTTCAATATATATATATATATATATATATATATATATATATATATATATATATATATATGCATTCGTTCTCGAAATAGTTTTTTTTTAAAAAATATATATTTCAATTATAAGAAAATTTTAAAACTGTTTTACAATATGCTAAATCTATTAAAATATTTTTAAATACAAAAATTTATAAAAAAATCGAATCTATTATATATATATATATATATATATATAGAGAGAGAGAGAGAGAGAGAGAGAGAGAGAGAAAAGATTATTGCTCGAAAAAAATAGTCTTATATTTTACAATTATTTATTTATCTTTATCATATTTTTTTTAAATAAAAAAATCTAGAAAACAAAAAATCCACACTTACATTTTTTCAATGCACTCATAAATTATTATTTATTTGTCATTCGATAGAAAAAAATATGGCAATGACTTTGATTATTATTTAAAAACAAATACACATATATAAAAAGTGGACTACATTTTTTTAATTGATAATGCTGAAAAATTGAAAAAAGTAGTCAATTATTTCATATCATTCGGCAGCATTGATTTAAACTAATTTAAATCAGTTGAAAATTATACATATTTATAACTTATAACTTGTTTATACATTTATGCAGTAATCATATTATTTCAGCAAAGTCCACCAATTTGTATTTGTCGTATATTTATCTTGTTTGTATCAACATGTTTTGAAAATATAAAACGAAATTATCTTCCGTACTATATATATTTATAATGTTTATTTAAAATAAATTAATCGTACAACTTAATTAAAATATATTGAAGCTCCAATTAGTTAATGATGGACCAATTTCTAAAAATTAAAATTGCAAAATCATTTATTATGTAATTATCTACATTAGTTGTAATGTACTTGTAATAAAATCTGATTATGATTGATTATATTTAAGTGGAAACTGTTTATTTTCGGTAGAGGATACATATAAGAGGTTCCATATGTTTGTATATATTTTTATATAAACGTGCGATGAGCTTGTTCACCTTCATGCTACACATAGTATAACCTTCAATTTTCTCAACCGTAGACAGATTTTATTACAGATTTATAAACCGTTTTTCAAGTGGTGTATTTATTTATTCATCTTCCTTGACCGTTCTGCTACTTGCATTTGAATAGAAAACTTTTGAGTTACTTCTATTTTAATTATGTTTTACTGTCCATGTAATGACAAGTAAAACATTGAAAAAATAACGTTGCAGAAAACAATATTCAGTTCGTTCACAACCAGGCCTTTGTTTTGGTTTATATTTTAATGAAAAATGTAACATATGTTTCTACATGCACTAATCTATATTTTTCAATAGAAATAATTCAATGGAGGATAATTATAACGTAAAACACAGACATGTATTTAATTTAATTAACGCCCAGTAGGATTGTTGAACGCTAGATATTGACATGACGAGAAAGTAGAATAGGATGCTGCGACACAAACATAGGGTAACAACGGACGCATTGGCGCCTAAATGTGACGTCAAGAGCCGCGGCGTCTAGACGCCAATCCAGACTGCAGACAAACGGGTCTAGCAATGCGCTGCTGGAATTGAGAGCTTTTCCTCTTCTGGGATCGGGCTTTAGTTGTGCGTTGGCCTACAACGTACAACACGCTTTTGTACTCTACCATTATTGATTTTTATGTATGATTATATCAGTTCTGAAGGTCTTTTTAAAGAGGTGATTATTTTTTTAACATATGGTATTTAAATTAAAATTTTTACTGTATTTATGCTATTTGTGTTATTTTTTTAATCATTTTATATCTTTAATATATTCGTAATTACTACGTTTTAATACAACAGTCTATGTATGAATTGTACATTGTACATAATATTTTATATATATATATATATATATATATATATATATATATATATATATAAAGAGAGAGAGAGAGAGAGATAAAGAGGTATATGTATATAAAGAATATCTATAATTTTATTTTTTAATTAAAACTGAAATCCAATTTTCTAAGCAAATATGTAATACATATTCTCTATTACTTTTGAAAAATAATATTTATTTTTCTCAAAAAAAATATTAAAAAAATGTTTTTTTAAAAAAGAACATAATTCTAAAATAGTTATCAATAACATAAAAGTATAAATTTTTATTTTGTAACAAAGAATGAAAATAAAAACTATATAAAAAATAATTTTCCAGAAATATTTTTTGCAATGTAGTATTATGTAAATATGTATATCATATTTTAAATAATATTTCGACTTGTTTCTAATAGTGAATCTATTGAAAAATATTAAATTTTTACAAATACGAAATAATTATATAATATATATATATATATATATATATATATATATATATATATATATATATATATATATGAAATAAAGCAAAATATAATTGTTTCAAATCTTAGTTCAGAAAATTCAATACATTAATCTATCGACATAAAAAGTTTATTGAACTTTGAAATATATACATTCATGTCTGAATATTGACCTCAACATATTTTAAGATTAGACAACAATTGTTTGTTTATTTTGGCACTTACCTGTATAATTTTTAGACAAAAATACGAAAATAAAATTACAATGGACTTGATTTACAGACACAATGTTTTTGTTGTAGACACTTCCTGTACAAAGTAAACAGTCTATTAATTACATTGTTCTAATAGTCGGCGAGGTTAAATAAAAATACAATTAACTTGGATAAAATTAATTTAAAACAATATATGAAAATAAAAATATAAGCATAATGAATATATATATATATATATATATATATATATATATATATATATTAAATGTAATTTTTCAGAAAATTAAAATCATTTCATATAAATTTACGATGTCAGTTTTATTACAATTGATCCAACTGACGAAGAAATGATTTATCACCTGACAGTATTCAATTGCAGCAACGTTTAAATTGTATTGACCCCAATAGGATGAAGATGAATTTGTCAGTTATTTTCAATGGCATTGCAATTGCGTTGTATTTGTTTTATAGATCAGAATGATAAACATAAATCTCACCCGTAGATTATTTTTATTTTATTAATACAATTTATAAAATTATCATAAAGAAACGAATATAATTACAAACTAATTTATAAAATATTAATATGATCAAATAATATATTGTTTTAGACACTTTATAAACTTTACTATTCGCATACATTCATACGAATTCTGATATATTCTTTATTTTATTTGTGTAGTTCTTAAATTCAAATCAATCTTTTATGAATATGGGTATACTAGGTGAACATACATGAAAATAATTTGTTACGTTATATTTTTCTTATATATTTCCGTATTTGGATAGAAACTAGTATATACTAGCCTTTAAATGTCGATTTATTTCTGATCTTGCAATAACTTTTCTTATTCTTATTGCAAAACATTTTATTCTTCAATAATTTACTTTATATACATATTTATATAAATATGTTTAAAGTAAAAGTGAATTCAAAAAGTAACAGGTTCTTTAAATTGGTTCTTCTTTTGTAAAATTTATATATATATATATATATATATTCATTATAATAATTTATTAAATAATGAAAATTATAAAATATTATAAATAAGTTAATTGCAGATAAGTTATTTATTGATTGATATTTCTTTAATATTGTTTTCTTATCATTTCTGAAACACATGTTTTTGTATGGAAATTTATACGTCATTTTCAGTTTTGAAAGTGTTTAATTTATAGGCGAAATTAATTTTTGATAATATACATATTTTGTTCAAGAAACTACTGACACGATTCAGATTGTATCCAGAATTATAAGTAAAAGAGATTGACGAGAGATTAAAAAACAATCCTATTTTCAACAAATTAGTAAAATGAGATGTGATTTAAATAAGATCAAAAAATATTTATATAATTTTATATTTTGTATTTTTTTCAATTATTTAAAAACCTTTTCGATCACTTCATATAGTGTTCATTTATTTTATCCGCTTTTTATCATTCAAAATATATAAAAATTCATTGCTTTATATAATTATCAAGGATATATATTTTGCAAATATAGTTTTTTATCATTTTTGCCGATCTTATATATTATATAATTGCAAAATAATTTGGCATATATTGAATATGTCAGCAGTTAATTTTAATTACTCATTCTAAAAATATTTCATCATGATGAAATTATAAAAATCATCTTTATTTTTAATTATATTTACTTTGAATTCTTGATAAAAACATTACCAGTAAAACATTTAAATCATATTAAAAAAATTCTAATTTTTACACAAAATTTTCAATTTTATCATATTTTTTTTGAAAATATTTGTATTAAAAATAGATTTTATTATTAAGTTTGTTTAAAAACGAAACGAATCGAAAATCTAATATAAACATCAAAGAACAACAAGTAAGATAAACTACTAGTTAAATATAAATGTCGAAACAGGTCGTTGTAAAAAAGTTCACACTTTCCCGAAGGAACAATCGAAAAAGATTTGTTATACAAATGGGATTTGCAGGTAAAGAATACGTTACATTTAAATTACACTTATAAATTTTTTGTCGAGATTAAAATCCAATAAGAAATAAAATTTTAAAATGATTAAACATTATGAAATTTATTGTAGTGACGAATAATACTTAATAATAAATTTAATTAAATACTTCTTTATATCTTGTCTCACCTCTTTAAATTATCCAATAAACAACTTAATTCAAAAATCAATTGAATTATTAATTTCTGATAAAAATTCAAGTGTTTACATATACATATGTATATATATATAATTTTTTTATTTATATTTATATAGATAAATTTAGGCAGATTCATTACATTAAAGTTATATACTTATTTAATAAAATAATTTATATAAAATTTAATTAGATGCATTTTTTATAAAATGCTTTATAACTTATTAAATTTGAATGAAATTACAGATTAATGTTAGTTGAATTTATTTTATTCAAAAGCATAATTTTAGGCTTTCTATGATTTGTAACCATTATACATACTCATAAACAATACACACACATATATATATATATATATATATATATATATATATATATATATATATATATATAAAATGTAGTCTTGAAAAAACCTCGAATAATTTTACAATGATGTCATATATGATAATGTTTGAATGTATATGATAATGTTTTTCTAAGAAAGTAAAAGTTAAATTGTAATTTACATAATTCACATATCTATAAATCACTTAACAGATTAATCTCATTTTCATTTGAACTAAATAATTTACAAATTAGCTCTTAATTCTCATTGCTTTATTCTGCAATGATTAAGTTATTTGATGTCGTATAGAAAACGTATAATCGTTTCTTCACGTTTTAGATTTTTCTCTCAATGAAATTCGCTGCAATTATTCTTATAATAGATCAGAGATTTTTTGCATGACTTTTAAATATCTGTACATTTTATAGTAAATAATGTTTTTAAAATAAAATTCGTGATTTCTACTACGTTATTTTTTTGTTAACATCGAGTTAACCTTCAGAATTATTATTTTAAAAACAGAAGTCGTGTTTAAATACAAAATAGTTTTTTCGATTTAATTTAAAATATTATCTAAATAGGAAATGCAGTATTGTTATATATATATATATATATATATATATATATATATATACATATAAATATATAAGAATTGTTTACAGAAATACTATATAATTTATGCAAGTATAAAAAAACAGAAAATTTAATATTATCAAGAAATGAGACAGGGCAATACGATAACATTAAAGTTATTTACAGCAGACTAGAACAAATATTTAAGACATTAAACTGTGAATCTGAAGATAAAAAAGTAGAAGGTGAAATACTTTTTTCGCCTACGATTTTGTTACGATATTATTATATATTTTCAATAAGCTCAAAATTAGACAAAGTACGTCCAAAAATTTGTCTTATATTGAATCAGAGCAATATAAAGTGTACAATAAATTTTCAAATCAGATTAAAAGAAATAGAATTAAAAGTTCAATTAAAAGTACATTGAAGATAGCTCCTTAATATAAAAGAAGTATTTATATTATACATGAAGTGAACTGGAAAATAAAAATGGTATAGTAACAATTTAGAACTTTTTATAGATATCATGAAATCGAATATTTCACAGCATTTTAAGAAAAAAGTTTCTGATTAGTGCATTTTACCTGCTCTCATTTGTGATAGTGAAACATAAATCTTAAATGTCAGATAATTCAACGACTTTAGATAACATAAAGGAACTTGGATATTTGGTAGAAAAAGAAAGAGAAATAAGTGGATTCTAAAGAAAATCAAATTTTTAGGTGTTATGATAAAAGTGAAAAAATAAAATGGAAATGGACCAGTTTTAAATTTATTTTCTTTCAATGTTTTATATTTTTCTTGTGTTGTATGTAATGACCAAAAAAATATTCTTTCTGTGATTTATTGTTGAAATTACTTTCGTTTGAAGAAAGTATATATTGCGATTGTGATAAAACTTTCTTAAATTTAAATAAATGAAGGTGTGAAAATGCAAATATATTAAATGAATGTGCATAATGCATATAATTTGTTTTTAATTCTTGCACGAGGCCAATAAAAATTCTCTATGCAATTATTTTTTAATTTTAGTACAATTTAAATTTTATTCAAACACAAATAATATATTTTACTAATTTTTTTTATTGTAATTAATGAAATAAATACTCTAATTTTAAAACTAGAATATTAATTAAAAATTATAATTTATTAACATAATTTGTAAGATAAATCATAAAATTACTAAATTATGATTAAATTATTTATATATTTTAACACTTACTATGTATATTAAAGGTAATAATATTTCTTAACTTACTCTAATTCTTAAAAATCAAAACAATAATCATTTATGTACATATGTTTAGTAGATGTAATTTATAATTGTAATGGCGTTACAATAATCTCTTTTTTAATTCTTCACTCTTTTTGAAATTATTCAAATAAAAAATAAGCCAACGAATAACTTACTTTTTATTCTTTTAAAAAATATACAATTGATACACAACTCAATACTTCAAGATATTACAAACATGATAATACACACTTTTAAATTCTTTACAAAATGTGTATTCCATTTTGACTTGAATTGAACAATTCTACTTTGTCTAGTTTTACAATATATATACAAATAATTTTAAGTGAAAAGATAAGAATATAATAACCATATTTTTAACTTTGGCTTTTTATACATTTTTCAAATACTGAATCAAAATAAGATAACAAATGTATTTACAATAAGACACTCGGACATGAATAGAATTCTTTCTGAAGAATGTCGATGATTAAGAAAGTAAATTATAAAACTCGGTTAAGGAAACTCAAGGATGTCTTTAAGGAGAGATGATTAATAAAATTAAATGGTGATGTTAGAAATTAAATATATATATATATATATATATATATATATATATATATATATATATATATAGTTTTTAGTGAAGATCGCAAACATATAAATCATAGTGACTTAGTGACTTAAAATCTCAATGACATAATAGTAATAATCATTAGCATGTTGTAGACATTGGCGATAATAAAAAAACACTCAAAAAATACACACACACACACTACACTCAAATGAACTTGAATTCAACTGTGATGTATGATATTTCCAGCAATTACGTCATCTTTATATGAATTTATCGATCTTGGTTTGATCTCTACATCACGTTACCAGGACAAATACCATGTACGACATTGACATAAACCAATTTGCATTAGAATTCAAAGTTAAGTCCTTTACAATGAAGTTATAATTGTGAATAAAACGTGTTTAAATTCAATGAAAAATTTATTATGATAAGAGATAGGAATCAAATGTCTGTACTTGGTAATTAAATAATGGTTTCGACCTCGGTAGAAACTACAATAAAAATAAACGAAATTTTTAATTCCCATGCGTATTTAATAGGTAAATATATTTATTTTAGAAATTGGTATTGAAACATTTGTTAAACAAATGTTTTCTTATCAGTAACATAATATTTTAAGTACAGCTATTAAGAATATTAGATAATTTTAAAATGTTTTTAACTCAGAAAAAATAATGATATTTCTAATTTATTATTATAATCATTTTAATGGAATTAGTTAAATGTTTTATTACCAAATGTAAAATTTGCTATTTTACATTATTAATTTTTTCAAAGGAATTATATTTATAAAAATATAAATTATTATGACAATTTTATGAATTCATTAAAAAATTTTAATCTTTATGATCTTTACCATTTTTGAGATGTCATAATAAGAATGAATAATGGTTTTGTATACATAATTGTTTTACATTTTTAATTCAAGTCTATATTAAAAAAATATTCTATGAAAGGAAACACCAAAATCAATAATTTCTTACTGTTTGTTTTTATAACAAAAAGGCTTTGATGATGATGACATCGCCATCGAAATGCACATTATCCCATTATTGTTATAAACAACAAAGTGAACAATATTTTTTTTAACAAAATATCAAATAGTAAGTTGAAGTCCATTGTATTCATTTGTAAATTATAATCCAAAGACATAACTACAAAATACTGGACACTTTGACAAAAAGTACTTTAACTTATTAATAAAAAAAAGTCTAAACTATCCGTAACCATACCTATGTATTCTTTTTTATATTGTTAGATTAAAAAATATTATCAATTAAATGTTTTTATTGAATGTACTTTGATATAATCGGTATACTTTTAAAATACTTAGATAAATACTGAGTATCTGTTTGGCTTTATTTGAGTATCTACTAAGCTATTTGAAGATGGAAGATAATAAGGAATGAGTGGATTAAAAACAAAATCAAAGTAATGGATGTTTGATAAGAGTATAAAGTTTGAAATGAAAATGGGCAAGTCAATAGTAAAAGATCATTAATGAACAAAAGAAATTATTGATTGGATCCCTAAAGATATAGAAAGACCAAAAAAATCATTAACAGAAATTTGTAAGAAAGACCTTTTCCAACAGTGGATAGAAGAGGTAGCTACTGTTAATGATAATAATGATATATATATAAATATGTGTGTGAGAGAGATTTATAACTACTAAATACAAATTTTTATTTATTATTTGAATGTAAATTGATAAATTGTTCATCTGAAAACGTATTTTTTTTATTTTTAAGTATGTGTGTATTTTAAATGAATTAAATCTATAAACAAGAATCATTTTAGTACTTTGATATATGTACTGGATATTTTAATAAATTAACGTATTATTTTAATAATTAATTTCTATTTAAATTATTTATCAATTTATAACACTTTTATCTAGCATATAACTCAATATAGAAAATATTGCTTTCAAACAAATAATTTAATCATTTCAATTCGATACACTTTTGATATAGATTGGTATTCTGAAACACACACACACACATATAAATATATATATATATATATATATATATATATTCGATAATTTGATAGTATTTATTACAAAATCGTTTAAGAAAAACAAGCAATTAAATACTGGTTCTGATTTGAATAAAAAATTAAATAAAAACTCTAATTTATTTCTAAACTTACATTTCGACTGCCTGTATACATATGTTACTATTATATATATATATTTTTATATATCTATATCTATCTATCTATATATATATATATATATATATATATATATATATATATATATATATATAAAGTGTCTGTATTAAAAATTTATATATTAAACGTGTTTTTACATTTTCTTCTTATTAATTTACTCCTTGTTTATTTTATGTCATTTCATATAAGTTTACCAATACTTTCCTCCGACGTGGCATTTCTCAGGATCAATACACAGCGGGAGCGCATGAACTGCGAGCTGGCCGTCGATCGACTACCGACAACGGCCACGCCCGGGTTGTACACGTGGCTCTGACGTATAAATACATTACGCACTTAGTTGTAAATCCGCATATTTTCCCATAATTGTTTATTTAGTATCTGCATTTTCAATAGTGTCTATTAAATTTCATATCTAATAATATGCAACATAAAATGTGTTTTAAAATAAAACATATGTTTCCGAATACATATGGTTATTTATTGATCATCAAACTGTATTTATTTTGATATTTCTGTTTTTAGAAAATAAAAGATTATTGTTAATTGGATTATATCTTCATATAAAATAATTTTAAAATAAAAATGCGTGTCTATTACAATTCAACAAATAATAGATATTAAATTAATGAAAAATCAATATATAGAAATCGTAATTTTTTATGTTAGTGTTGTAAATATCAATATTTCTAAAGCACTAAAATCGTAAAGACAAATCAGTAAACACATTTCTTAAAATAATATAGTAAACATCTTCGAAATGTTCTCGAATTGAAAAAGTTTTAGTAGAGAAGTCAATTGAGTAAATACAGAATTCTTATAAGTTTCATTTTTATTTTTTTTTAATAAAATAAAAATAAGATAGTTTATTGGTAAGACAAATAAAATGAAATACCATACAATGTCAGAAATGTAGTTTTTCCTTTTATACGGAGTAAGCAAATGTTGATTTTTGATTAGAATGTATTTAACGTGTTTAATGTAATTTGCATATTTTAAAACATGAACTATTTGAAAAGTTAATTTTGTATTTGTACATACATGCAAATATATATATATATATATATATCACAGGTAATGATTTCTTGATACTATGAATTTTATAAAATAGTCTGAAAATAAAGTTTATAATTAATATCATTAAAAGTAAAAATACACATTCTCTTGAAAAATCTATTATAATTAATTATCACAATTATCATAATCATATATATATATATATATATATATATATATATATATATATATATATATATAGTTATATACAGTTATCACTTAATTTATATAATTTTTTTTATAAAGCAAGATCTTTATCATTTTTTAATAATTTAATTGTCTTTTCTTTTGATTTATTTTCAAGGTTCTTATATCTGCCTCTATCAATTTATCATTGACTTTAATCATTCCATTTATTTTTCATGTAATCTAATTTATAAGTAAAATAATTTAATAATTTCTAACGCCATATCAATTTTATAGTCTTTAAAACTGTTTGTAGACTTCATATTGAGCTGCGCAATTGGATATCTACACATATGTTCTATCATTGAATGCTTTCCTTAGTTAAAAGCTGGACTACTAAACATCTCATCTTATATTTACTAGTTTTATAAGCATTGATTTCTAATTTATAAATTAATAATTTCAATCCAATCATTTCTCTACATGTGTGTATGTATGTCTTCCTAGAAAACTGAGATAAAAATACGTTGTACAAATAAGACTTTATAAAATTAATATATATTTTTTTTATTTTCTAAACAATATCATTTTGTAACATTATAGTAATATCAATGAGTCTATTTTTTAGAAGAGAATGCACACATTAATATTTCTTTTCAAATAGTAAAGAAAAAACATTTAAATAATTATATTGGTTACTAAGTGTAAATATTTAATTAGAAGATTACAATTTAAAAAAAATTGTTCAAATAAGTAGGTTAAAAATCCATACCACCAAAAAATAAAATAAATTAAATTCATTTTTATGGAAAGTAACAGTTATTTACTGTATGATATTTACTTTTCCTAATTTAAAAATATTTTAATAGACTTCATACTTTGTAATAAGAAATAGCTCCATATATTTTTAAAATAGATACACTACATAAATACAAATTTTACTTCTTTATATAAATTAGTTATTTTGTTTCATTTTATTTCTTTATAAAGTAATAAAGTGATTATATTAAAAATTTGCAAATATTACCAAATTAAAATATATTAATTTATTTTATTATGCCCAGAATAAGAATTGTTTAAAATCGATTTTTTCTTTGGTTTCTATTTTTGAACATTTTTTAAAATATTGACATATTTTTATATATTTTACAAAAAAATGTAGGCACAAACTATGTAAATTAAATTCATTATTTTTATATATACTTTTTTTTAAAAGAAAAATTTCAAATATTACTATTCTTCTTACCAAATATTATCCTATTTATTTCTAATCACTACTGATTATTATTGATCAGACTAATAGTAAATTATATGCATTTTAATAAAGAACATTTATAATCATAAACAATTTAAATTTCTAAACAAAACCAAAATCTTAATCAGGCTGAATCGTCTAAACTATAAAAACTAAATCAATCAAATAAATATCAAAAATTACATAATAATTATATTGTTGATAATTATAAATTTTAAATGTCAAAATAAAAATTAAGATGGTATATAAATATTTACTACATAGAGAAAAGCTTAAGTTGAAGAGAAATTTGTCTTCTGACAAATTAATATCGTTCAAATTTCTTAGCAATGTTTACACGTGTATATATATATATATATATATATAATGCATTTTTAATTTTTCACACCTAAAATAAATATGACGAAATCTAGTTTGAACTGTATGACTGGTTTCAGTGCAAAAATAAGTATACGGGTGGGCGCGTTTTGGTTATCTGCAGAGCAATACGCGTTGACCCTTGTCGCAGTGTTTTTTAACAGTGTTACGTATCATATATATTATATATGTATATTCATATGAAAATACTCATGTTTATAAATAGATTCTAGTATAGATGCTGCTGTATCAATTATAATTATGATCAACGTCGATTACGTGACGTTTGATCGCGGAGCTGAATAAACACATTAATAAAATTCAGAAATGGATTATCGATGGAAAAAAACTGAAAAAGAAATGAAACATGTACCATTATTAAAAAAAAAATCATATTAAATCAGTTCAAGTATTTTGATATTTTATAATTTTTACATTAAATATTTATTATGTTCTTTTTTCGTTTTTCGTATTTAATAAAAACACGTGGTATTAAATCTTTTTTTAGACTTGAGATATTTTTTTAATTATTTTTTTAAAAAAATACATCATCATTACAGCAGCTTTTATCAACCCACAGCTGGGCAAAAGCTTTATTGAATGTTTATTAATTGGTACTTGATCATACTAATTACGCTGACTAGGTGGGTTAGTGAAAATTTTTATTCAGGGTTTATTTCCGTAAGCTGATTGCCTCATCTCAGCTAAAGAAATCAACTTTCCTGTAGAAAAATATAACAATCAAAATTCATTTAAATACTCAGCAACATTCAATTTCATTCTAGACTTTTTATTTACTTTTCTATTACATTTTTGTATATTAAATGAAAAGAGTAAAAAGAAAATGGCGTAACGCATTATGAATATCTAAAAATATCTAGAAAATAATTACGTCACAATTTTAGTTAATAATCTCAATTAACAAATTCCATGAATTACTATTGTACAATTAAGAAAAACAGATAAAGCATGATTTATAAATAAACTTGTTTACATTTATTTGCATTAATATGCTCATTTATACATGCAGTATATTTGTTCAACATAAAAGTAAATTTTACCATTTTAAACCAATAAATAAAAAAAGAACTATATTTACAATGTAGATAAAACATAATTAAATATATCTACGATATATTTTTGAATATTTAAGTTTGTTTCAGATATTGAAAAAACCTTGTTTTGCATACAATTTAGATTATGTTCGCTACAAGCTTAAACAAGTTCGTTTTAAAAATATGTTAATGTATGATTTGAATGTGTTAATTAGTAATATTTGAAAAATAATTATACAATCGTTTTTATTCCACACTTAATTACATTATTGAAAAATGAGCAAAGTGAAATTATACCTGTTAATAAAAAACCGATGATCAAAATTCTTGTCATTCATTTTTAAGCAAACTGTTACGTGAAGCGAGTTTTATGTGTTCATATTTACATATAAAATATACACTTTTTAAAAATAGAATCGTCTGTTTCATTTTCTGTGAAATAAAAGAGTTCACTATATACGCGAACATTCCGTTTTTGTCTTGTTTCGTGAAACTTCCAGCGCACAGATTTGAAAAATATATTCTTCTTTTATTTCCTTGTCGTCCTTGAAGATTTAAACAGACGATTTTAATACCTTGATTGCACTTGGAAACAGTGGTCGTGCAGTTTAATGCTCTCGCATGTTCACTCACGATTTTATACATTGTGGGTGAGGAAACCTTCGCACGTAATTATAGTCACTAAATTAGTGCAATCGTTTTAATAAATAGACAATAGTATTAGCCAATTAATCTTTGAAAATTACTCAAGTAGACCCACGATCGAACCTACATTATTAGATAGAAAAAATAGCTCGAAAATTTGAGAATATACAAACTCTAAATTATAATACTTAATATTACTATGTACATTGAAAAGTTTTTAAATTGAATATACATGTCTTTAATTTTTTATATTCAATGATTGACAATTGTGATCGTTCCTTAGAATATGTTATGAAAGTTTTATAAAGGATAAAGTTTTTCTGAAAGTCAATTCCGTAATTTGTAGTAAGTGTTATTAGAGCAAATATTTGTTTTATATATATATATATATATATATATATATATATATATAACACTAATTGGTTTGAAAATTGTTTGTTTTATTGTAATAACTGTTATACTCTTATTAATTTTTAACAGTAAAAATATAATAAATATATATGTATGTTTTTTATTATCTTTTATAATGTCTTTATTTGTAATAAAACATATAATAAAAGTATACAAAATAAAAATAGAAAATTCCATATAATATTATTATATAATTTTTTAATGAATTGATCGTAACTAAAATTCATAGTTTTTTTTAGAATATAGACTTTTTCATAAGAAGGATTAATAACAATTGTAGATAAATACTAATACATAATGAAATATTGAACACTGAGAATTCGAACAGTTGGAGTTTATTTTTGAGAAATATGAGCTTTTGTTAAAAAAACTAATGGGTTTCATTAAAATACATTATTTCATAAGGTCAAAACTTATATAATTATAAAATATTTTGAATATAAGTGGATAACATTTTTAAATATATTTGTTTTATACTTTAATCAACTATTTATTTTATAATTTCTAGATTTTATACACAAACACACATCATATATATATATATATATATATATATATATATATATCATCGATATTATTAACAATTTCCTTTCTATTTAATACTGTTTAAAGAACATTCCCAAAACTTTCAGGCGATCTAATACTTTTCTTATTCATTCCACACTGACGAGTTTTCTTACGTGTCTGTCCCACTAGGTTTCTAATCAATAATTTCTGTTGCCCATCAGACTTTTCTCTCTTGCTTTATGAGTTTATATATATATATATATATATATATATATATATATATACATGTGTGTGTGTATTTGTATAAACACTTTGATTTTATTTTTTTATGATATTGTAATAAGTACATGTACAATATTTATGTTTAAAATGAAAATCCAATAAATGTAATTGACATATAACTGATCTTTTTAACATCTCTATAAAAATATAAGTATCTAAAACAAGAACAATATTTACATGAAAATATTTTAATATATTATTTTTTAAATAAAATAATCTGCAACTTATACTGCATAATAAAAAAGTAACACATTTAACACAGGTTGCAGTCAAACAGCTCAGTTACAGTTTTGATCAATGTGTCCGAATTCTGGGTTGTTTTTGAAAAATGTCTGCTTTTAGTGAAAATACGATTGTTGCATTGAATAAGTTTAAAATGTCTTCAAATATGGAATTAGCTTAAATTTTGTTAAATTTAAAATAAAAAACAACAACAATTATTTAAAAGAATATTTGATTTATTATATAATTAGACTAAATAGTTTTTTATAATACCTAGGATATATATATATATATATATATATATATATATATATATATATGTGTGTGTGTGTGTGTGTGTGTGTGTAAATTTGTTTGTATGATACATATTTGTCAATAAAGAATAAAGGCTTAATTTATAATTATTTATATTTTCTCTTAAAAAAATATCTAAAGTTTGCTACTAGTATATTATTACAGGATAATAAATCAAAGCTAATAAAATCTATAGTTACATGTGTGTATATGTATCTGTATAATATTGATTTTGATGAATAGCACGATTTCCAAAATATACATTATAGAAGTTTCAAGATAATAATTAATAACAAGAAATTGTGTACAGTTACATGTGACCATGCAAATTTAATTGATAGCTTAACATCATTAAATCGTTCAACCTTGTTGTTAGTAAAATGTATTAAAATTCTTTTTATAAATTGCGTAACCAATTATGTGAAAATGCTTACGTGACCTGTTTTCACCTATATATAAATTAATTGCCATATATTTGTAATACACTGTATTTCGATCAAATATTAATCGATTCTTTATTATTCGGCGGAAAATGATATAAAAGAGATTTAACTTCAGGATAAATATAACTAATTTCAGACTAGTACTGATTAAAATACAGCAGTGAATTTACATTTGAATTTTTTTTGTTATATACAATTTGCATAATTATTTAATAAATATTGCGCTGTTTTTGAAGATAATTTTCATTAATCGTTTCATGTCATTAAATTGTCAATAATGTTTAAATTATCTTACTTAATGTTTTTAAATAATCTTTTTATTATTTTTTACAGCACTTACTTTTCTTTCATTGTTAATATGTATTGAAAATGGTCTTAAAGAATAAATATTTACATTATAATTGATATCAAATGTTATATTCAATTTTATTTTTGAAACTACTTTCAATAAACATTTCTTATCATACAAACAAACAATGTTTTTGATATTAAAAAAAAACTTGACAATATAAAAAGTCCTTCAGAAAAAAATATATTTTTATTTAGAGAACAAAATGATTCTTACAATTCCTGGCCAACAGAATAAACTTTCATCCGAAACTGCATTCCAACAAATACAACCGTCCTAACTGGGTGATACATTGTATGTGTAAAGCACACATCACACAACTCTTTTTGTCTTCCTCTGCTACAACATACCTGTGTGTATAAATAAATATAGGTGTATGAATTACACGTTGAAATGCATTTAAGATATCTATTTATTAATATCGACACGTCCATTCCATTACAATCACTACCTTGTCCGAATACCAAAAGTGCAGATTTGATTTGCCCGTTTGAAATATTAATCTATTGAAATGGCACGATCGGTTTTTAGGTGTGTCGTACACTTAAGTTTCTGTGTATGAGTTATTAAAGTGATTTTTTTCTATAAATATCAAGGAACACTTCGTATACTTATTGAATGTATGCTAAACAGGTTTCTGTGCCAATTCAGAAAGTACACATTAATCTTCTCGGATTGCACATGTTATTCAAAGGTGTTAGCTGAATAGTTACCTTGTTCGTGGTTGACTGAAACTTTAATCATTTTTTTGTGACGGCGCCAAGACACAAAAGGCGTCATTTTTAACTTGTTGATTTTTACATTTGTTTGTTTTATTTTCTATATTTTAATATTGTATCGATTTCCACTTAGGAAAAGATACACATGTCGTTCTGTCACTGTTTATATATCAAATGGAATTACTATTATTTTTTTTCATTTCTGTTGTATTAACTAATGATATATGTATATACTTTATATATAAACACATAAAAAATGCCAATTAATTAGTATGTCAATAAAATACAATTCTGTAGTTATTTTTATTTTTTTAGAATATCATTCTTATATGTGAAATATAAATAATAATATAAATTTAATCCTTACTTTATATATATATATATATATATATATATATATATATATATATATATATATATATATATATATATATGTATAATATTTATTTTGTTAATTGTAAAATTTGAGTTTTTAATTATTTTGTAACTTTTATAAATTTTGCTAACATTTTTTACATAAATTTCTATATAAAACGTAGTTTAAGATCTATAGAACAATCTAGAACTTGTCTTGTACTAAGAATATGTACACTGCATCTGTATTGATTTAGTTGCAGTATATACAGATGCACCATTCTTCGAAGAATAAAAATAATTTTATTTTTTCACGAGTTAGTTTAAATTTTAATATACATAGTTAAATAAATTCATTTGAATGTTCATTTATCAAGAAATTATATCATTATCATCATAAATTTCTATACACTGTTGAATGAAAGCCCCTTCCAAAAACTATTCATTTCCAGCTATCCAATTTTTTTTCTCTTACACTCCATAACGAAAATTTTTCTAATGTATCTATCTCATTTATTTATAGTTCTCTTCTAGAACTATTTTATATTTTTAGTTTTTCAGTTAATGATTTCTATTGTCCATCAGATGTCTTATGTTTTTATTATTATATGACTATCCCATTGTAACATTTTTATTCTTGTTATATACGTCCAAAATCTTTATTTGTTGTCGATTCCACTCGTTCTTTTCTTAAATTTATTTTTTATTTCTAATATACAGCTTTTTAACTTTCTTTGTGTTGTCTGAAGTTGCTGAATTAATCGGGAACTTAAAATCTATGTTTCATACTGTAAGTGAAAACAGATAGGACCATTCATCCAAAACTGACTTCATAATATAACAATTTCTATTAATCGATACTATTTCATTTTTACTCTCCTGTTTACTTCATCTATAAATTATTGTTATAAATTATTTTTAATTTGATTTTGAAATGACAAAAAAACTCAATATTAATTTAAACATCAAATGTACGATGAATATAACATTTAAAATATAAAAATTATTTTGTTTATTAAGATATTTCCTTAATTAATTTGAAATATATCAGAATTCCAATAATAATTACCCACAAGTATTACAAATCTTACAATAACTATTTATTGTTAATTTTTGTTATTTTTAAATGCATTTTAATTGCAATTTCCTGAAATATATAATAGAGTATAGAACATTTTTAATTTTAATACCGTTAAATCATACTATCTAAGGATATAGTAGAAAGTTAATAGTTTTTCACAAGAAATGTTTAAATCATGCTATGTATTTTATTTTGTATATGTGAACAGGTATAAAATCTTTTCAAGTTTCATCACAATTGTTATCTCTTTATTATTATTTTCATTTGTATTAAAATCAATTAATATATTATATGTACTACATTAAAATGATGAATTATTTATTGTCTAATATTGACAATAATTTTAAAATATTTGGCTTGAAACCTTTGTATAGCGTTTGAAGCCTTGAAAAAATATTATATACATATAATAAAATATTAATGTAAAAATTCAGATGAAATAATTTAATAATTATAATGTTTAGTGTATAAAATTAATTTTAATTCATATCTTCTTTATATATATATATATATATATATATATATATATATATATATATATATATATATATATATTACATAATATTAAGCCAAGTGATGAATAAGAGACAGTTGTTTAGTTAAATAAAAATGAATCAGAAAATATTTGGTGTATGACGATATAGTTTTAAATTTCTTGAATGCATATGACAACTTATTCTCATGCAAAAAAAGACACTAGCATGGAAATTGTTTGCAGTCATGAAGCATAAATAATATTCATTTATGTTTATATTATGTGACAGTTTTATCATGCATTCTTGGAACAATTTTATAGCTTTTACTGTCTATTTCATTCATTGCAAGTAAAAATTATATGAACGTTATACACATACAAACAATGTTTAAATAGAGAAAATTATTTGTTGTTCGGTATGAGGAAATTGTATACTTTTCTAATTGTGACAATGTATGTTTGAATATAAATATTTATTTCAATATATTTATGTATAATTGTAAATAGTTATCATTTTACAATTTTATGTTTTAAAAGTTATGAATGATGAATTAATAATATATTCAATTTCAATTTATTTGATATCTTAAAACAGGTCTGGAAAAATAAAACATTCTTTCCAAAAAAAAAGATGGACCAAAATATTGTGTACTTAAAATATCATATGGATTTCCGGTTACTTGAAATAACATAACATTGATAAATGCTCTATTTACATCTTTGTTATTAGAGCAAGTACATCTTTTAAGATTTGTAAACATGTTTCAAGTATAGATGAACGACACTTGCTTGATTGGTTTAAAATGTAGGTCTGTGGATATACATAGTTACCAATCGAGTAAATTCTGTAAGTGTATAAATAATGAATACGTAGACCGGAGAAAAGCAAACAAGAACTGCTTGCTCACCTGTCTTCGCTAAAGGAATAAATAAATATATTATTTTATATACGTGACGATGACACAATTGTTTATCTTATGATTTTTTTAATGCTATTATATATTTTTTTAAATTTTATAATATCCGAAAGTTTTTTAAATTATCGACAATACATACACTCATATTCAGTGAAAATCATCAGTATGAAAAATATTTTTCAATAAATAAATTCTTTGAGAAAATTAAAAATTGAATCAAGTGAATTCGGTGCGGTTTAAATTTTAATAAAAAAATAATACTGTAAATAATAATAAACAGTTTACTGAACTTTAATAATAATTAAAGTTTGCATTATTTTTATCATTATATGATTAGCAACTTAAACATAAATACATTTATCAAATCAATCAATAAATAAATAGTGAATATTGGTTTTATGTTACATTTTTTTTTAATCTGTTTACATAATGGAAACAAATTAAATATTTTTTTAGTTCAATACTGAAAATAAGTAGTACATTATTTTTTGAAAAATGAATTATAATATTTGTTCTAAGATAAGTTATGTGTACATTTAATAATTGAATTGTAAATGACCTAATAGTGTATTTTTTGATACTTGAAATATTTATACGAAATAGTTTTATCTAAAAACGGATTTATTCCATATACGATAAATTAATAACATACTTTTTGAATACATAAATACACATAAACACACACACACACATTTATATATATATACGTATTATTAAAATAATTTTATGGTAAGGTAATTTATTGAAAACATAGTTAAAAATAATATGTTGATGTTCTTAATAAAATTATATATTAATAAATTATTTGATTTTTCTGTAAATATATTTAATGTTAGAGATATTTAAGGCATCAATTATTAATGTACCTCTAATTTAGTCACGCAAGGAACTGAAAATTTAAATTTATAAATAATTGTTGTTTTAATCCATTATATATATATATATATATATATATATATATATATATATATATATATATATATATATATATATATGATAAACAACTAATTAAATATAAATAAGTATAAGGAAAAAAATATCAGGCTCAAAAATAACTCCGCGATTACATGTAAACTGAACCATTATTTGTAATAGGTTACATCTATCAAAAACTTATAGATAATACAATATATTAATATTGATAAA
This sequence comes from Neoneuromus ignobilis, assembly GCA_029203775.1. Taxonomy (NCBI): domain Eukaryota; kingdom Metazoa; phylum Arthropoda; class Insecta; order Megaloptera; family Corydalidae; genus Neoneuromus; species Neoneuromus ignobilis. The sequence continues at coordinate 14,686,752 of CP092090.1, forward strand.
AAAGTATATAAAATACATAAATTATCAAAAGTGTTTAAATTGTACTTTGATAAAAAATATTTCTAAAAAATTGGTCAACGTACACAATATAAAAATAAGTATGCACGTGTATATTGAGGGTAGATAAAAAAGTATGAATTGCTAACTGTTTGGTTAACTATAAATCAATCATATGGTTGGAATTGTATTTAATTTGTATAAATTTTACATTTACCTATTGGCGATTATCTAGAGTAATCATTAAGAATAATGGTGCACGCTCAAGTCTGGGCCTAGAGCCTACGTGTGATTCGCATAGTGAATAGGGGCCCCTCCCAAAAGTTGTCATCCTCATACATCCCTACCATCGGATTGACAAGAAGTGTGCTATTGCATTTAACATTTGTGCGACAGAGAAAAATCTCAAATGCTCTGCGATGAGATAACAATGTGCAGAATGTACTTTTCGTCACACAACAATTTTCTTATTTGTAATTCACATAAATAAAAATTTAAATAGAAATTAATTAAAAAAGAAATGTTTAATATTTTTAAAAACATAATTGTTTCATAGGAATAAACAATATCCAAATAAATAATTAAGAAGAAACGATTTAATTTTAAAAATGGATAAGAATTAATATATATATATATATATATATATATATATATATATATATATATATATATATGTATGTATGTATGTATGTAAGTTTGTATATAGTAATCTTATCAATATGAAATTTGTTTTTCTAATAGCGGTTAAACATTTTAATGTTTATAAATAAACGAAGCATTTTTACACCAATATATTTTACGAAAATTCAAATAAAAGAAAGTAAATAAAGGAAGTAATAGTATATTTTTAATAGAGATATTTTTCTTGAAAAATAAATTTAGCACTATATATATTATACTGTTTTCCAATTATTAAAAACATTATATATATATATATATATATATATATATATATATATATATATATATATAGAGAGAGAGAGAGAATGAGAGAGAGAGAGAGAGTATGTCATAATTTGAAAATAATCCCAAATATATTTTATATTTCATATTAAATTTTGTTTTAAATTAAAAATATTTTTAGATATTTTATTTTTGAAAAAATCTGTGAATTTTAATTTAGAGTATATTTTTTAGTTGGATAATTATTTTTTAGTGTATATGTCCAGGCTTTGAATATATCTACTTATTTATTGTATATTAGGGGTTGTTGTGAATTCAAAATAATCGTAACAGCGATGGCTTCCAGTACAATAGTATATAGACATTTTCAAAAAACAAAATGTTAAAAAAGTCTTAAGTACGACAGGTATTTAGCCTTGAAATTTCATTCGGTCTGATCAACGTACGAAACGGAGTGTTGCAGCGCAGCCGAAGTGTTTCCCTCTTATGGTGTTGTCTTTTATTTGATACGAACACACTATAGCATGACTGAATTCAGTATCGAACCGGCATTTGTGTTCAACACGTCGCGTTGCTGCGCATTACTACTCACAATAAAATGACATTTGGCATTTGATGCTTTCAGTGATAGTTTTATACACATTTTGTGATTACATCTGTGGGTGTAACATAAAAAAATAATGATTTGATACAATAAAGTGATTTTTAAAAAATGAGTGATCCGAGCAAAGACTCCGGGGGGAAACGTCCCCCCGATAGTCGGCCCCAAGATCAAGAAGAAGCATCTTCTTCGAAAGGATCCACTCCGACTGTTAAAAGATTAAGAGATCGAGTTAGTTTCTTTGAAAAAGTGTGGTCCGGCACCCAAAAATCGCCATCTGTCGAACAGGTAGATAGCGGTGGTAGCTTTGACCGGGCTGTCGATGTCGATCAGCTGGAAAAACGACTCGAGGAGGAACGAAAAAGACATTTTGCAGAATCCGGTATACATTTAGAACACGTTAAATTAAGACATACGCCTCAAAGTTCGCCACGTAGAATTGTCGGTGGTAGCGATAGGGATGAGGGAAGTAGCAGTCCTGGATCATTCGAAGAAACCGTCGAGCACACCGTCGAGGAGGGAGACCTCGCCGGTGGTTGCAAAATGGTTAAATTTGAAAAGATTACAGTCAGAAAAACCATAAGGGAAATTACACCGACAACGATCAGGACATTATCCGATAGTCGTACACCATCTTCGGAACGTTTGCTAGAGGATTCTGCATATCAGAGTCATGGTAACGGCGTATCGAAATCTTCCAGTGTCACATCATTCACTGGAAGATTTCCGTCTGAAGAATGTCTGCGACGTACGCCTTCGAAAGAGACAATGCGCGAAGACTGGGATTCTGCTAGTAATAGTAGCAAGCAGACGTCTGGGTCTGGATCTGAATGGTATGCAGAATATAGAACGCAAAGTTTTCAAAGTCGAGCACCAAGAATGGATTATGTCCGAAGTAGAACTGAATATGATACGCATATTGCCGAGATCAAAGGTACATATCTCATTTTAATAACTAATCAATAATACGTTTCACAAGTGTTACTTATATAGGAACAATGAGATAGAGCACTATTTGCAGTTAAATATATTCAATATTATTCTGTTATTGGATGAAAATATTTTTTTAAGAAAATAATAAAAAAATTATATATATATATACATGGGGATATGTATATTAAAAAAAAATTACGAATGATTTCATACAAATGTTGTATGTACATTTTCAAAATTATTAATAAATTTTAGTTTTACAAAAAAATATTGATAACATATAAGCAAAGAATTGAAAATTATTTTTTATTTATAACAGTCGTAGTGATAAATTCCATATATAACCCTTATATATAAAGGTGACCTTGATGGTAGTAATAAAATATAAAGTTTTCATGGTCAGTCTATAAATCCATAACTCTCGTACCTATAAATGTTTTTTAATATTGAATTGTAATTATTACGAATAATTTTTTTATATTACACACTTTATATATATATATATATATATATATATATATATATATATATATATATATATATATATATATATATACTTACATACATACATATACATGTATATATCAAACCAGAACCTTTATTGATTTTATTAAAAACATACTTTTGCTCAACGTTCCATCAAGTCAATACTTCTGCGGTCCATTTTGAGATACTTCAGATATTTCGTATAACAGTTTAATGTTTTTAAAAAATATTAGAATTAAAAAAAAACGTTCATCTTTACAGAATCATATCCTGGGGTATAAATCTATCAATATGTATTTATAAATTCCACTGTATGTATTTATAAAACTTGTTTTTATTTACTAGTTATCTAGTTTTATTAATAAAATATACGTTCATACTAATTTAAATAAATGTCTTGTTTATAAAGTTATATAATATAAAAAATTAATACTTTCGTGTCATTTGATGAGAACATCCACAATATTAATTTATTTTTATCGCTTTTTTATGTACTCTATTACCAGTATTGAATAATATTAATTCTGTAATATTTCTGCATGTGTTTAATATTTTGTCATATATATATATATATATATATATATATATATATATATATAGATATATATATATATATATTGACACACTTAAACATTCATTATAAATAAATTCAATACCAGATGTTTGATATTTGTCATACGAATTAAGGGAAGACGGTAAGGAAGGAGTTTATATTTAGAATTAATTAAAAAAGATATTTGTAAATTATGCCATACTACGTTTTTTTTTTTGGTAATAGTATTAAAAAATAATTTGAGAATAAAACAAATTGGTTAAAATAATCACCTCTGATAGATTTATTTTTGGAACAAATAAAATTGTTTGAAATTATATTTCTTTTTAATCTCATCTGTATGAATACGTGAAGTAGCTTTCAAATTCAATATAATGTGACTTATACATTAACTGATCATTGATTTCAGTTTAATTAGTAATGAGTAAAATACAAATATGATTGAGTGAACAGATATTGCGCAAGATATTTTTTGATTAATATTTTTAAACTATATATTTTTAGTATCTTTTTTTTATATGTATATTTCGATTTTTTATTCAATTTATATCATAATCTATAATCAGTAATAAAGGAATATGAAAATTTGAAACATTTTGAATACTGTCGAACAAAATAAGATAATAAAAATTGATAATAGATCAGTAAATTTTCTATTAATTAAATATAACGAGTAATATTTAATAAATTAATAACATGAAACTAATCGAACATATTTTTATTGGAATTTTATAATATAACCGTTTATGTATTGAAAATCAAACTTCGTTAATTAAAATTTACATAAAAAAATAATAATTAAGAAATGTTTGCTGCAAAGAATAGGTTTTACAATAATTTCAATTATTTTTTTTTAATATTGATTGCAAAATGGATTCTCACTAAAAAAACGTTAGTGGTAAGTAGTCGAGTCATAAAAAATCCCTTCGTGTTCTAACACGTTAACGTATTTAACGTCTTTTTTTAGAAAAGAATTCGAATAAGAGTAATTAGAAAAAAATGTTTATTATGTTTAATACAAATAGAAATTCTTAATTTTATTTTTATAATACATCAAATATATATATATTGTTCAAACTAATTTATTTTATAAAACATTAATAAATCTAAATTTGATTATAATGTTTAATTGGAACAATTAATTTATATATTTGTGATTAAATTCAAGAAAATAATTTTATTATATACCAGATTATATAGATAAATCTGTATAAAAGTGTGTTTGGTAAATAGGGTAATATAAGTCGTAGGTTTGTTTTAAATATTGATTTATATACATATACATATATATATATATATATATATATATATATATATATATATATATATATACACATGGTAAACTATAGAATAATGTGAAAGTAACAAATATATTAAAACAAATAAACCTTCAAATCTCAAACACAATGTTATTGAAATTCATGGGAATAAATCACTAATTTTTGAAATATAAACAATTCGCATCATTAATACATTACATAAAATATGAATTTCAATGATTCTCTTATCCCTTTTTATCATTGTTTTCTATTTTTACGTTTTTATCACATATCTGGAAAAATCTGTGAAGCGTCGTTTTTCCATCATATTTGTTCATCTATTAAACTGATGTGAAAACTTATTGAGTTTCGTCCTACACATCTATATCTTATTAGTTCAGTTTTGGAATCATGGTGGACGTGAACAACAATGTCGACCAATAGAGTTGATTCGAGGCCACCTTCCATTTTCAAACCGGTAGCGCCAGACTGCAAACAGAAAGACAGAAGATGCATCAGTTACGATTTTATACCAGTTTGTTCATTCATGGTGTTTACCGATAACTAATGGCGTAGAAAATTGTTTCATCTTACAACCGATTTAGTTTAAAAAAAATGACATATATATATATATATATATATATATATATATTGATAAACACTACTACATTTGAAAAAATAAAAATTCCAAAGTTCTCTATCTTTCTGTTTCGTTCCAATTTTTTAATAAAATTATTTTCAAAGTAATGTTTGTTAAAATAAATGTAATTACTTAAATGTATGTGTCACGTTTATTTCGTGTTACTTTTATATGAATCATAAACGTTTATTTACATGTTTAAATTCGTAATAATGTATTCACCCCTTTATGAGTGAATACAATCGTTACAGAAATTAATTACTTTTTTGTCTGAAAAAACTACTATTATAATTAACATACTTCTTAAGTTGTCTAATAGTTTGTTATGATATTTTTTTTTATTTCTAATTAAAGAAAATAATCAAATTACTGATAAAAATTATCAAATTCTAGTGAAATGTGTGACTTATATATTACTTCATTCAATGATTTAATATTTAATCTTCATTCAGTAATTTAGACATTTTATTAATCATATTAAAAATAATAAGAAATAAATATGAAATTTAGAAATATTTGGAAATTTAATTCTTATAAATGATTAGTGAACAAGGTATAAGATAATCGTATATATTTTTTATTAATTATATACTTATCGATAATTAATGAACTCTCTTTTTTACTATTAAACAACATCTAAAAGTAATTAATATATTTAAAATAAAATCATTGATTCGTTAATAATAGAATGGTATTATTTATTATCAATTCATTTTAATGGCCTTATTTTTATATATATTTATAGTACGTATATAATTAATATATATATATATATATATATATATATATATATATATATATATATATATATATATATATATATATATCTAATGATTATGAGTATAATTGGAATAAAACATGAATTTAAATATAGTATTAGGTCACGTAAAAAGTTTTTTTTTAAATAAAGTATATATATATATATATATATATATATATATATATATACACATACATAGTTTTTATTCATAATCAGTTTATGTAACTTCTATTATTTTTGATTATCTCTTTCCACCATGTTGGCAGTTTCTCAGTGTCATCTCTGAAGAATTCCTCAGGTATCGATAAAAAGAACTAATCTAGGTATTCCTTGATATCACTAATATTGTAAAAAAAATCTTTAAGGTAGTGTTGTACTAAACGGACAAATATTAGTCCAATGACGCAATATCACTCGATGGAAGAATGATAAGATCTTAATCGAAGTTCTTTAATTTCCGCTGCGTGTTAATTGTAATATATGGTCAAGCATTATTTTGATGAAATATGTTTCCGCGTCTATTGATTGTAAGAAGAAATATTTTTATTGAATTTTAGACGAAAATTAGTCATAGTATCTTGAAATCTACATGATCTCATTCAGTCTAAGCAACTCATAAAAATGATGATGCTTTCACTTGTACCAAATATCAAGAATTACCTCTTTGAGTGTAATATAGCTTTCGAGATAATATAGGCAGATTCTCCAGGTTTATACCAACTCATTTTTTTAAATATTATTGTGTGCTATCCACTTCTTATCACTTGTAATTGAAGATAAAGAAATGAGTCATTTTTGTTTGACTCAGTAACGAAATGTATCATTTTTCATCATTTTTTTTTTATTATTGTCAATACACATGTAAGTTGAATAATTATTTTCCGTGGGATTTTTACTATTTCTATGCTAATTATGTTGTTATCAATATCAGACTGTTTCCGGAACGTGAGTTTTTTCGAGGCCGAAATTTTCGATACGAAATCTAGCAGATTTTTTCGGTTACAACTCCTTCATCAAACATTTCAAATGTTTTTCATAGCAATTGCTGGATTGTTTCCATTTTTAAGGGGTTATACGCAATTAGAAATTTCAAAAAATCGATTTTTTTTGCATTTTCGGAATGCACATATATTTGAGTATATTCTCTGAAAATTTGAAGTAAATCCGATAAATATTTTCGGACATACACCTGAATTTGTAAGTAATTTTTAACTATGTGTAAACTACTTCCGAAACTTCAAACGCGTTTATCTCAAAACGGTGTTTTCATAGTCGGTGATCTCGATATCTCAGAAATGGCTGAACCGATCGGTCTCAAATTTTCACACAATCTTCTCAAATATATTCCTCAGGTATTGAACGAAGGAATAAGGTTTACAAAAATTATTACTATTTTTTTAAACAATTTGGAGCGAAAATTTTAGTAAAAAACGAAAAATTTTTTTCAAGTAGACGCCATTTTGTCAAAAATGAAAATTTTTATTATTCCTTCGTTCAATACCTGCATTAATCTATCCTTTAAAAGAATTGACCATATTTTTTGATTTCAAATAATCCAAACCGTCGATATGGAGATCACCGCCAAGCGCCTTTTTTTGGAGGTCGTTCGGGACATCGTCTGCAGGAGCGATGCACTTCAATATTTTTTTATGATCGACATGTTATTTTATTCTTGAAAGTAGGATCTATTCAAATAACCATAATTTGTAATTGCAAAATAAATACTGTTTCTAAAAAAAATTCCTAAAAAAACGTCGTTTTTGCACCTCGCAAGTGCGTATAACCCCTTAATTTTATACGACATTATATGGGAGAATTTTCAATTTTAAAGAATTCATTTGCAATTTTGAACGAAAATAAAAATTTACATATATTGCTTTCACTCTTATATAAGTTATTGACAGAATCAACAATTTACACGATATTTGTCTTAACAGTGCACGAAATTTTGCCGAATAACAATAAAATGGCATGAACTTTTCAGTTGATGTAATATTAAAATAATGAATTCTAAAAATATACATTATTTTGACATTATTCAACTGCTTATTCGATTTAGTCCAGTTTTTTTAAAATTTTAATAAAAATGTAAATTTATTTAATTCGAATATTAATACCAGTCGTATTAAATTTGAATCATTATTGGTTAAAACAGTTTATTAATGTATAAAATTCTGTAAATTTTTCTGTAAAAAACATGTATTGAATTCCTGTTTCACTAAATAAACCTTTGATAAAACGGACGTTGATTGAAAATCAGTATTAATGTTTAATTACTATGACGATATCACATATAAGTTTCATTCAAGTCTCTATTGTTAATTTCAATGAAATAAACATGTTAATTCAGTTTAGTTTATTATCGATATAAGTTGACCTCAAGTGATGAACAAGTGATATATATAAAGTGTATATATGTTGTGTTTAATATAATAATATAAAAATATTTTTAAATGCTTCATTAGAAAATTAATATATATATATATAAATATATATATATATATATATATATATATATATATATATATATATATTAATTTGTTAACAAGCAGATAACTTAAAGATTATGATTTATCTAAGAATAAATAAACTCAGTATGAATTTTTATGACTATTAAATAATTTTTATCTTATGAAAACATAATAAAGTAACAAATGGAAAATTGTAACATTTAATTAAAAATATTATTAAATGCCTCGAGATACAGAATTTCAATTATTACATTTTTATTTTCTCTTTTATTATTCGAAATACATTCATATTAGATTATAGCACGTGAAATTGTTGGACGTGAATTAAAACATAATCTTTTACATAAATAAAATTTAATTATTTAAAATATGTTCCAATGGATTTATTTATTTTTTGCAGAGAGATAATTTAAATGTATAATTTTTTAGAAGTTTCGATTTCAATCACTTACTTTTGGTATACGTTTTATACTTAATCAATTACGAATTCCATGAGATCAAAAATATGATAATTGGTTCAAGAAAAATCTAGTAACTAAATTGAATTTGGCAATGCGTGAAATTAAGATTTTCCATGCAATAAAATTGCTTCTTGTTTAACTGAAATTTATTTTTTAAATATAATTTAAACTTGATAACTGTATTCTCTTGCAGTTATTTCACTCGGCTGTTAATAGAATAAGGGTTGATTTTCTTCAAGGATACGTTGATAGTTTCTTATTTTGAAACTTTACCAACATGCAACCATTATTTGAATAATTTCAGGTTGTCGTAAACTCCATTCGTTTTTATGTCGTAAACTGTACTTTTTCGTTTTTATGTTTTTTTTAATAATCGATACTAAATACACTTCTAGACGTCTTAATTTCTGGCTGACCGCCAGTTCGTCTACTGCAAGCACTCCAGTTGATATTCATGGGGTAGTTTCCACCATAATTCTTAATATCTTTTTCGTTTTAGTTTATATTGTTTATTTCTATATCTTCGATTCTTTCCTATGTTTTTATCTCTTTTAAAAATAAAATTTTAAGCTCATTTTTCTTTATCAATTTTATGTTATAATTAATTTCGATAATTTATGTCATCATTGAATAATTATAAAATAATTTTATTAACATTTATAAATAGTATCTTAAATTTTCTTAAGATAAGACAAGCTGTCAACGCTATTCGAAATAAAAGTTATAGAAAGAAGAACGACTTTATACATAAAACTGTTTAAATTCTTTCCTTATGAATTGTATTCATTGTCGAAATTCATCTTTAAGATTTTTAACTTCAGGTTGAACTTTTTTGAACAACTAACGAAAATTGTAGTGAGTAACAGTTCTTTTCTTAAAAATTAAATTCGTGTTTCAATAAAGTATGAATTAAATTTTATAAAATTTAATAAAATTCCCAAAAAACGTAGCTTGAATTCTTTAAAAGATAAACACTTCGATTAAAACTACAGAAAGATATAAAAGTAACTTAAATTCAATACCGAAACATAATTTAAAAGCACAGTTTCCTTTAATAGAATAATAGGTAATTTACTTTATTCAATTTATTACAATAGATACTAACAAAGGTAATTTATAAATTTTTGATACTTTATTTTGTCATTTTTTATTGTTTTGGTTAAAAATTGACTATTTTCTTGTATAAAATTGATCAGTATTAAAATATTTTATTAAAAAAGTCGTAACAAATTATTTTTTGTTTTACTAACATCGTATTTATATTTTTATATTAAAAATTTATATTAATACATTTTAAATATGAAATGTAGGAATGATATCAAACAAATCTACATATATGTTTTAATTTTAATCATTTTTTAAATTTTGTTTCATAAAATGATGATAAAAAAATAACCATTTTTATATAATTCTTATTCCAATTATACAATTTTCCATATCATAAAAATGATTTACATTTGTGCTTGTTATTCTTAATCGAATTTAATAAAGGCGTGTCGGGTACTACAGATAGAAAAGCCACCAGTAACAGTAATGAAATTTGTGGAAGAAATTGTAATGAAGTAGATTTGCCTGGATTGATTTTCGAAGCAGTCGTAACAGTGTAGCATGTTGGGTTGCTAGCTAGTAACGATTTTGGTTTCTGTTTTGTAGCGAATGCCAACTCTCATGAATAAAACAATTGTCTCTTTGTAAAAAAAAATCAAACCTCATAACATCTAAAAATAATTAAAATACGTGTTGTACAAATACGAATTTTTAAAAATTAGTAAAAAAATACAGTTCGTTAATTACTATTTATTTATTTAAATACGACTGAAGGATAAGAAATGAAAATTTTATTTATTTATTTTATAAAATTATATTTCAGATATTGCAATAATTCTAACTAAAAATATATAATAAAAATACTTTTTATATTTTGATATATTATTTTTTTATATTATATGCTTCAATTCAAAAATTATTATAGTATCGAGAAGAGTGTTAAATTCTAATCAATGGAAAATAAAAAAAATTAAAAATATGAAATCTTTAAATTCATCTCTTATATAATTATATCATATTTTCCATATTTACACATTTTAATATTTCATTCTTTTTCTCTCTACATTATGATTTAATTGTACATATTTTTCATCTTGAAGGTTATATTTCTTTTACATTATCAGTAATCTATTGCAGTTAATCGATATTTAATAATTTAAAACTATTATTGGAAAATCTGTTACGATACGCTATTTTTATAAAAATCGAAAGTTTTTTAACGATATTTGGAATCACGACTAATCAATATATATATTTTAACGAAATTGTTGCCAAATATTTAACAAAACATGTTACTAGGTCATGTGTTCAAACTAAAACTATGAACTACTTCAATTTAAACTCAGTTAATTATTTTTCACTTAAAAAAGATATTTTATTCACTATCATAATATTTTTATGTTACATTTTTAAAATAATCGATATATATATATATATATATATATATATATATATATATATATATGTATATATGTGCGTGTGTATTTATGTTTGCAAAATTGTTTCTCGTATTATACTGTCTGGCCTGGACTGTGAAACTTTTAACATTTTTATGTAAATAATTAATTAAGCTTGCGTGCAGTCCGAAAGTAACTACACGTTTTACGGATTCTTAATAATCAATACAAAAAATTAGGTCAGTGATGTATTATATCGAAATCGTCGGACTTACATTTGACATTTAACCTTCTGCTGCATAACTGAAGCGCGTATTAATATTAATATTTTAGTTAGTGTCATATCTGATTTTATTCAGATATTCATTTATCGTTTTTAAATACATTTTAATACATCTTTATTAATATGCATATGTATAGACACTTTGATGTATATTTATTTATTTTGGTATAAAGAAAAAATAGCAATTACTAGTTAATGATGACAACTGTCACTAATAATGTTTATTTTCATCATTTTCTATAATTTGAAGATGTATTGATAATGTTAAACAGTTGTGAATAATGAAATGGTTTTATTATTATAGCAGGGCATAATTTAGTTGAATACATGTTTCACAAATGTACATAGGTAAATCATATGAATTAATTTCCAGATCGAGTGTGATTATTTATTTTTTGTCTGTCTTCCTAACAAAACTAATAATAGAGAAAAATAGTATTCATTAAACTCAAATTGATTTGTCGGATAAATTATTGAATTTTTGTAATAAGTAGAACTAGGTCATTTATGTTTTTATTGAATTATTTGGATTTTCAAAAACAAGACAAATTAATGGAAATGATTATATATATATATATATATATATATATATGACATAACAAATGAACTGGTTTTTTTGAAAGTGGTATAAGTTATATATTGAGATATTTGAGTTAATATTGGCCATTTAATCAAATCGAGTATGTTTTTTACACTATACACCTTTTAAATTTTAAAAATAATAATTACTATTATTTTTTTAGTAAATAATTATGTAAAAAAGTAATATATTAAGAGTTTATTTCAGATATTAAAAATATAAAAATGAAAATTATTGTTAAGATCTTTAAATAAAAAAAAGATAAAACTTTATTGAAATATATATAAGGTAATAAACTTATCATATTTCTCTCTTGTTATGCTCCTTGAAGTTTTATAAAGCGGTAACTTATTAATTTTTCTGAGGTTTTTGGTCTTCCTTTTTTCCAAATAAAAAAATAAATGGAGCATATACTAATTTTATAAAACATTTTGTGAGGTTCATTCCTTTTGAACCTCATCCAACATAAGCCAGTTTACAATTTCTTCGTCCGTATTTTTTTTTCTGTTGGATATTGCCTCTTCTAGAATTTGGTTGAGACAAAGTCTTCTTTTTCATTTCATATTTTTTTTCGGCAAGCCTTTATTGCATATAATAGTCTAAATTGATCCTTTTTCTTTAATGCTGTTTCCACAACTGCAAAATCTCTGTCGTTTGGAAGAAATGAATGACCCGACAGTAAAATTTGTGGTCAATAACATTTATGTTATTATATTGAACAATCCTTATTGCGAGCTTTATATTTTGTCCGGTAAACTGTATGCTATGATAATATCAAATTTGTGCGATAGCATTGTACAGCAAAACTTTTTATATCAAAATAGAACTCTATTGAAATTGATATATTATACTATTAATTTTTTAAAAAGTGGACTTATACCACTTTCAAAAAAACCAGTTCAAATATTATATTTAAAAATAAAAATTAGTTACGTATCTTTTATGAAAAGTATTGTAATAAAATTGTATGAATGTATTTTTTTAAGATAAATATACGATACGAATTTAATCTGCTAAAGTTTTAAATTTATCTTAAAAATAAAAAAGTAATGATAAATATTAGTTTTATAATAAATCGAAAGTATATACAGTGACCTCATATTCTTTATTAAAATAATACCTTGGGAATAAAATAATAGCAATTAACTTCCTAGCAGGACGCTTTTCATTAGTTATAAGTTGATTTATGACTGTTTAATTATTATCACAGAAAAATATATCTCTTGTTTACTGACGTAACTGTGCAATATTTCTAAAAATAATCTAAAGTATACCCAATTTGGTTCGTAAATGTCTAGTGAAAGGAGTCTTTCATCAGGAATAAACTTTCTACTAGTATTTTTTATTTATTTTTTGAAACAGTATATTAAATTTTTTTTGGAATAAATGATGTTTCATTATTAGAAATGCCATCGATTGAAAATGAATCTTTGTCAATTCATTTTTGTTTTATACGGAAGATATTTTTTCGAATAATATCGTATGATAAAGTCTTATTGAAAGTTTTAAATATAATCAAAATAGATTAATTTGAAAGTGCACAAACTAGTCTTTATATTTTATTTAACTATATTGACTTTTATTCTTATATTATTATTTTACTCAGTTTATATATGTATAATTTCTAAATTTTTTAACACATTTTTAAAAAATCATTATTCGACAATCATACTTCGACATGATTAAACCTTTGTACTCTTAAAATATTTAGCCTTTGTTAAAGAGGTTCTTTTGAAATTTTATTTATTTTGTATATATATATATATATATATATATATATATATATATATTGTATGTAAGCATCCATAAAAGACAATATACATTTTACGTTAATTTTCTGTTCTAAGGTTACAGAAACTCACAAAGACAAAAAAAACAGATCAATATTTCGAGATTGACTATAAAGGAACTAAACTAATCTGTTTGTCAGCATGCATACCGTAATTGAACATGAACATCTTGCGATATACACAGAGAAATACGTAGCATTTAATAATTCTAATTCCAGAAGCATGATTCAAACTGACAGACGAATAATTAAATTGTTTTTAACAAGTTTTAGTCTGATTGAGCAACAATAAAAGAGTTTCAATTTAAAAAAAGAAACGTGATGCTTCAAATTCATCAATAAAAATTGTCGACAGTATATGAAAAAAATGTGAATTTTAATTATTTATTTAAGTACAAATCAATTTTATATGTATTTATTTAAATGAGTAAGATTTTTACAGTACTATGAATATGTTTTTTATAAAATTATTGATTATTTTGTAATAGAAAACTGAATACATATATATCTGTGTGTGTATGTTTGTGTGTATGAGTATGTATTTATAAAAATGTAATATTTTTTTAAAAGAAATATAAATTACATAATATCGATTTGTAAAAAATAATAAGAAAATTAAGTAATAAGGCAAAATAAATATTATTTAGGCTATTAATCAATTATAATGTTATCTTTTTTCTAGTATATTCTGTTAAGTTATTGTTTATTGATTTATTGGTATTTATATTTTTTTTATTATTTACAACAGACAATTTTTAATTTTTTTTAGAAGCTTAATCTTATTGGACTCGTCTTATGTATTTATTCAAAATAAGAGGCAGAATTGTTTGAGAATCTTTATATCTTTGAATTCTTAGTACATACTGTTTGATAAAAGTAACATGTATTAGTAGAAGAATTTCTCATGAAGATATAAAACAGTTGTGTCTTTCATTATTAAAATCTATCTTTTTATGAAATAAATATACATAAGCACGTCTATACTAATATTTATTTTCGTTGCTATAAAAATATATAATGAACATTTTATTGTTGGTTTTCAATAATTAAGTGAATTATGTATCACTGAGGTACAGACCAACTAGCTTCAAATCTCACTAAATCAATGCTGAAAAGATGTACGTGTCGTGTTCGTGAATTGTACTCTATCGTGTCTATAAAACATTAATTCACTGGCCGTTCTTGTACGACCGATTTTATTAAATAAATAATAAAAAAAGTCTATGCTTTATATTTGTAATTTATATTTATTGTTAAATTGTTATTTTCTTATCGAATTTCTGTTATAGGAGTGCTATAATTCCGGAAAATAGTTTTTTTTTTTGCTTATATTTTCATGTATGTAATAACAGAATTATCATATAGTTTACAAATTAAAAAAATACTTGTTATCCAATTCACTTATCTCTTTATACATAAAAATGAAAGATGATATAAGATGTAAATGTTAAGTTTTAAAAAATTCACTATTATATATATTTAATATATTTGTATCTTCGTTTTTGGAATTAAAAAATAATCCGAAATCGATTCTGTTAAATACAAAAGACAATTAAAACTGTTAATCTCTTTCAAACAATGCAACACAGTGATGAATGTGTGAGTAAAAACATTGTTTTGAAAAAAGAACTATTTAATTGTATATACTAATGCACGGGGTACTTTATAACTTCTAGATAACATCTATTTTTTTTATTCACTGTTTATCCTTCTGAAACAAATTTATAATGATTTTTGCTTTTATTCAACTGAAAAACAATGCGATGTGAATTTTTGTTAGTTTTGATTTTCCAGTACTGATTTAATTTCAAAACGGAGCTTCCGACCTTCAACTTTTCTTTAAAGACCATGATTTAGTATCAGTAATAATTTTATTCAAAAATGTATTCGAAGTATTTGTTACTATAACAAAATTATGCTACAATAACATGCGATATTCTGTTTATTTTTAGGTGAAAACATATACTACATCTTTCTTTCACTTAAATTATAATAAATATTTATTTGATTTTTTTTGTTCGCATTTAAATATTCTTTAATCGTGTCTTAACTCAAAACGATTATTTTCGGTTAGAAAAGAATGCATAGATCCATTTTATCGCCTTGCCACAAGGAAGGTCAAACAGATCTTTTGTTCTCTATTAATTCCCAGCAATTATGAAATATTTTATACCATCCAAATATTGTAACATTAACACAATATCTGATCTCCACAAGAATTTTTAATATCTCATATCATCCATCTCGAATATTTCCGATTAAATAAAGTTTGGCAGACTTTTATTTTTAAATCTTAAATATATAATATAAAGGGTAAATATAACTGCTATTTACTCATGCAAAAATGATTAAAAATTGTTAAAACATGCCCATTTTTCATATTCTTAATATTTAAATTTCTATCCATAAATCATTACATGTTTCGTCTTTTATTCTTATAATAAAATCAACTCGTGAAAAAATTCTTTACTGAATGCATATATATATATATATATATATATATATATATATATATATATGCATCCAATAAAGAATTTTTATATATAATAATGATTGGAAAAAATGTACCATAAAATTCAAATTCAAATTATGATACGAAACACCTGACTAGTGAAATTCATGGAACAAACATTCAGAGTTTGTTTTTAGTATCAGTATAATGTGTTATCATTATAATCTGGGCCAACGACTTCCTGTCATGCTTTTAATCAATTAACCCTCTGTTATAATTCGTAAGGTGCAGTGTATAAATAAAATACGGTTCACGTCTCAATCAATTTAAATTATTTGCGTAAAGGTCGAACAATAAATTGTATGTTACTATTATTGTATTTTATATTATTGAACAATCACAGCATTGTAACAAGCTGCCGTTTTTAGTTAATAACATGACATTTTACATTGTATGGAAATATTTATTTAATGTTGAAAATACGACATTCGACTGTACGCATTGTACAATTAAATAGAATTAGCTAAGAAATTTAATTCAACATATGCCATAAATAACGATGAAATGCAAAGCGTGATGAGTGTTTCTACAATATTATAGCATATTTTCAATTAAGATAATTATTATGGAATTATTTGCATATGTATCTATATAATTAGATTCATGGAATGAATTATTTACGATGTTACAAAAATATACATTTTAATTTGAAATCAAAATTTGTTAAAAACATAAAATATTTATATATTACATTACTGTATAGAATCTGAAATAAACGTTACAAAAATAATTAAGCAATAAGTAAATTACAAGGAAACGTATATTAATTCCTTTGAAACCCCGAGGCTTAGAAATCATTATATGCAGATGTTACAATATGTCATTATCATAAAACGTTACATTCAAGGTAATGTTATTTTTAAACACATTATTTAATTTGTATTATGTTCATGCTTTTAGTTTACTAAAATAGAAAGATTTTTTATGTTCATACTATTTAATTAAATCAGTAAAATATTGTGTTATCATACGGAAATAAATAAGCTATAAAATATGTAGATAAACATTTTAATATTTTTCACATTAAATTAAACATGTAAAAAATCAAACATATATCGTGTGTAAAATATATTGCTAGTATATAAAACCAAGTCGTAAGCAATTATATTCACTAATGTAATTAAATCATTATTTTAACGTTTCTGTGAAACTTTTTTAATAATTTCAGAATTTATGTAAAAATATACAATGTTTAAACAACGAATTCGTACTAGTTTAAAATTTAATTAAGCTTGATGTTACACAGTTTTTTGTACTGTCGAAAATATCCCAGCTACTGATTCATATTATCAAGTATATAATTTGTAAAATCAACCATATTATTTTTGAATTACAAATATATAATTATATCCTTGTTCATATTTTTTATAATGAGTAAATAATATCTAATGAAATTACTAGTTTCATCTGATTATTTTTATGTTTCAGAAAAAATCAATATTTTTTATATATTCTAATACTTTGTGTTATATAATTTGATATATATTTTTTTATTTTATATTTTGAATTCTTATGACATGTTATTTCCTCTTTTATAATATATATATACGTATATGTATTTATTTATGTACATATATGTATATAGAACTGAAATACTATATGTACATACAAATTCTAATAAATTAAAAACATATGTACGTAAAAGTTGCATATAAAGTCCAGCTACATATTTGTACATTTGGGTTTGGCATTATAAATTATTATAAAATAATCAATAAATCTTTAAGAACTTGTCTGCATAAATGAAATAAATTTATAACTTAAGTCACCTGATAACAAGAGCATTGACTTCTATCTGGTCTGCATACTTGCAAAAAGCTAGAACTCGTTGCATTTTATTGAATCACGATTTTGACCTGAGCAAAATGATATTCACTTTATTAATAGCTTGTTATATAATTTATATATATATATATATATATATATATATATATATATATATATAAGTTTATGTATTTTTGAGGATGTATACATAATATCCGAAATGAATTCACATGGGAAATTTATTAGAATCAAAAATTGGTTTTCGTTAGGAAAACTGATATATGTTAACATTTGCATATATATATATATATATATATATATATATATATACATACACATGCATACGTATATGTATAATTATATCAATTAACTTATTTAATTTTATAATATAGGTCATCCAAATGTGATGCCTAGATTTGCGTTTTATTAAAAAGAAACATGTGTAAAGGGTGGTGTATAGGGAAACATGTGTATAGTTTCTTTTTAATAAATCACAAATTCAGACATCACATTTGGATGACCCTATATTTATTGTCTTCGTAATCTAAAAGTTTTAAATATTAATGTTATTAAATTTTTAAATGTAAATCTTTTAATCTAAGAATACATGAGACGATTAATTAAATTGTAAAAGCTAGATAACTTTTTTTTAAAAAAAATACCAAGTATAATTTTAATGTTATTTGGTTTGTCTAGATATTTTGCATATATATATATATATATATATATATATATATATATATATATATATATATATATATACATATATATGTTGTTTTCTCTTGGAAATCCGGTTTTAAGCATATTACCGTATAAATTCACATATGGTATCTTTGGTGTCTTGTGTCTTCCAGATCAGTTTATTAAATAAGAAATTCGAATTAAATTTTATATAATTTCTCATTTATCTAAATAATTCAGTATTTCTTTTTTACATACATATTTAACGCTTATTCTAATATTTTTGCAGCATTCATTCATTTTGTGGCTTAATATTTTTTTTAAATGAAATTACATTTTAATTTTTAAAAATATATTAAAAAAATTACAGTATTATTTCAAGTACAATAATCTAGTTGTTTTTTAAATGTATTTTTAAGAATTGTGATTCTTATTTTAGTTTGCTACTACCGGTTTTCATACATATGTTTGTCATCTTCTATATTTAATTGTAAATTAACTGAGGACAACAGAAATGCCTTGTAATAAGATAAATGATTGTAATTAGTTGCAATACGAACAGTAATCTTAAAGTTACATCTTTTTCTCTATGTACCAGTCCGTGACGAAGGTTGACAATCCTTATAGTGATTAGGATTTTTGACACAACTGCTCTAAATAGTTGATTAGAACTACCTCTACATCATTCTTTCAATATTCAGCAATAATAATTATACAAGGGAAAATAATGATGTGATTTCCCGTTACCTTTCTTATTGCAAAATTATATCCAAGGTTACCATTATTTGATTACAATACATAATTTTCTGGTTACAAATTTTACCTTTGCCAAAACTATTACTGTTGTTACCCAGCATTTGCGATGCTGGCTGATTTCCTGTACTAGGTCCGTATTATTGTGCAATAAAAAGATTATTTCCAGCAAAATGTAACCTTTTGCTACTCAATAAAGTCTTTCTAGAGAGAAGATTTTGATCTTGTTTGTTTAGAAACTATCATTACTTTATTCATTCCTATGAATCATAGGAGATTAGTGAATGGTCAACCTAAATAAAAGTCTTATCTCTTTCAATCTCTTTAACGCCGTTAAAATAATATATATATATATATATATATATATATATATATATGAATTAAAAACAGTAGAAAAATAATAAAAATTGTACAATATTTTTTATTTGATGAATATTAATAAAAATCAGAATATGTTTTTTGATTCAATTTCAGTTTCTTTTCAGTTTCAATGTATTATCACAAATCTAAACAAAAATTGAAATAAATTAAATGTATAAAAATTAATTAAAAAACGAATACAAATTGAATCTGTTAAATAATGGATTTCGCGAAAATTAAATAAAACTCTTAGTTATAAAAACTGATATAATTTTTTGCTTTGAAGTGTAATTTTTATACATTTATACAAGTGTATTTCAATAAATTTTATATACAATATGAGTACTTAGAAGAAATATTAACTTATCTGTTAACAAAAACAACCATTTATTAACTGTAAATTAATTTAATTTTCAACGTTTAATTTAAATTGACATCATGTTTTTATATAAATGTACACATGTACACTTAAGTTCATAAATAAAAATTATAATTTCAATGCCATTTTAATAAGTAAAAACGATACTGTATAATGTTACTATTCCCATTCATAAAAATCTGTGTCCAACGCATGAATGGATTTGTATATTGTTACAACTTCTTTAGTTATAAATATATATATATATATATATATATATATATACATACATACACACACACAAGGTCGAATAAGAAATTCACATTAATTGTTACCTATTGCGAAAACTATCTGAAAGTTTTCCCTTTCGCTTTGAACTCTCTCATAATCACAGTTCAATGTAAATCGAATCTGTTTTCCTTCATCGTTTTAAAGGTTATTTCAAAAAGGATGTCCAAATCAGATTTTTTTTTAAATACTTAAATATATATATATATATATATATATATATATATATGTAAAACATTTAAAATATGTTTTTAAATTTAATATAAAAATTATATGTTTCAAATGAATAGAATAGCAATTACATCATTTTTATTTATAATTTTCCACTATCTTAAGTGTTTTTAATACGACCACGTTTTTTTTAAAAAAAGTCAAAGTCAACGAAATATTTGAACGTGCAAAATCTCTGTTTTTATTCTGTCATGCAAAAACAATTAATGTTGAAGTATTTTTAACACGTAGAAAAAAATGTTTACATTTTCTGTTCTTATGTAGAAAATATATTTTACTTTAGAATAAAATAAATCAATTATATTTTAAAATTATGGCAGTATAACATCTCTTTGCGTTTTTACAATCAAGAAATATTTTATTGAATGAGTAAAAAATGTTATGTTGATTTTATTGTATTTTACTGAAAATGATACCAATTTATTTAAACATTAATGATAATGGGTTTAATTTCAGTTTACGTTAATGAAGTATTAATCAGTAATTTTTTTTATTAAAAATAAAATTTCATTGAATTTTAATTGAAATTGATAACAATAAAAAAAATAATTTCTTTGCTTTTTTATATTAGAGTAGTCCCTTAAGGGGTTATACGCAGTTGCGAGGCGCAAAAACGACGTTTTTTTAGGAATTTTTTTTAGAAACAGTATTTATTTTGCAATTACAAATTATGGTTATTTGAATAGATTCTACTTTCAAGAATTAACATGTCGATCATAAAAAATATTGAAGTGCACCGCTCCTGCAATGTCCCAAACGACCTCCAAAAAAGGCGCTTGGCGGTAATAGTTTGGAATTTTTTTTAAAGGATATTAATGCAGGTATTGAACGAAGGAATAATAAAAATTTTCATTTTTGACAAAATGGCGTTTTGAAAAAAATTTTCGAAAAATTAATAGTAATAATTTTTGTAAAATTCCTTCGTTCAATAAAGATTGTGTGAAAATTTCGGTTTTCTGAGATATCGAGATTATTTTTGAGATAAACGCGTTTGAAGTTTCGGAAGTAGTTTACACATAGTTAAAAATTACTTACAAATTCAGGTGTATGTCCGAAAATATTTCTCGGATTTACTTCAAATTTTCAGAGAATATACTCAAATATATGTGCATTCCGAAAATGCAAAAAGAAAAAAATCGATTTTTTGAAATTTCTAACTGCGTATAACCCCTTAATTAATATAAATATTTTTTTGACACTTACATAAAATATATCTCATCTTGTTATTAGTTTTTAAAATATTTTAATCCTCTCGTGTTAATCTTAACACAGCAATATTTTTTTTTATAAATTTAATATAAAAAACAAAACAAGTATTTATAATTGTACTATTTTTAAAGGAATTTTAGGGTTGTTTAGATAATAATGAACTTTAGTTTCTATAGTTAATTTTAAATTTATGAACTTTTTTTCAAAAAGAAAATTTTTCTGTTCTTTAAAAATGTAAATCTTGTAGATATGTTATTGCAATGTTTATATATATATATATATATATATATATATATATATATATATATATATATATAAGCCACAATATGCTATAACATTCATTGGTATTTGGTCATATATCTCCACGCTCCAGGCTAAGATTTTTTTTCGTACATAGCTGCGAAATTCAAAACGAGGACTCTCCGACCAGAAGGCGGAAGGGAGATGATTTGCTAACCTGTACTATATATATATATATATATATATATATATATATATATATATATATATATATATATATATATATCTATAAGTGTGTATCTTGGTGCATACTTTCGGATTGAGAGAGAGTTGCTTTATTTGAATTTATTTCTAGTGCAGTTCAATAAACCTGCCTGTATATGAGTGAAGCTTTTATTTTTTAAACAATTATATATTGATAACGATATTTTGTAGGCCACTAGTCCATCATACACAAATAAATACCAACAGTTGTTCAATTCATTCCTACACCCCTTTCTCCCGTGAGTTCAATAACCGGAATTAACCGCATTTCTATTCAGTATGCACATAAAGCCATCGCACGAAGTAAAGTCCTGTATAAGTTCATAACAGTATGTATAAATTAACTATCGTAAACTGAATTTCTAAGTTGTTCGACAGACAACAGAGTATCTGCTCCACCACGTGTACATGTAGTTTATCGCGTGCGTGCGTAAACGTCTCAGGCACGCGGAGACAGTCGTTCCTAGAGCCGTCATTCATTCCGCCGTGTGTACCGTACCAGGCAGATGATTCCTCTCTTCCGGGAATCTTTTACCGATTTGCCAATGACAATATAGTTGTTTATATATTACGTAGGATTATTATGTTTAAATTATACATTTATACGACATTCACATTCCGTGACTGAATTATTGTTTTTGTCGTTAAGTTCGGTAAATTTTCTAGGTTTATGTTACACGACGAGCTTATTTATAAGTATTTTATTTTTGTATGATTTATATTTAACGTAAATGAAACGAAAGTTTCAAAATATGGATTTTTTCGTCTATATATTTCTTTTTTTCATGACAGTTTAATTGACTATTTAATGTTCGTATCACAATAATAAATGTTGATGTATTTTTGTGGATTGTTCTCTTTTGATTGAACACA